>JAWWEE010000105.1:25971437-26048791 GCA_035221455.1 Xenops minutus
CTCCGAGTGCGCGACCGGGCGGCGGCGGCCGCGGCCGGCGGCGGCCAGCGCGGGGCGGCGCGCGCCTGAGCCCGAGCCAGCATCCCCCGCACCCGCGCCGGGCCCCGCAACGCCGCCGGGGGACGCCGGGCCCGCAGGTAGAGGGAGCGGCGGAGTGGGAAGGGGGGCAGGGAGCGCGGCCTGCGGCGGGTGCGCCCCCCCGCTCTCCCGGGAGCGAGCAGGTGGCGGCAGGCCCGGGCACCGCCGCCGTGCCGGCGGGGGAGCAGGGAGGACCGCGCTGACTCGGGCCAGGCCCCGCGCGGCGGCGGAGCCGGAGAGCCGGGCCCCGCCGGGGAAGGCCGGGGGCGGCCCCGACCGGGCCCGGGGAACGGTCGGGCTGGGCCGGGCCGGGCCGGGCCGTTGTGAGCGACGCGGGGTGCCGGGGTGGGAGGGGGCGAGCGGCGGGCACGGCCTCGGGGTCGGGGGGAGAAGGTGCTGTGAGGCCTGGGTGCTTGTGGCCAGATAGAGTGACGGGCAGATGGGCAGTGCCTGGGAACCTTGAGGGGAAAGGAGTTGGAGGCAGTTCTTTCTCGTAGTTTGAATCTTGCTGCTTCTGCGAACCTATACTTTTTCTATAATCTACAGTAATATCTCCCTCGAAAGGAGAGAGTCTTCTTGGTGGGCTGGAGGCAGCTGGAAAAATTGGTGCCCGTCTTGTTTTGTGTGCTGCAGGAGGTTGAGGGATGTGTTTATACCGTGGGGGTGCAGGTGGTGGGTGAAACCACATGTATTTGGGAGCAGTGGTACATGAAGGCCTATAAATTTGGGAGTGAGAGGTAAACAGGCTTGTGTGTGTTGTGAGAGGTAAGGTGGTAAGCTGGCTGGCTTCTAAAGGCTGTGGAGGAGGGAGGCTTTGGGGGGTAGGTAGGCCTATGTACAGCTTACAGGCACAGTGGTAACAGGTTGCTACAAGGTTCTGAACTTGTTTTGTTTGGTAGCCGGTGTGGTTAGAATTAATGTGCGAGACCTTCGTGTGTAATATGAGCTGGTATGTGGACAGCAAGGCATGCGTGTTCCTACTGCTGTGCATTGGTTTGTCTTCTGTTCGCACTGGGGGCTGAGAGCGATGCCCGGCGGTCACCAGCTCAGCGAGCTTTGTGTCCGGTGTGTGGAGACGGGTTAGAGCAACAGCCAACGTGGTCTGTGTCCTGGGAACGTGAGAGAAGCTGTGAGTTAGTACCACACCTGTGATGAAATGGAAAGGCTGGGTGTTTGTTGTTTGGTCTATGGAATACGAATGGGAAAATGTGTAGCAAATGTCACGTGTTGAGGTCATGGTAGTGCTGTTCAGAGAAAAGTCTGTGCACGTCCTGGGGAGCTGTAGGTATATATATTTGTGACAGGTGTCAGGCAGTCTAAACTGCTGTGTGTTAGGGCATCCATACACTCTTCTTGTGGGTAAATTTTCAGGAACTGTTACGGATTATAAGAAAGGGAGGGGGCTTGGTGGGTATTTGGCTACATTTGAAAAGGAGGGGAAGGATGAATTTGTGTGCATTATGCATATACAGGGCAAAGATTATGTTAGGCTATGTATACATGTGTGTATCAGGGGAATGGTATTTGTGCAAAAGGGAAACTGGAGTTTTCGTATTGCTGAGTTAGTTAGTCTGTGTATAGAGAGAGGAGGCAGGCGGTTTTGGCTGAGGCTATGAAAAGTTGAAACGGTGTGGGGGAGGGATAATGAACTGCATCCAGAGTCACAGGTGGGTCCTGGGCAGGTTGGAGGCTGTGGAGATTCTTTACTGCTCAAAGTATGGAGAGAAGTATTTTATAGTTGTGATATTTAGGGAACATTTTTAAAAGTGAATAAAGGTGAGGCAATTTGTGACTGTTGTGAACATTATCCGATTAAAGGAGGCTACAGAACAGTCAAAAGGTTTCTGGTAAAGTGTGCTTTTTTTTTTTGTTTATTTTGTTCTGTTTGTTTCACTGGGTAAATTGTCCATTAACTTTAAGGGTAAACTTTTGCTGAAACTAGCACTCAGTGGTGTTGACAGGTCAGCAGCTAACTAAAAGCACTTACTGTGGTGTAGACAAGCCCCCATGCATGTGTGGGCTCAGGGGCTCCAGCGTGTCTATTATATGTATTTATTACATGCATTATCAATACCTTAACACTTAACTGAGTGCATGTCTGTAGAAGGTATGGAGTCTTGTGTACTGGACATGTGCTTGTGTTTGAGAGAGGATTAGTGCATAAACATTTGAGGGTTGGAGATTTGTGAAGACACAGTCCATTTAGAATGGAAGGCTGCTTGGCTCAGATGGAAATAAGGAATAATTGCATGTGTGTATCCCATATTCTGCAAGTTTGTGATAGTGCGTATTATTTGTCTATATAGCCCCTCTATCTCTTGTTTTGCAAGAACAATATTTAGAGGAGACTGTTCTATAGAATAGTGATTTAATTAAGGCACATGACACCAGGATGAGGAAAATGTAATTAATGTAGTATGGAGAGGGCTGCATAGAGGGTGAAGAGAAAACATTTTTATTTTATTGTGGTAGCCATGAGGTTATCACTTAGTGAGGTAGGGAACTAGAGAAAGAAAAGAGTAGTCTCATAGTTATCCTGGACAAGGCAGTTCTCTTCTTGTCTCTGGTGTGCATTTATCATTGCTCCCTTGAACTTCTCCAGTGGTGATCACTAATGTGTGCTTCTGACTTACTAAGCTTGGGACTCCATCTCAAGAAATGTAAACCTAACACAGTTGAAATTAAAGCTTGTGAAATCTGTGTATTTGAGGTGTTCAGTGTCAAGAACCACTGCTCTCAGAGAGGCTGATGAGTAGTGAGTATTTCTTACATGAATGTGTTGCCTCCATATTCCACAAGGGAAATGCACTAAAAATCCACTCTTAGTAGTGGATGTAAAAATCTGTGTTTGTGAAGTATTTGTATTACTGTTTGGACAGGTTTTATTTAGACTGTAGCAAGGGATGGGGTTGTATATGGATCGGTGTTCAGTGAGTCCTGTCCATTTCAAATGGAACAAATTGCAGCACACCTCAGTGAGTGCTGCCATAGTATTCTGGGGGCTGGGGATAGGGTTTTCTTGTCAGTGTGGTTTCTGTTGTTCTGCTTGCTTTTTATTTTTCAAAAAACACAAAAAGAAAATTGATCTTTTGGTGGTGTCTTGAATCAACAGTCCAGTAGGAATGCTTAAATCTGCCACATAGGCTTACTGCTGTAGTGTAGGAAGAGGTAAATTGCTATTCTTTTCCAGTTAGCACTGGGAGATAACTGGCTAACCATTGTTTTTTACCAGTCTCTTCCAAGTGAATGGAAAACCCTTGGTGAAAGAATTCAAGCTGTAAACTCCATGTGTGGATTGTGGACAGCGATGACTGTAATAGGCCATGCCTATCTTTGTGCCTATAGTTGTTTTTTTTTCCTCTAGTACTGGTTCTTTCTACTTGATTGAATCAAATGTGCTCTATTTTGCTTGACTTTGTTTTTTCAATTCTTTCTATCTTGTCCAACAAGTTTTGTGATTTTTCTGAATTCAGTGCTGCCACTACTGTTTCACTTCACTCCTTTCTGAAAACGAAGAAGCATCCTTCAGATCTTGGGCTTTTTAGAAGTCCAAGTGGTTCGCTCTGACTTTTGGTTTTATTGACAAATTGAAGGAGAGCAATGGCAATTTCTTTAGAAAACTGGTGAAGTAAATTTTCTTTTCTATCTTGGCCCCTTCCCTATTTATCATTTTTTCATTCTGTTCTTCAGTTTATGCTTGATGGTCTTCAAGATCTGGCTTATAGCTGTACATGATGTGAGTGGTGACTTCTTCCTTCTCACTGTCTGTTAGCAGTGTGAATGCAGGATGACTGTTTTATGAAACGTCAAGAGGGGTCTAGTTTAGCCCTGGTCTCCAACATATCTGCTATGCATATAATGTTCAGGGAATTTTTTGTCAAAATCTGGACCAATCATTGTGGCTTATTAATAAGAAAAAAAATAAAATAAAAAGAGTCACCCAAATAGAATGACATCTGACTATGGAAGCCCAGAAAAGAGAAATTGAAAGATGTGTCCCTGAGGTAAGAATAAGGATGCTGAGTTTCCAAAAAGATTATCAAAACTCCTTTTCTTTAACAGGTAACTTTGCAAACTCCTTAGCTATATGGATGATGTCTTTCAGCTTTGGGCAGGTATCTTGGATGGGAAATTTGGGTTAAACTGCTTAAAATTTGCCAGTCTTGTACAGGTTCATATTTGTACTATGTGGTAAAGTCAAATAAAATTATGAAGAGTTAATGAGTGTCACTCCAAAAGAAAACTGGTCTGAAAGTCATCAAAAGAAATGTTAAGAAACTCAGAGGTGCTGTAGCTCATCTCCAGTTTCTTGAGATGAGCAGTTCAGTGCATCTCAGTTTCTTGAGACATTATTGGCACACTGAAACATAAGGGTTGCCAATGACTGTAGGTTAAATTAGTATTCTGGCTCTTAGAAAAGTATGTTGGGAAAGAAGGCACAAAGATGTTTTAATGTAGAAGATAAGAGAAAGGAATACTCTATATCTCAGCAGAAAACAGCCCTTCTTATAATTTTGAAGGAAATTGCTCGGGCCCAGGTGTTATTGTTCTGCTAGGAAAAATGTCATCCACAGCTTTCATTCCTATGCACCATTAGTTTCTCATTAACGTTACTTAAGGGTGTCATTTTATGATGTCACTACTATCCCATGGCATAGGTTCTTTTTGTCTTTGATGGGAAATAACTTTTTCATTGAGTTTTCTTTCAAACAAATAATACAACTAGGTGCTTGAGTCTATTTTCACAAGAGTTAACAGGAAACAGGTCAGAAAAACCTTGCTTAAGGATGTTTCAGACTAGGCTACTGGGAAGCTTAAGATGGCCCTTTAGGGTGTATGATAATGACAAGTCAATAACCACAAACTTCCAGTTAAATCACCAAGGAGAGCATCGTTTGTTCATTGCCGTTTTCGTCGGATTAGTCTGTTAATAGAAAATGTCATCTTCAGTAATCCTACTTTTGTGTCTGCACACCACTGTAGGAAGTTGACCTTTACTGAATGTAGAACAAACATGGCTCTGCATTGTTAGCATATGAATTAATTGTTTTTTATCAAGGAGGTAACGAAGTAAGATGATGACTTGTTGAGCAGAGGAGGTAACACTTTATTGTAATTTATTCATGCAATACTGCTTTGGTCTGTTCTCACCAGCTTGTGGATCCACTAAAGCCAGGTATTATGTGTTCAAAACTGATGATGTATTTAAGATTTTGTACAGAAAAACAAAAATTGGTGACTGGAGAGAACATCTTAATGATGGAACTATTTGTAAAGAACTGGTGTTTTGATTCAAGTGAAACAATGAACATTATGTGGGTCAGCTTATTCAAAAAGAAAGCTCTTTTCTGGCAGCTTTGTTGGGTAAACTCATGTGTAAGTAATAAAAAATATTATTGAGCATGTGTTGTTCTTCCTTTGCTATCCTCACCTCCAGTGAAGCCATTGATGTGGATTACTGAGTTGTGTTTTCAGTGTTATTTAAAGCTTTATAAAACAGTAGATGTAGGTGATGGATGAAGTGTGTAGATCTTGGGGTTGGTGTTTGGTTTTTTTTTTTTTTTACTTTATTTGGAGAACTTTTCTAGAAGTATCCCACTAGCTTTTGAAACTCCTAACATGTAAAGGCATGGAAGCAAAAGTGGATGAGTGGTGATACACTGCTACCATTATTCCAGGGAAAGGACCACTAAAATTCCCCGTGCAGCCCTCTTTTTCAGGGCTTTTTAGGTGCTTGTTGGCAGCTTAAGTCTGTGGGTTTAGTTACTGGTGCTTGAGGCTCTCATAAATGAATGGACAGTGTCTGCCACATTGATTATATTTACATAGCAAGCACTATGGTGCAGTTGAGGAAGGTTGTAGAGTGAAACTGTGAGATAGGCAGACTCAGTGTCCAGTGTGTGTACTTCATGACACTTTATTGTAGTCTGGTTCTCTGGATTAAGTATGCTGCAAACCTTAATAGGTATTAGGTGTTTTCCCAGATTTTTGGTTTAGGTTAATCCTGGAGATGTCCAGATCATGTGTTCAGAAACTTCTGTGGGATGTGAACTGCAGTACAAGAAGTGGGGTGACAGATTTACTTCAAAAGCATTCTCCTAAATCAAACTGAAGTGCTAGCATAGAAATACTGACTAGGTCTCCAGATCTCAGAGCATCGCAGAGGGTGTTGGGCTGTGCAGGGGAGTGGGTTCTACCTTCTGCTGCCTCCCAAGTGCTGTTGTCAGGACTGCAAAAATTGTCTTGCTGCTCTCTAAGGATTGCTTGTTTGTCTTGACTGGTAACTGAATGTCTGTTCCCAAATTATTGTCCCTAGTTTTGAAATTTTGTGTGAAAATGACTAGTGTTAAAACTACAATAAATTCTGGAAAGTAGTTCTTTCATGATTTTACTTCAGTTAATCAAGAATGAAACTAGCTGTGTGAGCAGCAGGTTATGAGGCCTGGCTTCCTGTGGCTTTGTGTCTTGTGGTTGGATTTTTCTAGGTATACTGTATTGTGAGCTCTGAAAGTATTTTCATGTGTATGGGGCAGTATCTGTCCTGCTGTCCTGTATGGGAAGTTGGTGTTGGTAACATAGCCTGGCCTTCTATTGCATTTGTCCTCAAAGGGCACTAGTTTGGATCTCTCTCCTTCATCTGACTTTATTTCCACAAAACTCATAGGACCGGATTATTTGTGAAATGTTTACTCTTGTGTTAACTTCTGAGTTGCAGCCAGTTTCAGTAAAACTGAGGGGGATCACACCATGTACTGTATTGTGGCTTGCTGCTGTTTTGTTTTCCACTAATTCTGTCTCTTGTTTCATTGTGGAGGGTTTTCTTGTTTTTGTTTGGGGATTTTCTTAATAATTACCACTATTTAAAATGTCTTCCACAAGAGTTAAAGGTGTATCCCCCCAATATTTCAGGTAAGATATCTAGAAATAAGAAATGGTGTTCCTCATGGCAGCTTTTCAAGGGCTGCTAAAAATCTGTTCTTCACAGAATAGATAAAATTCATGAGAGTATCCAGCATGCTTCTTAAACCACCTCTAAATAAATACAGACAGATGTGAAGTTGCCTTTGTATATTGCAGGTGTATGAGTAGTCCTACATACAGTAGTTTTGGACCATGATTCTGGGAGAGAAGTGAATGAGAGTTTTGAAAATGTATGTGTTGAAGCCTCTGGAGTACAGCTAGACTGGATTTTGAGGGTGGTGGATTAGCAATTGGAGGGGGCAGGGCCTTGTGTTTGTGATTGCCCTTGTGACCTTGAAAAACTGCTGAAACTGTAATGTGCTTTGAAACTTCAGATCAGAAGTACTGTACTGAAACTATGTGGCTGTTTTGAGAGTTCTGTCTTGAGAGTATAAAGCTAAAGAAATTGTTCCTTTTGCTTCTGTTTGAAGTAGACCTATACTCAAAGCAGTGACTTCAGATAGCTTCTCTAAAGGTATGAAAGATGAATCTAGCACAGATGTTACTCTTTTTTTTTTTTGTGTCCTGTCTGCTCCTGCTTTCTTGTTTCCCTAGTATAGTAATAAAATATGTGTCTGTACTATTTGTCCTAGTTCCCAACAGGAAAATCTTATCCTGGTCAAAAAGTATTCTACATACCAGATTGTGCACAACACCTCACTTCAGGTATGGTACTAGTTGCAGGCACTGGTTTCTACTGTCTGATATTAAGTTTGATTCTCCATGGGACATTTGATAAAAATTGTTTATAGCTGACTTTTCAGGAAAATGCTACTTATTTTTAGTGTGCATATTCAAAAGAAACATGAAGTTCTCTTCTTATTTCAGCTGTATTTCAAACTTGAATCCAGACCTAATAGAGGTATTCCACTGACTCCCCCAGGTAGTGTCCACTCCCTTGTCTTGGAAAGAAGGTGAAGCAGCTCCATAGAATGCCAGTGCACAGTACAGTCTGTTAAGACTCATGGATGTCTCACTTTGGGTGTTGTCAGTAGGAATTGAAGTGACTCCCCTAAGGAGGTTATTAACAATGTCTAATTACAGGTGGGATTTACAGTGAGTGTTATTCAGTAGTTGTGGGACTACTGCCTATACATGTATCAAATGGCCTCCTAAGATGGGGTGTTTATCCATTTACTGTCTTGTCATGTTTTCTGTGTCTATATCCATTTGCCAGGAGACGTATTACAGCAAGAGATTGTTTTGTTTCACTTTTCTCTGAGATGATGTCTTTGCTGCTCTTTTCTTTGCTGATTGCTTAGGCTTGGGGATGGATTTATTGGAATCATGCAAAGCTTAGGTTGTGTCTGATTATGTTACTCTGAGGAGTATTTTGTCTAAACTAGAAGTTTGTGCACAAGACTTCAGCGAATAGAGGTTTTATACATAAACAAGATGAAAACAGTGTTGTCAAAACAATAGCTCGAGCTGGGGGGAAGAGGGCAGTGTGAAACCTGTTCTGTAAATCCTCCCTAAGTGCACCACAATTCAAACTGCTGTTCAAAAGAACTTCAAGTTCATAAGCATTCAGTCATTTAAAAAATGCATTAATAATAGCAAGTGTTTGTTTTCTGTGAGGTTTTCCAATGAGGCCTCTGTTAGATTCTGTGCATCTCTTGCAATGTAAAGAAACTGGAAGCAATTTAATGTGTCTGTCTCTTACAAGTAATTGTGGGATCAAGGACAAGACAAGCATACCACTTTTGTGGATGGTTATATTGGGAAGAGACGTTTCACAGTGTTTGCTAGAGTCAAATAGCTGTTCAGTCTCCTCTGTGGGCAGGCCTTGAGAGCTCATCTGTTTTTTCCTTAGTGTAAATGATAGTTTAACTTTTTGTGATGTTTTAAAATTGAAATAATAATTAGATTTTAGTGTGATGTGGAAGGAAAGGATTGTTAGGACTGTGCCATAATGATGATGGTGTTTTCTAGCCTACTTTTATATAATAGTAAATATTAAATTTATTTTACTTGTTTCCCCTTTCATTTGTCTTATGCTGAACCATGTCTGTACTTGTATGTGTTTTCTTATGGTATTTGAGCATGAAAGTGGTGGAGGTTAAGACTGTTGAAGATCTCAATATCTAGATTGTTACATTAAATCCAGTAGGATGACTTCTCACTTTCTTAACTAGAATACACCAAATAAAAGCGATTCTAGGCCAGAGAAGAACTTCTCTAAAATATTTAGTGAACTCAAAATAGTAGCTGTTGTTAACAAAACCAGCTTATTTTGTAGTTTTGACTATTGTTCAAGTATTAATTTAAAGAAAAAAAGGAATGCTGTCAACTTAGTATATCTGACTTGTGGAGGGAAGAGAGTAAGGTTACAAACAGTCAAAACAATTTCTTAATGAGTTTTTAGCATAAAGTGGAAATGGTGCCTTACTTTTGGAATCAGAGGGAAGAAATAAAATTCCGGCATAGTTCAGGAGTCTTGAAATTAGCTCATGTGCTGCTGTTGCCAGTGGCAGGAAACAGAATTTAACATGGTCAGAAAAATGTCACTGTGAAAGGTATTCTGTGATTGTACTTTATTAATTCATATTTGGAAAAAAAAGTCCTTGAAAAATACCATACATTCTCATATGTATTTAATGACCATACTATTTTCAGTGTGAAGTTTTACATAGTTCTGAATCTGTACAGAAGGAATGTAGGGCTCCATCTAGGAAATGTACTAGTCAGTTCCTAGGGAAAGTGGTTTTTTTCACTGTTTTGTTTTGTTCAGGCTTAGCAGATTCAGATGTGTTTTGTATAAACAAAAACTTAGGCTGGGAATGCCATAACTGAAGTAACTAATTTTTCGGAAAGGTTTCTTAATGTTTGTCCAGACTTGAAACGTGTTTATGTTGTCAGTTTCACCAAGAATAGGAAGCTAATGTGGAAAACTTCTTAATATGTATCTCTTTTTTGTCCTTTCTTCCATAGGTCTGTTTATTGAAATTCTGTTTAAAACAGAAGCTCTTGCATACAAAGCAGGCATGGCAGCTTAAATCTGTCAGGAATTGTCAGATTTGTATTTGAGACCTTTCTGAAGTAAAGTAACAGTTCTAGAACACTGTAGTGGAATCTTCATCATCCTTTTCTGCTATTTCTCTTCTTTTTAGTAGCCATCTTAAGTTACCACTAGTGCAAAAAGAAGTGATGAACCAGGACTACCTGTGGCCAAGTTATTTTCTGCCCAGTTTGTTTTGTTCCAATTTCAGATTGTTGATTCTGCCTGGTTAGTGTTTATCCTCTTCTTTCCTTGGGTCAAAGTCTGATATTGTTACTGCAAGAGAGAAATTGAAATAAGGCAGGAGAGGACATGAAAGGTAGCGCTCCCAGTAAGGGAGAAAATTACGATGCTTTCTAAAGAACTTTTGTAATACATTAATTGATAACTTCAGCTAATCCAGGGAGTACTTGAGTAGTCAGAGCACACTTTTCATCAAGGAGTATTCTTTCTTATTCTCATCACGGGGTTCTGTTTTCTGTTCATTTGTCTGTTGATCATGTGAGAGATTTTTATCAGCAGATATGCAGCCTTTTATTAGCAAGTTCTGCTGCCTGCCGCTGCCTGCTGGAATTGTTTGCCTTTTGGAGGTTCCACGATGCTTTGATACCGGCATGGGTAAAACCCAGCAAGTGTAAGTTGACCACTGATGTTGCTGGGTGAGATGGGGAGTAGCTCCTTTATTTGGTATTAGTCTTCATTCTCTGTCCTTATTTTTTGTTTATGTGTGGTTTCTTTGAGCTCTTTTTCTCTTACTGTATACCTTCTTGATAATTGCACAGGGGAATGAGATAAGATTTAGTCTATAGTGTTCTTTCATCAGCTATGAAAGTCGCTGGGTTTTTTCACCCCAAATTGTGTAAGAAGTCCTGCAGACAGTGGAAAAAGTGCATCTATTCGTATTTTGGCAGTAAGGTGTCATGGAATTGGTAGACTTGCATCACTGTTGTGAAGAAGCAAACATTCCTGTAGGGTCTTTGGATGACTGAAAGTATGTACTGGGACTAAACTGCCATTTTAGGCAAGGAAAGGCCAATTAGTGAGCTGGTGTGATCCAGAAGAATTTTTACATTAAGAGGTGAAAAGGCAATAAAGCTTATTTGGTTCAACTGGCAAAGGGTAGTGCCTTCAAAATCCTAGAGACAGGGCAGTTCAAGTAGCTAGCATGTAATTCAGTTGAAGGTGAGTTTTTAATTCTGAATTTCTTCTATGTTGATTTCTAGTCACTAAATCTTATGCTGCCTCAGTGAGAGTGCTGGACACTAGGTACATCTGCTGTTACTTCTTTACAGCCATGTAAAAACAATGGATATAGGATCTTCTTGGAAGCTGACTCACTTACTGTACATAATATAGCTTTGGTTTTGTCTGGTATTATGAGGAGTTTGTTCCCTCTACCCAAACAGATTTCTGCTACATGCTGCCTAGTTGGTGAGCATCTGGTATCCCTCTGTTTAGTTGAAGGTCCTTAGAATAGTTTGGTTTTTCACCACTTTGCAATTTTGATACAGTACAGAAAAGATTTTTTGTTAGGCCTCTGCATGCACTCAGGCATTTGCTTCTGGAATTCATTCATAATCCTGACTTTCATTAAGGGAAAGGTTCTCATATGATTCCCTAAGTATGTTAATACTGCTTTATTTTTGCGATTTTCTGCTTCTGGCTGTGTGTGGGATTCTCTTTCTTCTCGTGCTGATACTTGGCTGTGTCTCATCTCATGGGGAAAGTTAGGTTATGTGCATATGTTGGGTATATATTATTAATGTAGTTTAGTTTCTTGAATCATCTTGCTACATGAGGATCTGAGAGCAACTACTGGTGCAAAAGTTGGAGTAGAAAAATACACGACAGGAGGTAGGCTTACAGAAGTTGTAAGTTTAGCTTATCCTACCTTACTGTAAGACCTTGAGATGTTTCAAAGCAGGTTCTTTTGTAGTTATTAATGTTGGTTCTTGACACTGGTGGTTTGGATACCTGGTGGCCTATCTTGTAAATGGAAGTACTATATTTATGTGAAATGTTACTGCTGAGGAAGAGAAGACCATAGAGAACTCAAGTAACACTGACAGTGTTAGCAGTGTCACTAGCCATGTTGCAGTCCTAAAGAAAGAAGAGCATGCAATTAAATGTTGACATTAAAATTTCTACGATAACTAAATTAGAAAGGTCCATCTCCTCTTTTGGATTTTCCCCAAATGCATAGCCTGCTGCAGGTGTTTATATGAGTCTCTTGACAGTAGTCAATCTGGTTTAATTAAATACCAGCACTTGCTGACAAGAATATCTGTAGGCGCATGAGAATACAACAGAAACCAAAACTTTGCATAGCGAAGGTCATGCTAAGGAGTTTGTCAGAAAGTTCCTGAGCAAGTCAAGCTGTTCTTCTGTGCTTTCTGTCACATTTGCAGATTTCCTTAGGGAATAAGAGGACTGCCTCAGCTCATCCACTGTCGTGGTGTTCCCTGCTTAATGTGCAGCTATAGTATCTTATCCACGGCCTGTTTCAAGCATAAGTTTTGATGAACTGCAAAGAGACTGAACTATTTTAAGTGAAACATGAGTAATGTCATCACTAGTAAAGAATAGAGTTTGCAGTTGTTTGCCAGGCACTGACTGATTCTGTGTCCAGGAGTTCCTGTATTTGTGCAGTTTCAGAGATCTCAGTAAAATGCATTTTTTTGCAATACAGCTGGGGAGAAATTCAAACTATCTGAAAAGATGGAAGCAGTCTGAATTCCAGAAATTCTTTGTAATGTCCATAATGAAAATATGTTTGAGTTTGCTTTGTCATTTGCTGTTCTTTTTCACTTCCTTCTCTTCCCCTTCTCAGCCACTTGTTTCTATAATACACTTTAGGTAGAGTTACGAAGATCAACTTTTCCCTTTTATAACCTCTGCTATTACTGTGTAGTTGCCAGGTACCTTGAAAATTATCCAGAAACTCAGTTGCTTGTGGCTGTGTTTAATGTGTTGGAACCAGTTCTTGTATTTAGGCTTCAGAACATTTGAATTCTGCAAATTATTGAAGCATTGAGGTGGTTCCTATTTGCTGTTTCAAGCATCCTCGCTAAATTATGTAATAACGAAAGCTTTGTTTCACTTCATAAAAGCATTAAATATTACTCTATTTGGATAGCCCTATCAAGAAGTAGTTTATATCAACCTGTAGCACAGCATTTTTGAGTCCTTGAAAAAGGTGGTGACTGGAACAGTCTACCTGCCTTTACCAAGGGTCAGTCACGCTTGACCAACCTGACTGCCTTTTGTCAGATGACTGGGTCTTCATCTGAGGGTTGAGGAATTTGAATGTTTGTTTTCTTACTTTGACCTTAGCAAGACTTTTTAGTGTCCCGTAATGTTCTCCTGTTTACAGGCTGAATGGGAGAATGATTAGACAAAATGAAAATTGGTTGAAGAGTCATTTTACAGAGTGCCCAGTGGTTCATACTCTGCCTGGACAGCAGTTACAAATAGAGCACCTCAAGAGTCTACTGTGATCTATTCTTTCTTACTTTTTTTACCTAATATCTGTATTGGTGACCCAGAGGAGGAGATGGAATGCACCTTCATCAGTTTGTGGTAGACACAGAGGGTGGCTCAAAGGCAGGGGGGCCATCCCAAACTACTCAGAAAGGCTGGAGGAGGGGGCTGTCAGAGTCTTAAAATGCTCAAGGGCTCATACCAAGGCCTACTGCCAGGATCAGTAACTGTCCTGCAGTGCTGCAGACTGCTTGGGTTGTAGCTCTACTGAGAAGAACCTGGTTCTGGTGAACAGTAGATTAAATACAAGTCAGCAATTCACCCTGCTAGTCATGAAAACAACTTCATTTCCTTTTGGTTGGCAAACTGGGCCTGAGGTCATTGCCAACTGAGTTGAGAAGGAAATGGAGCTAGATGACTTCCTAGGTCCCCTCCACTCTGAATCATTCTATGAGGAGACATGCATGGCAGGGACTTAAGTAGCAAAACTAATCAATACTTGTTTTATTTGTAAACTTCATTTCTAGTGCTTCTAAGTAAAATAGGTTTAACATAATCACTTACTGTTGTTGACTGTTTTTGATAATAAGCATTAGTTAGGTATATTCATGGAATAAACTCATTTAAGAAAGAAAGAAAAAATACTCTTTTTTGAGTATTGAGTGTCGAAAATGAAGTTTTAGAACATTATAGTCATATGTCTTATTATCAATGTCTTGCCTTTGTTATTTTGAACCTTGTGGTAAAACAAAGCATTTGAATTTACTGGGGAGGGAGGAGGAAGCAAGATGCTGCATAGTGAAACTAAATCTCACTTACTCAGATATTGGTCCCCTTCCCTCTTTGTCCAGGCCTGTGAAAAGAAGGTATTATCTTAGATACTACACGTAAATATCTCCAAAATGGACGAAGCTTTAGTCAGATTCTTGTTGCAGAAATTATGTACTGAGTGGGTCTCACTGTGATAGCCCTCATCATGGGATTGTGAAAAATGCAACTTCGTTGCTTCTCTGTGTAACCAAGAGAGCTTAATGAATACTCTTGTGTTTCTGCTTGTGCTTTTAAGGAAATCCGTAGTGGCCAGTAACAGGCTTCTTTGTCATGGTTTCTGTGCTTTCAAATAAGTTGCTATCTCAGCTTTTAGTCCTTCTCTTCCTTTGCATCCAGGATCTGGATATATTCTTGTAAACTATTGCATTAGTATGTCAGATTTTTCCATTATCTCTGCACTTAAACATGCATGCATACATATAATTGTATGCAAGCTCTCTCTGTCATCTGGTTTACATATTCCTGATTTGGAAATGGATTTGCTTACATGACATCTGTGAGGGTGGTATGTATTGACAGTGGGAGTTTTTTGGCAAGTAGTGGCCATTGAATGGTTGATATATCACTTCATACTTTCATCTCTAACAAGTGAAAAGCATTCACATCATATTTAGCTGCATTACCATAGACAAATAGGAACTGCTTGACTAACTTGGCCTTTTCCAGTGGTTCATGGAATTTATTAGTTTCAGTTTAGCAGTTGCTATTAAGCAATTATTGAGTTACTGATTTTATTGAATATTCTGTTGAACTAGGCGAGAAATTGGTCATTTCTTCCATCTTACTGCTTTCAGACTCACAGGCTCTTCTGCTTTGTTCACCCCTAATATACAAGGAAGAGTCTCTAAAGTGAATATCAGAAAGACAAAGATCTGGAAGAAGTTTTACTTTTGTACTACGTTCAAGGTAAGACTTTCAAAATTATCCGTAATCAGATGGCAAAAAGCATGAATACTGAGACTTGGAAAATGGGATTATTTCTGAGTTCTCGGCTTCTTGCATATGATACTATTCTTGCAGGATATGAGTATTTATTAAGTATTAAATACTTCTGCATACTTCTCTTGAAATGCACTAATGATCAGAAGCATATAAGCTGGCTATGGCTGTGTTCCTCAACTAAAACAGTCAAGTAGGTTGCTGCTTGTAGCTAGTATTTACTATGCAGAGCTGTGTCTTGGGTAGCATAATTGTTTCTAAAACTGGTATACTAAGTTGCATGATAGAATATGGAATGTCTTACTAAATTGGCAGTGTCTTAGTAACTCTGTTTACTTTTTGGTCTTGTGCTGAGCTTATTGTAATTCTCTGTGAATGTAGAGAATGAATGCACTCTTGAGTGATATTTTGGTAACTTTGAAAATATCAGGAAATAATTGGGAGTCAGAGGGCAGGTTTGCTGCATTTTTGGAGGGAATGGTAGATGCATTTCTTTAAAGAAAGCCATAGCTTCAAGCACGTGCACAGCTGGTACCTGTCAGCAAGTTGGAGCACTGATGAAATGGTTGGGGCCATTAACATCATTCGTCAGAGTGATACCATTGCCTTCAGCTTACATGCACAGTTTGACTAAACGTTAATAATGTTTGCTGTGTCATTTGCACACCACTCCCAAGGAAGAGTGGAGGAGATGTATGTAGATATAGACATGTGTATAGAGCCATGAAGATGATCAGAGGGCTCGCAACGCCTCTTTTGTGGTAACAGGCTGATAGAGTTGGAGTTGTTTGACCTGTGGAAGAAAGGGCTCCAGAGAGATCCTGTAGAAGTCTTCCAGTACCTAAAGGGGGCTTACAAGAAAGCTGGAGAGGGACTTTTGACGAGGGTGTGTTGTGACAGGACAAATGGTAATTGCTTTAAACTGAAAGAGAGAGAGTTTAGATTAGATATTAGGAAGAAATCCTTTACTGTGAGGGTGGTAAGGTACTGGAAGCGGTTGCCCAGACAAACTGTGGCAGTGTTCTAGGCCAGGTTGGATGAGGGTTTGAGCAACCTGGCCTACTGAAACATGTCACTGCCCATGGCAAGTGGATTGGAACTAGATGGTCTTTAAAGTTCTTTTCAAGCCAAACTGTTCTGTGAAGAATGGAGAGGCACATAACTGTCCCTTGCAGAGACAGTACTAGGGGAAGAAGGGGAATACAAGGCCATGGTATCCACTTGCAGAAGAGATGTTGGAGACATTCATATGTAGTCACTGAGAAGGACATAAAAGATGTTTTGGGGACTAATGTATAAGTTGCACTTAGTATAGACAGCTGGTTGCCTAATGTTAGCAGTTTTGGGGGGATGGAAACCTGAAATTGGCGCTCATTGTGCTGCATTGAGCACCTATTTAAAGGCTTGGACAAGCAGTCTTCTATTCATGTACCTATTTCTGATTTTTTGTGACTGTGATTCTGTTTTTTATTTAGTAGGTTTTACTGAACTATTTGTGTAATCCCCAAGATTAAATGTCTTGCTTTTCTCTTTAGACTTAGAAATTCATCTGATTCTTTCAGTTGTCATTCTGCAAAAGCCTGAATACTCTTTCAGTTGTCATTCTGCAAAAGCCTGAATACTTAAAAGTATTCCTTTGTGTGCCATGATTATTTTATGGATATCTAGTTTAATCCAGGTAGTTTATTAAACTAGTATAGAATTCATGCAGGTTAAGCTTTATGTATAGTAAAGTGGTAAGACTGAAATGTGTCCTTTGGAATATAGAAATAATTTTAAAATGCTTTGATGTGTTGTCTCTATAAATGAGGTGAAAGAGGAGGGTGTTTGCCCCCTTGCTACAATTAATGTATTTTTTTAATGAGTTTTTGTGCTAAAATGTTCCCATCACCATTCAGTCTGCCAAGGGCCTGTGTTGCAGCCAACAGTGTACAGGAGCAGTAGTAATCTTTGGTGAGCTGTAGATGGTGTCTTAATCTGTGTTATCCAAATTTGCCTGCAGCTGATGTCTGAAATGATGAGTAGCATAAAGTGAGTGTTGAATTATTAACATGCTTGCTTTCCCGGAATCCTTTTTGCTGTCAAGTCTATGTAGATCTATCATTACTGCATTGACTGCTTGTAATGTCCAAGCACCTTCTCCAATAGAGATTTCTTGAAAATTGGCATGGTCTTCTTGCATGCTAGTTTTAACATTCTTATTGACAAAATTGCCCTTTGAATTTTTACAGGTATAGTTCAACATGTATTGTGATACTTTCATAGTGGCAAAATTAATACAGTTTTTACTCAATAGAGATACCTGAATCTTCAGCATATATATATATTGCAAATCGAGAGTTTAAACTGTGTTGATTAAAAGTGAGTCCAAGTGATTTATTGTGGAACTGAAGTTGCAGTACGACTTGGACAAAACTTTGAATGTTTAAGCTTGCAAGTTGCCAAATGGCTGCTTCTTGCCAAGTACTCCTCTGTTTAGATGACAAGTGAAGCAGTTCAGATAGCCTCAATGCAGACACCTGAAAAAGATTCCATGTGTCCAGGCAACGATACTGGAGCCCTCTGCCAGAAAAAAGGTAATGGAAACTTGCCTCACTCTGCAGTTCCTAGAGATAGTGATTTTTTGATTAGACTTCAGACTTTTGCATAAAAGTATCTCTAGCCTGATGAAAAAGTAGAGCATGCTGTCAAAGAGCAGGCCAGAGTAGTGCGTTTTCTGAAGTAGTCTGACAAGTCATCTGTGATCCGAAACCTAACTTACTATACCCTACTCTAGATTGAATATCATGTGGTTACAGGTATATTGATTGATACAGTAGAGGAGTATATAATTACATATCACACAGGATCAGCTGCTTCTCTTCAGCATTTGTTTATAATTGTCTTAAAAATGTTTTGAGATATGCCTTATTTAACATGAATCAAATCAGTTCAACCAAGGTGATTTAGGAAGGTGATAAATCTGTGTTAGCAATAAGTGAGTGACTTTCTAAACAGATGGATCCTCTCAAAAGTTTTTAATTGCTTTTACATTTTTAAGTGCAAATTCTCTCTTAATACTAATACAGCGTTGTTATTGAAGTAGCTTTATGACTAATTAGAAAAATCATCTTAACATGGAGGAGACAGAAAAAAAACTTCTAAAACTGTAATTGAGGTATAAAAATAACTATGTATTTTAACAATTCCTATTTGGAGCCTTCAGTTTCTGTATTATTTAAATTAGTTCTTTTGAAAGATTGTGTGTGTGTGTAGGCTGTGAATTGACATAACAGATGCTTGACTTCTCTCTTTCCAAGTGCTTTGCAGTAAACATTAAAATGCTTATAGCATCCTAAGTGTTAATATTTGGCAGCTTGTACTACTGGTGTTCTTATGTTACCAATTTGAACATGATGGCGATTTTATTGTGGTGTTGAACGATCTCTTTTGCATTTAATTTAACTCCTGTTGTATATAAATTTAGCAAGTGGTAACATGGCTAAAAAGCCACAAATAGATCCAAGTGGCTAAGTAGCGTGGCAGAGAATTTATGTCTTCTGTAACTGTCTGCACATCAGCAGTGGCCAAGTTTTTTTTTAAATGCTGTGATGGCTCTGTTTTAGTGCATTTATACCTGAAGATTTAGTCTTAGAAGAGAAGGGAAGAGGCTTCTTGGAGAAAGGGAAAGTCCTCCTTCTAATCATTAGTATCATATATAAAGAAATTAAAAAAACACTCTTGCTATCCCTTATATTAATTTGATACAAGTCAATTTCTGTTGTTGTCAAACATAGTAACATTAGGGAATTGTTGCTATATTTTCTGTACCTGGGCTAACTGAAATACTGTAATTTTGATCTTTTTGCTTATTTTTTGCCCCACTTTTTGGAGTTTAAGTTCTTTCTAAATTTTGAATATACTTGCAGTCCCAGTTAGGGTTGTGTGTGTTATATACTTAAGGTAGGAAAAAATGTGATGAGTTGGCATGCATATATTGTAATGTTTTAAATCCCCTAACAGAAAAAATGGCATGCTATTCTGTCTTTGAGAATCCTTTGTGGGATATTTGTCCTAAATACAGGATCTGTACAGAAAGACATCTATAAACCAGGTTTAAGTGTTTTTTTCTGTCAGGAACAGCAGAAATATAAGATGTGGTATTAAGAATTCCTTATTGGCTTCAGTAATAATAGCAAGACTTGATTCAAAAGCTGACTTGTTCTACATGCGTTGCTGGACATTAGGAGCTAGGGTGAGGTTCTCTACTGAGATTAAAAAATAATTTTTGAGGACTCTGGCTCTTCACTGGCTTAAAAATCACTGAATACTGTTCAGAGAAGAATTAAGTCAAGATAACCTCTGCAGATAATCTGTCCTTCCCCTTTGTGACCGTTTCATATGAGACGCTTAGAACACTATTAATATTTTGAAAACCAAGACTTTCTGACTGTATCCTACATCTAAAGCACCTTAAAATTTTGTAGCTGTTCTCTTTGCTGTCTTAGCAATGAAAGCGTACAATTGTCAGGTTTTTTACCTCTTTATCCTACAGTGTAATGAAGTTTGTAACAATGGAGGTTCTTTATTGTCCAAATGCACATACTTCCTGCTGAGTTAGCTGATCTGAAATATGTGACTTACTTTGATTTTCCTTACTACTGATCCTGTAGGATTTTTTTAAAAAACTTTTTTCTGACAACTGATTCAGTAGAAGTTTTTTATGGTTTCATGCTAAAGCCTTTCCTTGAAAGGCTTAGCTAGAAAAGGCTAAGCCTTTTCTACTGCATAGTCAACAGAGAAAGTTTTTATTTGCAAGATTACTTCTGAATTTGATTAATACCATAGTTTGCTAACACCTTGCTCTTTTGGAAAAAGGAGTGACAGACTCTGGATGCCCTTTAATACTGCTATAGTGTGTAGAGTGGGTGAGACTGTGTGAAGTGAGGTGTGGGTTAGGTAAGTACTGGTTTGGCCCAGAGGACTTCAGAAGAGATGTGCCTTGTAATGCTATCAGGTGACAGGTGGGGTGGGTTCTTTCTCAGAATATTTCGTCAGTACTCAGGCTGAGTTTTCTGCTGGTTTCATGCAGGTGGGCATTTACAAAATCTATGTAACCCACTCGTAGCGACTGTATTTTTTAAAATATTCATTTGAAGACCAAATGTTAACAAGGACTGCAAAAGGACAGATGGTTTCAAACTGACGCAGGTATTGATCTAAGTATTCTAGCTAGTAATGTGATAATAAATATACCTCATGGGGAAACACTATAGGAATGTACTCAAGTGATAGGCACTGCAGTAATAGTAAACATGATCTTAGGTTGCCCGTGCATATCACTCTAGTGTGTCTGAACTGGAATTTGGAAACCCTGTCAGGAAGATGAATGTTTGCAAGTCTGCCCTTTGCTTTAAGAAAAATCACGAACCCGTACAGAATACAAGTGCATCTTCCTCAGTTTGCAACTCCTGGATTGCTGTGGAAAGCGTAATGTGTTTTTAGAACTTTACTTACACTACAGCTATTATGTACAGCAAGATAAAAGCTCGTTAGAAACTTTTGCAAGCTTTTCTCTCGAAAGTCCTAACAGCCCCAGTAAAAACATTTGTTCAGAGTAAAAGTCCTCTGCTTACAATCCTTTTGTTTTAATTGATGGGTGGGGTTTTTTTGAAAGAAAGCTAACATATCAGTGGAATGCATTTTAACTCTTGAAGATCCTTCCTTTTCTTTATTTCAGCTAAAGATCAGGTAACTGAAAATAAAAGACTTTTGTACTTGGATGTTTTTACTGAAGCATGCTAGATGGCCTCTCTCTTCAGCCTCATCTCTTCCTAAAGCTGGCTGTTTGAAAAGCTATCCAGCATAACTGATGGGGAGATGATTCCACATTTCTCTGCTTGAGTTACTGTAAGCGTAATTCTGATCTGTTACAGAAGAACAGAGGAAGGAGTAAGTGCTTGCCAGTGATCTCTTAGTAGGCAAATGTAGATTGCATACATCTATTCTGAATTCCAGTAAGGCTGGCTTTTGGTATTGCTTCATCTTCTGCTTGTATAATTCAACAAAGTTTGATTTACTCATCAGCCAGATGAGCAGTCTCTGCTTCAGGCATTCACTTGTACCAGCATAACTGTGTGTATGTCTGCTCAGCCACACAGCATGGAAATGGGAATGAGCTGCTGAGAGAGCAAATATCACTTAAGCTACCACTACTGCCAAGACACCTGCACAGCCATAATGCATATTTACTGATCTAAGGCTTACCTAAAAGTGAGTCACAAAGAATTTAGGAATGGAGAAAGTGCCTTACAAATACATATTAAAGACAGGTCTACAGGAAAAAAGTTCAGAATAGCTTTTGTAATATGTATCAAAAGGCAGCTTTCTGATGCTCTAATTCTATGTCCACCATTGGTGAGATAATATTTAGAAGTATAGAGCTAATTAGAAGGCTAACCCCGTGGTATTATCAAGCTTTTACGTGAGTGTAACATACTGGTCTAATAGGGTATTTCTGTTGGAAATTCAGTGTTTAATAGTTCAAATGACTTAACTGGCAATAGAAGTTTGCCCTGCAAACTTCAACCTGCTGAACTAAACTTTCACTGGAACCCCAAGTAAATATGTTTCAAGGCATTTTTAAGAAGTCCTGGATGTTACTTCTAAAATATAGTACAAAGATACTGTTGCACCTTTTACAAAATGATAATATTATTTTAACATACTATTATATAAAAAGGATAAAGCACTAAACTTGCTTCATATGATTTTTAGTTTTGAACTTCAATTCATTCTCCTTCCTTTAACTGTTTAGGATGGGTGTTTTAGTGAGCTTCCATGTTTGAAAAGGGGGGGGGGGGGAACCCCACAAACCCACAAAAAAACAAGTCAAGACTTTGTCCAGTCTTGGATCATTCACAATATTTTTGTATAGAACCATGAACCACTTAGCAAATGTAGAGAGAATTCATTATCCTTTTATTACAAAGGATGAACAACTCTCTCTTTAGGGGTAAAGTTGTACATAGTCTCAAGTAATTAAGTAGAAATTAACTCCTGGTTTAGTTTGGGATTTATCATACATATACACTAAGGAAGAACTACTGCATGAACTTTTAGCACTAGTGCATTCCCCTGCTATCTGCTCTTGCCTTCCCAGAAAAATCAGGTAGCCTAATGAATGCCTCTTTTAGGAGAGGGATAGCATCGTACCTTTACTGAACGTTGGGAACATGCAGTTTACTAGCCAACCTGTGGCATACATGAGTGCTCTTTTCCTTCTCCCTTCTGCTATCTTTTGCTTGCGCAAAATCTGTTAGCATCTGTGTGACCCAGTTCGCAGTTCTGGGGGATGATGCCCGCAGTATTGTGCTGTCATAAGGTCAATGGTGGCACATTAGATCATAGCTCTTTCTGTTCATGTTCAGTCAGTGAGTCGGTTTGTTTGTTTACTTGTTTTAAAGTAGCAATGATTTGGTTGTCCATGAAAGGTCAGAGTCATAGGTGTTTGTGAGGCAGAATAACCCAGGTGTTTTTCTGCTGCTTCTCTAACTGGAGTCTGGAAACTTGCAAAGGACTGGATGTTGTAGTGGGGTTTGTTTGTTTAAACATTAGGATTCAGCTGAGGATCATCAGTGCTTTGCTACCAGGATTATTAGGTGCATATTTAATCATCAGGAAGACCAGCATTTGATGCCTATCCTTCTGTAAAATATGGTAGGATTTTTCAAATCTCTTTGGATGTTTTTCCCCATGTGCTTATTTGGGAATACTTGGTTTGGTTCTTTAGCAGTGAGTTACTTGTGATGACTTTAGCTGTATGGTCTTTATGAAGAAAATACTGTAAATATGGTGAAATCAAAATTCTTTACTAGCCAAGGAATATTTAAGTTTTGCTCAGTTCAAAACTATTCTACTGTAGGGTGTTGATGTCTTAGTAGCAAAATAGTTTACTGAACTGACATAGTTCTATGCAAATATTACACATTTACATACTCCAAAGATTTAATTAGCCCAAATAAAATGCTGAATACATCTTTTAATTTTGTTAAACCTGTAATAGGAAGCATTCAGCTTTATTATTGTGATGTAACTTATGATGAGCAATCTGGACAAGACATTTGCATTTGTGTATGTGAGTATTTTCTGCACACAAAATATTAGGGGCTGGATATAATAACTATAATACAGTTTTCATAAAGAGTAGCATATTCTGGGATAAAATGCTCTTTGCCTAAAATACCTATTTTTGAATCTGCCCTAGAGTAAGCAACCTGTCTCCTGGCTAAAAGTCATCCCTGTTTAAGCAAGTCTCTCTCTCACATGCTCTCTAGAGTAGAATTTGGGAGGGGTCAAGTCTCTTGCTTCTGCAAAGCATAACGCTCATCTTCTGGACTGCTTTTGTGAGTTCTTCTCTTCTAAAGGCCACTGGAGTAACATCAGAAGTACTGAGGTTCCTGAGCATTTCATTGTGCAAGCATCCTGTACCCTCCTAGTTGGGGGGATCTTTTGAAGGTAGAAGAGAGTGCATGGAGGGAACTGCATTCTGGTCACACGTTTTGTGTCCGTGCCCTAGAACAACCTGTGTTTAAAAGGGAATTAGGCTATTTTCTGCAACTTTGAGTCTGTGTGCTGTATGTTTTGGGTTTTTTTTTCTCCAAAGTTCTTGGATGTAAAAACTACTTTCTTACTGAAACTTTTTAACTTTTTGGGGAGGGCTTTTGCTATGTAGTATGCAAATATGTAAATATAGTGATTTAGGAGGAATTTTTAGAGCTTTTTCAGAGTTCATTGATGTTTTAGTGGATGCTGCTTAAGGTGTAGCTCCACAATACGGTGAACAAATCTGAACTGGCAGCAGCTCCTGGTTCTGCATTTCTGTCATTGACATTTGTCTGATCCTGCATTTCCTAAGCTGGTTCAGAGACCAGAGGCAGAAAATAATTGAATTGTTCTGGATTAGTTTGGTTGCTTGAACCATCCATCCAGTTGTAGTGCCTAAGAAGAGAGAATGTTGGGGAAAATACAGGACTTGCAGCAGTGTGCAAGTTAGAAGCAGAAAACTTAGTGAACCCCCACAGTTCTTCAAATATAGCAAAGTACTCCTTTTGAGTGGTTTTGTGCTTATGACACTTTTTGGTAGTTGAAAAGCACTATTTAGTGTTTGGAAGAAGACAAGCCATAATGAAATGTTGTCATAGCTCCATTCTTCGTTCAGTGGACTTAAAGTCAAGGTCTGCAGTAGGTCCCCTTTTACCACTCATTCACCTCATCAGAGCGCTGTAATCGGTTTAAACTCTTCAGTGTCACACGGAGGCTTGTATTTCCCTTGTGCCCCAGACAAAGCTGGCTGTTATACTGAATTCTTCCTGCAATAGTTTCTTTTTACTAGTGTACTGTTGTGGTAGCTTTGGTAAAATGCAGTGGTTTATAAGATTAAAAATGTAGTCCTTAATCCACAAAGGAGTTTTGGTATTTGCATCCTGTTCAAAACAATAGGTAGATGCTTTTGTAGATCTACATATCTGAATTGTTAGTTATTTTTTACTTTTACATTTTAGGCTGCATTTATGGTCAATTTTATAGAAACTATTTTTAAAGAAATGTAAGGATTCTTATTTCAGAGGACCTAGAATACTTTTGCAACTGAAACTTACTGCTTGTGTTTTAAACTCTTGTGCATTTTTACATCTAAGCAAGCAGAATGAAAAGCTTAAAAATTACACATGCTGTATGTGTAAGTTTTAAGTCTTGTCAAACACTCAAGTGTGCTCCTGTCATTTGAGTAGATGAATAAAATTAAGAAATAGCAGAGTGATGCTAGGAGATATGCATAAGCTATTCCTTCTGTTACTGAATTTAGGGACTTGAATGGCAGGTAATTGGCTGATGGCTTTAAGTGCTAGTCAGTGTTGGTAAAGAAAATAGGGAAGAATTTGATCTGATACTTCGCTAGCATGAAACTTGAATGTGGTGTTTAGAGACTGTACTGAAAGGTCTTCTGACATCCAGGTATAGCTTTAGTTCAAGCAGTTCTATTTAGGAAAAAGTTATATTCATGAAAAAATTAATGTGCAAATCTGTTGTACACCATCTGGAGTAGCTAACTAGTTCCTTTGTTTCTTTCTAGGAAATATCAAAATAAAGCAGATGTTGTGTCCTGTACTGTTATCTCAAGGTTTTGCAAGTCATTCTGTTATGTGCTTCTTGGCAGCAGGAATGTAAACTAATTCTTACAGCACTGAACTAGAACCTTGACAAGGTTACAATTACAGGTAAGAACAAATTCTGCCACTTTGAAATTTGTGGGAACATAAAACTGCCTTTACTTTGATTGTGTTTTAATTTGCAATTTGTAATTGACCATGGATTTAACAGAAGTTTCAGAACATATTGGATAAAACGATATGGCTTTTTCTTCTCTAGGTGTATTTGAATTTTGTTTAATGCTGTTTTTAATAGGAAGTATATCAAGTATAACTTCTTTCTCTTATAGTACAAAGCACTGATAATTAATTGGGATGGGGGGAGAAATGTAATTTTTTGCAACCTAAAATGTTTACTGGCCCAGATTTTGGGGTAGGTACCTTCTCACACAAAAGACTGTACGGTGTCAGTAAAAAAGACATGAAGTGTTTTACCACTATATGTTGAGATCAGCTTATTTGTCTGCATGTGATTTTTTTCCCCCATGAGGTCTGCATTTCCTTAAATGCACTCATAGCAGCAGTACTGCTTAAATTACCTGCTTTCTTCGGTTACAGAAAATCTCTTTATTAACCAAATTTCTTTACAAGGTCCCCTGTAGCTTCAACTCTTGAATCACCTTTTCAAGGGTAAGGTTGATGTCTTTTTTCCCAGGTCAATGAAAATGTTTTGGCTGCTGGTTTTCTATCATTAACTTTGTCTGACAATGATGGAGATAACTCAGCACAGTCTTTGCCACCTTCTTCCTAACTTGTGTGTAGGGAACTAAAAGTCAATGATCTTCTACTCTGCCTTCTTTTAAAAAATGATAAATTCAATGTTATAAAACTATGGTAATGGAAAAAACCCCCATATCCTCCACAAATACCTGTCATAGAGATTGTATATTTTGGTTTGTATGTTTCTGGAAGATTTATTTCTGTTTTTAAACAGGGACTATGTTTTGAAGACTGTCTGTGTAATATCTTTATTGCATGTGCCCAATCTGCAGAATCATGATCAAGTTAAGGCCTTTTAGTTTTGATTTCACATGTTGGTGTCTTTGAGAGGAAAAGTGCTTGAACTTGTCCATAGTGGCAGGCAAGAGTCTTGACTTTTGGTATGAACCAGTTTAATGTGTCGTACGCTGAAGTTCAGTAATGCACAGGTCATAAGTCAGTGATAGGTTTGTGCCAAGGCAGTGGCATTGATTTTTCTGTTACAATGAAAGAAGGGCTCAAATATGGTTTGTTTTGAGGGTTTTTTTGTTAGTGTTGTGTTGATTGAATGTTCATACTTACTTTGCAGTGATGTAATATGTTGAAAATAGGCACAACTCTTATACTGTGCAACTCAGACTTAATTTGAGTGGACCTCTAGTACTCACATAGCCCAACCCTTGTGTCCAGCTTCCTCAGATTTCTGTGTGAATCAAGAAGTCATCCCTCAATTACGTAAATTAAAAGTTTATTGGTTTACTGTGGTTTTGCAGACCTGCTGCAGAACACTTACTCTGGTCTTTCAGACCTGTTTGGGAACAATTTGTTGATGATATGAACTGATGATTCACTGCTGCCTTATTCTCTCCAAAGGGCATTTGAAGTTTTCTGTAAACAAACTGAAGAAGGTAAGAAAAGTTGTCTGAAATGCCTAAATTTAGAATAAGGGAGAACTCATTCCTAGTGACATGCTGCTTCATGGAAATGACTAAAACTGTTCCATTTTGATATCAGTAGTGTGTTGGATAAACTTTGGTTCTTTTTCTTCAAAATCTGAAGTGCTATCTTTTTAGTAAAAACCTGGCTGCTGTTTGTTCAATTGATGATTAAGAAGGAACAAATTTACACTCAAAGTACTTTGTCTCTTACTGAATTTAGAGAACCAAAACAGCAATTCTGCCTAGATATAATTATGAACTTCATTAGATCAGTGCTTTGTAGTATCCAAGTGCCACATGTGCATCTGTTTTGAACAGCTCATTAAAGAAGTGAGAACATTCATATTGTCTACAGGAAATATGAATGGATAGGGGCAAACAAGAAGAATTTCAGTTAATATTGTAGGATATAAATCTTGTCCATACTATATGGTCAGGAGGGATGAACAGCAGTGATGTAATAAAGCCGCAGTGAGTTGTGGGGTTTGAGTCAAGGACAAATAGGACTTCAGGGTTAATAAGCATGGACAAGTAATACCTTAATTAAGCAGGTAGGCCCATTTCACTGAAGTGCAAATGGACCCAATTTCTACTCCAAGAAAATTGTAGAAGAATATGAATACTGGATTATGCAGAACTATCTTGACTTTTAAAGACTTCAGCTTTCATTCTGTTCCTATGCAGGTGCTGGCAGCAGTAGTCTGCGTTGCACTGGCTGGGACTGATGTTGTTCTGTTTGATGAACCAGCCTGGATATTTACCGATCTTATGTATCACTTTTTGTATAGTTACTCTGTAACTCAGATAAACTGCAGATAACAAAGGGGATTGAATTTCCCAGGCTTTGTAGTGCTTGAAGGAAGTCTTGGTAAATTAAAACTGAGATTGTTACCTGAAAACCTAAGATGAGTGACACTAATTAACATTGACTACCATGGAGTCTGTCTTACTGAGAATGACACTGCATATCACTAGCAGTGATCCAATGTGAACTAAGGGCTGTTATCAGAAATCACATTGAGAAGCACAGAATTCTCTCCAGTTAACTAAGAAAAGAACCGCGTATTTTTTAAAGTTTTCATTTGGCCACAAGGCTGTGTGAAATTGACTTCTGCAACTTGAATAAGAGGGAACCTACATGATAAAGGTTTTCTGATTAAAAATATATCAACCTGGGCACTGAGGACTTTGTACTTACTATATGCTGAGATTAGAAAGCTAGATTCAGAGTCCACTTTCAAGTTTTTTGTGAAGTTCATCTTGAGTATCTGAGGTATGATCTATAACTTTGTACATACCAAGCTGCATTCCAGAAAAATGAGAAGCCTCAGCATAGAAGTGTGCAATTGGTCTGTGAGAGACACATAATTGCTGCATAAACTGAGCTTGAAGATCTTCAGTTAGCTACCTTCATGTTTTAGTAAGGTGCAAGAAAGGAGAATATAAAATAAATCTCTGGAAAGACCACAGGCATATGTTTTTCTGGTGTTAACAACATGGCTAGAAAGGTTATAGCTCTTAAACTAATTCCTGCTGTTTCTTTCTAATTTTTCAGTCTTTTGTGTTGAAGGTTACAGCCCTCTTTGGATCTGCTGTCTAAGCTCTGGCTTCCAAACACACTGCAGTCAAAGTCACAAAGTTTCAAAATACTAAAGCTAGCTTTGCACTTCTTCAGTGAAACAGATCAAAGAGTAAGGGCAAAAACATCTCAGCCAGCAGTTCTTAAAGAAAAGAAATCGCTGGCACAATCTAGTGGTGAGTAGCTGAGGCAGATCAGAACCCATAATGTTTTCAGGTAGTGCTACTGACATTGAATATAGATGTGAATCCACAGCCTGTGATTGTTTTGTATCTCCAGAATGGTTTTAAGTAGCTGAAGTACATTGACAAAATAATGTACATTCTTTGTAACTTGCTTGTTTGAAAGTAGCACTGTGGGAGAAAGTTCTGTTGTGCTTGTCTTTGTTGATGTTTCTTTTCCCCCAACTGTTGTAACAGTAGAGATGCTGAAATTAATTTCAAAATTACAGCTGTAGCTCCTAGGTGTATGTGTGTATGCTACCTTGTGATGGTAGCTTGCAAAATTTTGCTAAATTCCTGGTCTGAAAGCCTGTTGGGCTTCTTTCACAACATCCTGGCAGGCAAAAGTTTTGGTAGTAGGCTCTATGTTAAAGTTTTATAGTGGTACTTAATTTCTTTCTGTCAATATCTTTGGTCAGCTGAGATCCTTCCTAAAGGCAACTCCCATGGCCACAGATTGTCTAAAAAACAAAACAAAGCCCTCAAAACAAATAAACCCCATAATGAACAGATGTGAATGCAGACACTGTTCTTTTATGTAGTTCATTTCTAAGTGGAAGTAAAATATTCAGATCTTATTCTTAGATCGCAGTCATTTCTGTTTGACTTTGCCAGTATTTGTAGCTATGTAGTTAGAGTAGCTGTTACAGCCAAACTTCAAGTACAGCTCTTGCTCAAAGTTTCAATAACTATTTGCCTAATGTAAATTCATGTAGTGCCAGCGTTTTTAAAGCCAGTAAGTTAGAAGTGAGACCAAGTTTTCTGGGATCAAAAATCAAGATCCTTAAAGGTGGTTTCACTCATCAAATGAACTTGTATTTAGTATACATACGTTATGCTATCTATCGTATAAGTGTAGTGATAGTATAATAATAGTATATTGTAAGTGATCACAAGATGAGTAAAAGATCAGTATTTCTTGTGTAAATTGAAGAGGTGCAAATCAGGACAGGGGAATCTCTGTGAATTTCAAAACTATCTGCAGTGTGTTTAGACACATGTATGGCATAGTCTGTATGTACACATAATAGACACTAACGAGAGGCTGCAAGATGGAGAGAGAGGAGCTTTCTACCAAGACTCAGTTTGATTTTTGTACTTAAACCACAGACATTATTTCTTCCTGTACTTTCAATGGGTTTTGAAAATGTTTGTCATACTTTGATTATTTATTTGTCATTTGCATCTTTAGTATCTAGTGCAGCATTTTTTCTATAGAAACGTCATTCTTTTTTTATAGCAGGAGCAGATGTGTTTTGTAACAGGAAACTCTGGCACTGTTTCTTTTCCACAGCACTGACTTATTAAAAATGACTTGCCTGTTGAGTGAATCCTTCTGAGGAAAAGACGTTTTACAGTACACTTTTATGACCTAAACCCAAAAGATTGATGTTGGACCATTCTCATATTATGAAAAGATACGTTATTGCCTTTGGGAGTGTTGGCCTTTAAGGTATTAATTTAGTTGTGATGTTCTCTTTGAAACTGACATGTGATCTGAAAATTATTTTATTGTACCTACAAAAACTTTGATTATGGCTTTTAGACCTTTATGATCTAAATATGTGTTGGTTGCTGTCATAGTTTAACCCTAGCCAGCAACTTAAGCACTACACAGCTGCTTGCTCCTTCCTTCCTCCCCAAAGGGGAATGGGAAAGTGAATCACAAAAGTGAGAAAATTCATGGATTGAGATGCAGACTTTCTAATGGGGAAGAAAATGAAGAGAAAAAAGTAGTGAAGAACTAAAATATGCAAAACAATTGTTTCGCAATGCAATTGCTCACCGCTTGCCAACCAATGCCCAGCCAGCTCCTGAGAGTAGCCCTTGGTCAGCTTTCCTTCCATTTTATGTATTGAACATGACGTCATATGGTTTGGAGTATCCCTTTGGTCAGTTTGGGCCAGCTGTGCTGTCTATCTCCCTTCCCAGCTTCTTGTGCCGCCCCAGCCTTCTTGCTGGGAGGGTATGAAAAGCAGAAAAGTCCTTGACTTAGTATAAACACTACATAGCAACAACTAAAAACATCAGTGCATTATCAACGTTATTCTCATACTGTATCCAAACACAGTTCTATACCAGCAAGTAGAAAATTAATTAACTCTATCCCACCTGAAAGCAGGACAATATCTATCCCTTATGCTATACCGTTTGCATCATACTCAGGTCCCACACTTTCCAATACATCCCAATCATTATCACCTTTCTTGTCTTTTGATATATACACACATACTATTCTATGATACTCTTGTCTGTCAGTCTGTTGAGTTTATTTAGTCCATGACTTTGGGCTTCATCTGCCACAGTAGCCCTTCAGGGCAGGAGGGATTCTGTCTAGTGTTGGATTGTTTCATGCTAAAGCCAGCACTAGTTTGTCACTCTTGACTTGTCTGGTTCTATCATCAAAATTCATTTTTCATTAATCTGGGTAATTCTACTATAATACCCTTGATATGGCATTTAACAGCCATAGTAGTGACAATGTAAAATATTATATAGCAAATAACATAATACAATCCTAATCATTGCCTGTTCTTACCCAGAATCAAATCTCCTTGAGGTACACCCTGGAATTCCCTGTCCTTTTGCATTACCCACCAAGTGCACCCAGGTCCTTGAGCTAATGCAGTCCCATTTATGGTCACTGGGTCTCCTGTGCAGGTCCCTTGACCTTTCTTTGTTTTATGGCAAAACCATTTTTGAGACTGATTTGAACTATTTTTTTCTCTTCCTGAAAACGTTTGTTGCTGTATCACCCTACATAATGCCATCATCAATGTATTAGGTGTTGGAGGTATGTATTGGAGGTGGTATGACTTCATTCAGGCCATGGTAGTTTACTGTTAGTCTGGGACTGTTAAACAGTGAGTTCTGCTGATTGTTCCTTGGCTCTCCATTTGATGAATCAACTTATGGATGGGTATCAGGGTGTCTTGGTTGGTATGATATTGCTGCCAGTTAGGCTCACTTTGGCCTCCAGTATAGTTAGCTATTGGGATTGCCCTGTCACTGCAGAAATACAAAGCAATTCTGCCCCTGTGCAGCAGTGTTTGGTAGAGCCTTATAGTCCTGTGGCTTCTCTATGCCAGGTCATCAAATCCACACCATCCAGTAAACCCAGTTCTTCCTTTCCTCCACCTGTCTGGAGGCGGGACTTCCTCTAGTCCTGGCTATAGTATGCATTACTCACTTCTTGTAAATGCAAACCAGAAGCCCCTTCATTAAGATCAGGAGTAACAGCTGCTCTTCTGCTCTCTTTGGGGAACTGCCTACAGGAGCATGGTCAGCAAAGAACCCCATTTTCTGATGGTTTTTCCTTGCAACTTCCCTACTCATGCCTCCAGGGTCAGGGTAGATTTGTTTTCACCCTACTTCCTTATGTCCTCTCTGTGGTTAAAATGACAGGATGGCCTGTGCTGTGTACACTTAACAGCTGAGACACTGCTTCTCATTCTGTCAAACATTCCTGTTTCTTCTCAGCCAAGATGCAGGCCTGTAGGGAGGAAGAGGGATTGTCTTTGTGTTATTGGAGTTGGTCAGCCAATTCATCCACCATTTGTCCTTCTCCATCTTTCCAGGTCATTACTGCTAGTGAGTTGGCATATGACAGTGGTGTATCCCAGAAAAACTTCCACCATGTGGGTTGTGTATGCTTGGCTTTGTCTGGGTCTTTGGATAACTGCTCATTGTCCAAATCATCATAAATCTCATCCAGTGTGGCTAATTTCCTTGCATATTGGGTATTGGACCATGATGGTCTACTTGCCTGGGTGTCACAACATCTTCCTTGAAGGGATACCTTTGCTTCATACCTGACAGGAGTTGCTTCCAGTGGCTGGGGGCTTGTGCCCCTTTTCCAATTGCTTTGTTAATATGGCCTTCTGTAGCATACTGTCCCAGCTGCTTGGCTTCCCTACGCTCTAATTCCTGGCTATTGGCCCTGTTACTTCAGCATTGGAGCAGCCAGGTGATGATGCCCTTACATCATTATTCTTGGTGGATGATGGCTGAAATCTCTTTTCATATATCGCAACTCACTTGGGAGTAGGGATCAGATGGTTGCTATCTCTTTTATGGCTTCTGCCTCTTCTTGCGATGACCTTACTTCTTCATTCCATCCTAAATGAGCTCACCTCCATATATATCGCCTTGTGTATAGGGGGGCTGATACAGGCAGGAGTTGGTGCTTTGGTTTAGCCACAGTGCCTGTCACTGGAATTGGAGTAGTTGCTGTGCCTGTCATTTTGTCATCAGATCCAGAGGCTCTTTTTGCCCCCAGGGGAACTGTATAGAGTTGAACAGGACTCAATAGGCTTGGGCCAGGCCCCAGCACATTGCAGTGTTTTTTGGGTTTTTTTCTCTCTGGAATTGCCTGGGTGACAGCATGGTTTTTCCAAATATTTAACTGTTTTTTCCAGATTTTGCACTTGTTCAAGACTGAAGTTCCAAAGCACTGAAGGTGCCCCCTGTCCCAGGAACTTGCCTATACTATTCCTGTCACTTATTACCATCCAGCCTCAGGGCAGATCTCTGCGTGGCATTCTGAAATAGTTGTTTACCCCTAAACAAGATCTTGAACATGTTCAGAAGACATAGCATAGGAATGCTAGTTTGAATATCCAAAGGATATTAAATATTCTCAAGTACTGTTTTAATTAGCCTGGAGGAGAAGGGGAAGAGGAAGGTAGGTGCCAGTCTCCCCATGGATTGGGTTTCTGAGGAGAAAAGGTAAAAGTTGTAATTATTAATAGTTTCCTATAGATGGCTCCCGAAGTACAGAGATGTCAGCAGCACTGAGTACAAATACCAGATCAGTTTCACGACCAGCAATTCTGTCATATTATTAGACAGTGTTACAGAATACAACATCATGATAACCTCAGACCAGTTCCCACGGGTGATAAACAGCACAGCGGGCAATATGCACAAGTAAAGTGTTATATAATACAACTTTATGAACAAACACACTGATTTTGAGAGCAAATACATCACTGTGGTGACCAGTGACTAAACTAATATAATGAATAACAAATTTCTTCTAATGCGTTTTAGTCAGATTTGTCATTGTTTCAACTTATGCCCTGTGTTGGCCACCAAAAATGACTGTCATGATTTAACCCCGTCTGGCAACAACGCACCACGCAGCTGCTCACTCACTATTCCAACTCCAGTCACATTAGGGAGAGGATCAGGAGAACAGAAACTCTTGGGTTGAGTTTAAGACAATTTAATGGGACAGAAAAGGAAGAAAATTCTACTAATAAAAGAATTAAAATATTCAAAACAAGTGATGCACAGTGCAATTGCTTATCCTTTGCTGACCAAGGCCCAGCCAGTTCCTGAGCAGTAGCCCCTGGCTAGCTTTCTTCCCAGTTTATATATTGAGTATGATGTCATATGATATGGAATATCCTTTTCGGCAGTTTGGGCCAGCTGTCCTGTTTGTGTCCCCTCCTGACTGCTTGTGCCCCTCCAGCCTTCTTGCTGGCAGGGTGTGAGAAGCTGGCAAGTCCTTGACTTAGTATAAGTAACAGTACTTAGCAACAACTAAAAACATCAGTGTGTTATCAACATTATTCTCATACTGTATCCAAATCACAACTCTATACCAGCTACTAGGAAGAAAATTAACTCTATCCCAGCCTGAATTAGAACAGCTGCCTTCATGACAGCCATCAGGTAAGTATTTGTGCTTGTCAAATATAAATTAAATGGAAAAGAGCAGGCTTTTCATTTAAAGCAGTTGTTTATTTCTCCTTTATGATATAGCAGAAAATCATGAATATCTGTAACTGAGCAAGAACTATTTGCTGACTTAAAAGTTCTTAAAAGTTATGTCTTGTAAGCATAAATGCAAGTGTCTACACAGACCTGATTTTAAGACCCATTGCTATATGGCTGATTGAATACCAAAGGAAGTCTTCACTGTAGCTGGGGCAAAAAGGATATTGATCCCGAATTTTTATTGCATGTCAGAGGACATGACTTTGGTCTTTGTACTTCCATACCTCAAAAGGCTAGATATCTTTGGTTTCCTGAGCCTGAATTATTGCTTATGTTGCCTGTATATGAGATAAGGACCTCAGGTAGGATTTGTATCAGGTAGGAAAATCAGAGAAGGATGTATGTTGGGACTTGAGAGAAGTAAGCCTTGGGTTAGGTTTTTGCCCTGGGAAATGGATGTCAGCTTTTGTTAGAGACTTGCTGCCCTGAACTCTCTTGGAAATGGCTTGACTATTGATGTAAAGCTAGAGCAGTAGTTAGAGCTTCTGCTTTAGTGGTGTATTGCTCAGATTCAGTTTCTTCATTGCTAAAGAGGGGCAAAGGCCAGTATTTTCTTCGACTGTAAAGGCCTTTCAAAAGCCTTTGAGCCTTGGTGAGTATTGGTCCTTGCCAGGCAGTAGATCTTTTTTTCATTTTAGTTATTTTTCTTTTACTATTTTCCCAGACTTGAGAAGACTGTTGGGAGAAGAGAATCCTAGGTTTTCATTCTTGATCTGAATAACATACACTGTTTTAAAGAGTAGTCTGTGGTGCATGGTTGGGGACTAAGACCTTCTACATTTCCAAGAAAGTTTTGGAAATTACAGTCTTCCAGATTTCGAAAATTTGAACTAATAATTTTATGTGGGATAAACATTTTCACCACAAGGAAATTAAATTGTTTTCTCAAACTGATGTGTTGCACAATTGAATTTTATTTAAATTTGTGGTGTTTGGAGGTTCAAGGCTAAAGGGTACTGAATTTTTAAGTTTACATATACTGATTAAAACCACAACTGAATTATTGACTCAAAGGTGGGCACTTCATCTGTTCCTCTGTTGACTATGTTTTCTCTTAAGATTGAATCTTGCTCTACAAAGATGTTTTGGGCTTAATGTCTTGAGTCCCTCAAGAAATTTTGAGATGTTCTGAGTGGAAGCATGATGAAGTCTTCATTAAGAACTTGGACAGTGGAAGGGTGTTCATTCTTAAAACGTTTGATACCATATTGGGGGAGTGGTCAATAAGCCCAAGGGTAGGCCTTAACAGTTGATAGATCTTGGTAGGCTGGAGAAGTGGTTTGATGGGAACCTCAGATGGTGTAATCAAGTCATGTACCTGGAATACAGAAACCTTGTACCTCTGTATAGATTGGATGATGACTATATAGGAATAAGCTTTGCAGAAAAGACCTATGGGGTGGGGTCCTGGTGCAGAACAGGGGCAAGTGAGTTGAACACTGGAGAGCAGTTTGTATTGATGGAAGTTTGGGCCATAATAGAAAAAGTGTATCTGGCATTTTGGGTGGGGTGAGTATTTCCTCTCTTAAGAACTCATGAGTGCATCTGGAATACAGTGTGGAGTGTTGGCCTCCCCATTACAGGAAAGGCATAGACATAGTGGAGCAAGTTGAGTAGAGGACCACTCTCTTCCTTAGGGGCTGGAGCGTGTGATGTATGAAGAGAAGCAAGAGCTGAATTTCTTGAGTCTGGAGAAGAAAAGGCCAAACTATCTTCCACTGTAATGGGAGGCAGAGAGAAGGTAGAGCTGTGCTCTTGCCAGAGATGTGTGATGAAGGCCTGAGAGGCAAAGGATGCAAGTTGATTCCTAGATTTAATGTTTTCTTACTGATTGCAGGTCAATCTCTGCATCCTTTGTTAAAGATTTGCAATATTAAATGTGGTATTTAGAATATTAAGAACATAATCTTGGATAGTATGGTCTTTTTTTTTTTTTCAGTTTTTTACTCCTGAGCTGTAAAAAAGTCAAGCTAGTTATGAAATAGATAAAGCTCTAATGTGTGAATCATGCATTTGGTGTTTTTTTAAAACAGTATTTTTTATTTTATGTATATAAAACGCAACACTCAATAATAAACTCACAGGCTTCTGCAGTTAGATAGGTTTTGATCTTTCTTCCCTCAGTCATGATTACTTTTATATTTTTGATCATAAGAACTTAATGACATGCTTTATTCAATTAAAGTAATTTCATAGAAGGTTTGAATTATTGGAGGGTGTCTGCCTTTGTGGCAGCATTTCTGTCCTGTATTAAGAGTTTTACTGGTAAAAATATTTTTGTGTGCTTATAAAATAGGTTTGTATTGTGTGTAACTTGGGAATAAGTAGTCATGAGCTACTGGAATCCTTTCATGAGTCTCCTTTCCTGATGTTAGCTGAATTATTAAACTGTGCAGAACTTGATCAGCTCTTAACTGAGAAGGTCAGTTGCTAAAACGCATGTTTGTGGTGGTATGTTGCACTGCCATACTTTGCTTTTATGACACCATTCGACATAGATTATTTTTGGGGGTTGTTTTTTCCCAAAGCAAAATGAGGTCTTTTCAGAGAAAGGATTGTGAATAGTTATGGCTGTGTATGGCAGTGATATCTGTTTGTGTGTAACTTCCACTGATCTGCAGTGTTGCAAATACTCTTTTTGAATAGAGAGGGAAAATAATGATACAAATAATTCTGAGTAGATTATACCTTACTAGTTTCACTTGCAAACTACATATGGTGTGAAGCTTACAGTGCAAGTAGCCATTTTGTCATCTTTACTCTCCTCAGTAATATACTTAGAGGCCAGTGGATGGTAAATACAGAGATGAAGAATAAGGATAATATTTATAGTTTCTTGTGAGTGGAATTCGTTAGATAATATAAAATGGAACTAGTGGGGAAGGTAAGGAAAGTTTAGGATGAATTGCATGTGTTTGACAGGGCTTAATGACTTTAAAAGTTTTAAAAGTAGGAAAAATGTTTTGGGAAGGTTACATGTGGCTTTGAAGTAGTTCTATAACTTGCTTTTTTGTATTAGATGTACCATTAGTTGTGAGTGGTTCTTCTGATTTCGCTCTGTAAAATTAGTTATAAAGGACTATTTTTATGTTTCTGTGGAGTATAATCAAGCTGGCAACAACTTTTGAGCGTATTCTGTTAATAATTTGGTTTTACTAGAAATTCTGCAGGTAAGAATACGTATCTTGTACATAAAATGCCCCATTTCAAGAGCAAAAAAAGCTCAAAATGCTATTTTTGGTGTCACACAATTCCATTTTTTTTTTATAGCTACATATGACACTTTAATAAATATAAAACCTCTGTATGGCAACATCAGACTTGATAACAGAAACTTCATAGAAGATTGATACATAGACATAACGGTTGCACAAGTGTAGAGTTCCCTAATAAATGAGAAATGATAATTCTAAAACTCTTGGTAGTACCCATGGCTGAACAGGAAGGGTCAGTTGCGCAGTTTAGCATTTGTACTGTCCATATAAAACCTTAATTTATAGCAATTATTTAAGTAATCATCTTTTCTAGCAAATCTGTCTAAACCTGGAGTCCCATGTCAGAACAGGTAATTTGAAGATTTATAACTGGGACACAGCTTAGTACTCAAACATGAGCTTTTTAAATTCTGGCACTTCACATCTGATTTGATTTAGCCAAGTGCTTCCTCTACCTTTTTTTTCCAAAGAAAAAGTACATCAAGTTACAGGATGTTCAGTGTCTTACAGAACCACAGTGTTCCTTTTGCATGATGTTAGTAGCACTTGAATCAAAGGCTATTAAACCTGGACTAAGACTGTAAAACTCAACTAAAAAGTAAACCAGATATGGAATTGCTGCAGTATTTGGGGAAGTTTGCCAAAATTTGTATTAAACTAAGAGTGGGAGACAAAGTTCAAAAGAGGTATAATGGGTGAGCAAGCTATTGGGGCCCCTGACAGTGGGGATCCTCAGCTGTCACGGAGATCATTGTAGCAGAGAGGTAGTGTGAAGTCTGGATTATTTATGTATAGTGCTGTGTATACTTAAAACATGTTTAGATGAGGGGGAAGGCAGAACCTCTTTGTGGCCTAGTAACAAACTCTTAAGCTAGAACTAGATTATCATGACTCTGCAGACTCAGTGGGTCCTACCTACTGTTTTGGGGACCTACTGACTGACAGCACAGGATCAGTCATGGCAGAATGCTTGCCAATTGTCTTTGGATGAAGGTTGCTGTGATTTTCATATCAAAGGGTTTCCTGGGAGGATAAGTTTTAGCGTGGTCAAAAGTTGTGCTATCTGAGTTTCAGGATCTGTGGATTAAATAGTGTATTCTCTACTGACTTTGTAAAGTGCAAGATAGTTTTTGAAGTCTGTGTAGGACACCTGAGTCTAGTACAGGAGACGAAATCAGAAGTCCTCTAAAGCTTCAGTGTTGGTTATTCACATTTTACCTGCAAGCTTACTTTCTGGAGATGGTTCTTCTCACGCTTTTTTTGAAATAGGTCTCCAAATACTGAAGAACTTCTAACTCTCTGTGGGTGATTTTCTTCCCATAGATAGCTTGTATCTCTTGTAATTGAACAAATTTTAACATCAAGATCAATACATCTATGAATCCCATGTAAGCACGTGGAAGTATTTTAGCGATGGCTGAGAGTTTGGGTTATTCAGCCTGGAGAAACCTGGGGAGACCTTATAGAGGCATTTCAGTACCTAGAGGTGGCATACAAGAAGGCTAGAGAAGGGCTGTTGACCATGTGTAGTGATAGGACAAAAGGTAATGGATTTAAACTGAGAGTAGGTTTGGATTAGAGATAAGAAAGAAATTGTTTACTGTGAGGGTGATGAGACACTGGAACAGGTTGCCTAGAGAAGTTGCGGATGCCCCATCCCTGGAATTGTTCAAGACCAAGCTGGATGGGGCTTTGTGTAGTGTGGTCTAGTGGAAGGTATCTCTGTCCATGGCAGAGGTGTCAGAACTAGATGATCTTTAAGGTTCGAAGCCGTTCTGTTGTTCTATAGTAAAAATTGAAATGTTTTACAAAGAACTCTATATAACTTGTTAAGAGAATCCTGTGAGAAGTTTTCTTGTATTAAAGTGAGAATTGCTGCCTTGTTTCTATTGGCAGATGGTCTGTGTTCCCTTGTTGTCACTTTTTTACTTCTGTATTCTTGTAAGACAATGCAAAAGTATACGCAAAGCTAATGAGACCAGTCAATTCTTATTTATGAACGTGAATTTATTTTCTTCATGTGGCAATAAAACTGGAAAGATAGTAGGAGTGATATGGTTGGTTTTTTTCCATCATAAATGAGTTTCTGCAGAGGATGACAAAACTGGCAGGGCTGCAAAGGTATGTAAACTACTCTGCTTTCATATGGAGATCCTTTAATTTTTATGAAGTAGCTTTTAAAAAAGACAGCATCCCACAAAAAAAACCCAACAAACCACTAAAAATGCAAACAGGTTTGTAAGTTCATGCTTCATTCATGTCTTGTATTAATTAATTTTTCCTCCAATATAGTTGTTAACTTTACATATGTGCATGCTTTATTACTTGTTTTATAAAGAAGAAACACAGGACAGGGAGAACAAAGCTTATATGGAGTGGTGAGTTTATAAATAAGACTTTTCTTCTCTGTTTTCCAGATTCAATATTGCATAAACATGGGTGCATTTTTGGATAAACCAAAAACTGAAAAACATAATGCTCATGGTGCAGGGAATGGCTTGCGTTACGGCCTCAGCAGTATGCAGGGATGGAGAGTGGAAATGGAAGATGCTCACACAGCTGTTGTAGGTATTCCCCATGGCTTAGAGGACTGGTCCTTTTTTGCTGTCTATGATGGTCATGCAGGATCTCGTGTTGCAAACTATTGCTCCACGCACTTACTAGAACACATCACTAACAATGAAGACTTTAGGGCAACAGAAAAACCTGGATCTGCTCTTGAACCTTCAGTGGAAAATGTCAAGAGTGGAATCAGAACTGGCTTTTTGAAAATTGATGAGTATATGCGCAATTTCTCAGACCTCAGAAATGGGATGGACAGAAGTGGCTCAACAGCAGTGGGAGTTATGATTTCACCTGAGCATGTATACTTTATCAATTGTGGTGATTCACGTGCTGTTCTCTATAGGAATGGACAAGTCTGTTTTTCAACACAGGATCACAAACCTTGCAACCCAAGGGAGAAAGAGCGAATCCAGAATGCAGGAGGCAGTGTAATGATTCAGCGTGTTAATGGTTCATTGGCAGTTTCTCGAGCTCTGGGGGACTATGACTACAAATGTGTTGATGGTAAAGGCCCTACAGAACAACTTGTTTCTCCAGAGCCTGAGGTGTGTGAAATTTTAAGGGCAGAAGAAGATGAGTTTATCATTTTGGCTTGTGATGGAATCTGGGATGTAATGAGCAATGAAGAGCTCTGTGAATTTGTAAAGTCTAGACTTGAAGTATCAGATGACCTGGAAAAAGTGTGCAATTGGGTAGTGGACACTTGTTTACATAAGGTATGTAACTGTTTTCTCCAAGCAGCTGTTCTAAAATTATCTTTTGGTTAGATGCATATAGTGTTAACAGCAGTTCCTGGCCTACTGTTTCCCTTCTCTGTCTTCCTTTCCTCAAAGTTCTCTACCCATTTGATTATATATCCTTGCTGAAGAATATGCAGCCTCATCCTTTATGCTTGGAGAGGTGATAGCAACTGCAAAAATAAAGGTTTATTATTTTCTCAAATAATGCATATTGCTCTGGCTCTAAACTTTGATTCTACATACAAAATTTATAAAAGTAATCAAGTCTGAGCAAAGTATTCTGTGGGGGTTTTTGTTCTTCCAAGTTCTTAGTGTTTGTATCCTTTATCCAAAACCAATGTTGGCAGCATCTCCTCCTCAAGGTGTGGTTTGTGTGGCATCTGAAGTGGTGTCCTCAGCTCATTGCAGCTTAGATGGAGAAGCACTGCTTCCTGCATCCGAGCTTGCTTGCACTCCTCAAATTTAGAGTTTGTTTGGAGCAACTGCAGGTCGGTCTACGCATGTTAAGTAGGTATACCATTTCCAGCACTTCCTGAAGAGTGCAGCTTCTACTAGTGCAAGTAGAGTTCCTGTGCTAGGCCATGGACCAAACATGCAATTTTGAGGAAAATATTAAAATTCAGAATGGTATTTTTAAAGGGTAAGTAATTGTTTTTTTCAGAGAGTTGTATTCCATACAGTGTATGATTGGTTTAAACTCTGTGGCTTTTCTGACCAAGCACTTGGCCAGCCTTGTTAAATTATGGTCACTCTAAAGGATGGTCATACTCTAGTATGCTTCCAGTAAAACTGAGCCCTCACCACATCTTTATTTTCCAAAGTCTGATGCTGGATCTCTGCAGTTTGTAGGGATTCTAGAATGTTGTCTTCTCTCTTTGGAATGGGAATTGTACCACATAATACTGTTAGGTGTCCCCATATACTTGGTATAGAAGGGAATGTAGACTAACTTCAGAGTATTTCTTAAGGAATTCATTCTAATATCAAATTCCTACTTAACTGCTTCAGGAGAAGGATTTGTTGTGATAGATGAGAGGAAATATCCGTCATGTTGGGTTTACATAGAAACAATGTGCAGTATCTATTACTTTTAATATTCTATACAGAATAAAAAGTTAAGATTTTCCTTTCAAACCAGTAATTTATATTATAGTTGCTGGATCTCCTTGTAAGAGAATTAGAACTGTGTTTTTAAATTTGGCTGTGAATTTTAATATTGAAGATGAAATATGATCGGGAAAGTGGTATCAGAGTTTACTAGTGAAGAACTGGCATTAAAATTAGTATCTAGAAAAGCTACTGACAGGTGTTTCTGAGCACAGCATAGTCAGCTTGGCCATACTAAATGAATTCATATTTTGTACTTGCTTCAAGTTGCTATGTATGACACAGGTGCATTCTGATAAACAGACTTGTAATGAATGTAATGGCTTACATGAATGCCCTCAAACTAAAACAAATTAGTAGCTAGAGCTAAGGTATTGTGATAGTCAGGAGAGTATTCTGCATTTCATTCTGCAACAGGAGCTCTTTTTCCCTCTTGGCTTAGGGGAACGTTATGCAACTGTCTAATTTCCGACCTGTTTTACTGATACAATTTTTAAATGGTTGACATATAAATAAGTCCATAAATTATTTTAAAGTTTGAGACTGAGAATATACAGCCAAAATCAGTAAATTGAATTTTAATGAGCAGCATAGTTGGGACACTTAGAGATTCTTATTAATCAAAGTACAGGGTTTTTGCAGGGTTTCTGTTTTCCCCAGGTTTATCTGTAGTATTGGATTTGGAACAAGTAAAAATGTGATTAGAGTAGAAAAATGAAAAATAAGACTCAAGATACTAACTTCTCTTTTTTTTTTGTCATATAGGGGAGTCGTGATAACATGAGTATTGTATTAGTTTGTTTTTCAAATGCTCCTAAGGTCTCAGATGAGGCAGTGAAAAAAGATGCCGAGTTGGATAAGTACTTGGAATCACGGGTTGAAGGTAAGAAATCCATTTTGTTCACTAGTTGGTGAACAAATAACAATTTGGTTTTGATAGTAAACACAATAGCATTATAACTGTCTTGAGCATAAAACCAGAAAGTCTGAAAGCAGTTTTCCTGCATTATGTTGGGTCAAATTCAGGCCTGGTTGCAATTCTGAATTTTTGTCTATCAGCAAAAGTGTTTTAGGCCATGCGCTTAGTTTATCCCGGTATTCTGCAAGCATTTTCTTAATGTAGTTTTAAGTTTTTACTACTGTCTTTACAGGTCAAAATGCAATTACTGACCTTGCAGATTGTTATATCAGCTCAGTAAATTGCGATCTTTCTGATGTCCTCTTTATTAAAAAGAGTACTTGTACTATTTCTTCCCTTGCCTGTGAAAGGTTTTGACAAAAAGAAAAACCTCTACTGGGTTTTTGTGTCAGTGTCCCAGTAATCTAGATAGTTGATGTACCAATTGTAAACTTCAATATATATGTAAGAAAGCCTTCAGATACAAGTTAGCTCTAAGCTCAGGGCTGTTGTGTGTGGTGTCTTTTTCTCTTGTTTAAACGGGATATAAATTGAAATGGTTTGCTTATTTGTAATTTCTGTTGAGGTTAGAGAGCACTAATGGTCACCTCAAATGCTAACTCTAGCCACGTTTCTCGGAACTTGGCTTACATCCCAGACTTCCTAGATGACACTAGTTAAGATAAATACCTGTTACCTTCTGTGTCAGAATAGAGTACGTGAGCTGTTAATAGGCTCTGGGAGAGAGCCAGGAGCAGTTACCTTCACTGACAGCAGGCAGGTGTGCACAGTGGTTACAGGTTAGTATTCCCAGCTTCTTGGTGGCTCCTCTCTGTTAGCAAATAGATTAAAAATAAATGGAGCTGCAGTGTGTTTTATTGCTTTCATAAGTGAATGTTAAGATTAATGGAAAAGCTGTCAAATAACTTGTTAGCAGAGTGACTGGATTAACTGAGAATTTAAATATTGTCATTTTTAACTAAACACTACTACACACACACACACAAAAAAAAGTGGAGAGTTTGTAGTCTGAACTGATGAGTAGTCAATCCAAATATAATTCAAAATGATTGTTTAGCTTAAGTGCTTCAAAGAAATTAACTACTTCAAAACTTGAACTTATATTGCTTCAGCTCATCTTAATTTTTTTTTCCTCCTGTATGAGTTTCCTGTGTCATTCTGTGTCCTACTGACTGGACAGTGTGTGAGACCTTTAAATGTCAAGTGTTTAGTAAGGAATGATAATTAGCGTGTTTGAGGCAATTCTGTCAAGAAGTGGGCAAAGTAAAGGAAGCAGACTTCAGAAGAACCTGAAATATTTATCTAATTTTTAACAAATTTTTGTATTAAAAAATTCTATGAAATTGTAATTTTGACACAGTCTCCTTAATTTTTAAAAGGAAAAGGTTATTGGACTGAAGTTTTTACTTTACGCTTGTGCCTTGAGTATTACTTCAGAAATTATAGAAAGAAGCTTTAGCAAAATGTTTCAAACCACTAAGCTGCAAGAGGAAAATTGCTTAGAGATGTGTTGGATTTTTTTAAAAAGTAGTCTGATTAAAAGGGGTTTTTTTTAAGTAGTGAGCAGGAATACTTTTCATTTAAAAACAAAAAAAAACTGTGAGGGGAAGAGTATCATCTCTCAGGTGTTGGAGCAGTAAAGAAATGTTTTGGAAGATGAGAACTTGTTTTGATCAGGAGAGGGCAACTGCCTTAATCAGTTTTTATTCAACTTTAGACTAACTGTAGTCTAGAAAACAGTGTAGTGTAGTCTAGAAAAGAGCTGTGCCTCAAAGGTTTAGACTCTTTAACGCTGAAAACTTAGTGCCTGCTAGATATGTTGTGATGCTGATAATGTGGATTTGTTTAAAATGGCTTTCTATATGGTGACTGTTCCTTTCAAAAAGGAAATAATGACTTTTGAACACAGTAAGTTAAGAACAACATTTTTCTTTCATCTCCTAAAAAGTTAGCAGCTCACAAGTTATGTGCAGTTGGTTGATAGCCAATAACAATTTTATTTATATCTATAATAAAAGCATTCTGAAAAAAATAAGCTTGTCTTAGAACTACTAAGCTGCCAAGGTAGATGTTGTCAAAAATAGAAGCTATGAGTTCTCTTGGATACTCTTAATATAAAATCCTTTGGGATTTACTGAAGCACTTTTAGTTTAATCACTGGTGTTTGTTCATAATGAATGTACACTGTTCAACATGGACTATTATTTCTGTTCTCTTGTGGACCTTAAATTTCAAGCTGACTGGACTAACCCATCAAACCTTTTAGGCAGCAGGGCTTTTTCACTACTATACTTAGGCATTTTAATCTCTGACTTGGAGAGAAAAGTAGTGTTTGAGGCATGCTTGTATTTAAATAAGTGAAGAAAAAAAAGTCCATGTTCAAAAGCAGTTTAATGCTTGCACATGTAATATTTTTTACTTTGTCTTTGTACATTCCTAAGTGGAATGCTGTGATTCTCTATATTTGTATAATGAGTTAGTTCCATGGGATCCTTTCAGAGTTATTAAAAGAGAATCATTGTTTCAATACCATTAGAGATCTTCTATTTTAAGAGATTTATTAAAAAGCAAATTCAGCAAGTCATAGTTGACAGAGATTTCTAGTAGAAGTAGTATATAGCAATGCTCTCTTTGCTAGGTTAGGTCTTAAGGTTGACAGAATGTGGGTTACTGCATTCCAGGGCTTCCAGTTTTAGAGTGTACTGAAAGGCTTAATGAGATTGTAATCAGTAGCTTGTGCTTGAGTCATTTATGACTGTGAGTGCAGCTCTGCTTCTGGTTTGAGTCATTTAATTGGTCAACCTCCAATGTAGAATCATAGAGCCGTAAAAGAATTTGGGTTGGAAGGGGCCTTAAAGATCATCTAGTTCCAACCTCCCTGCCATGGGCAGGGCACCTTCCACTAGTAATAGGGATGTGTTGTACAGTAGCAAAGTTATGCTAGGTCAGGCTTTTCTTACTGCCACTTGTAGATACTACTTGCTCTGTTTTTCTGTTTCTCAGAGATCCCAAATTTGGTCACAGGAAGAGAAAACTAGGCACAAAGTTAATTCAGTTCCTTACTATGTTTCAGTTTATTTGAAAAGGTCTATCAGAGTTACAGTTGATAACAAACAAACAGAACCCCACAAAGCCTAAAAAGCACTAACCCCACAAATCTTAAATAGGGGCATGTGATCTATGTAAGCTTAAACAGTCTTATTAGTAAATAGTTACTACAGTGACTTAGATTATGCTTTTCATATGTATGGAATATATATAGTATATAAAAGAGCTTTGTCATAATCTGATAGCTGGGCATGATAGAAGGTGCTGAAACATAGAGAACTTGTAATGCTGTCTGATTGGGGACTTGCATTATATACAGTTGAAATAAAACATTATCTCAATTTTCAAAAAATTTACTGTGAGTAAAGTGTTGAACTTCTGGTGAAAAATATTTTAGGACTAAAGCAGTAGACTTTGTACTGGACTTTCATGGATTTACATATGAGATAATATTGGGAAATAGTTCTTTAAGTGTCTGAATTATATTAGGAATGCAAAGTTAATTGCAGGGTTATTGTTAACATCATAGAGATGAGGGCAAAAACCTTGTAAATGCCCATAAATCTGTTTCTGAAAACATTTGGTTTCTTTCTCTAGTGGCCTTTGTCAAGCAAATCCAAAGTTCATATGTGCTAACTGATGTGTGATGAATAAAGGTTATGCTTGGTCATTAGGTTCATTCTAGATTTTGTATTAGGAAGCTTTTTTTTCTTTTGTTTTTTTTTTTCTTCTTTTTCTTGGTTTGTTGTTGGGGGTTTTTTTCTCTTTAAGAGTGGAGATAGATTCTAGATGAAATAATTCACTCTAACATCAAGAAAAGAAGATGATGGTCACTTCAATCAGAATTCCTGATTCAGCACCTTGGAAATGGAGTGATGATGATTCAGTTCAGCACTCCCTGAGAAGTTGTTATATAGTATAAAGGAAAAGTTTCCAGGACCATGGAACATAGAGCAATCTTTAGCTGTGATTGCTTTCTTTCCTTTTTGAGAAGATAGTAAAAACCTTATGCTTGCATTAATATTTAGTAATTGCTTACTTCAGTAGCCTTTCTTCTTATTCTTGCTATTTGTCTACTTTTCATTTGTACAGAACAAGATGTGCTCTTGATATAAAAAGTAGTATATGCATAAGGTATATTTTCTGTAAAACAAGTCTCATCAAAATTACAGTGGTCCAATTACTTCTAACTAGGTAGAACTGTACAAAAGAATGCAATATATAAGAGGAGTTGTGGCTAATTTCTGTGGATGTGTGTGGAAGAAGTGATCAAAATCCTAAGATTCAGGCATACTTACTCAGCTGTCATTCCCTTTGCTAGCCATGTGTCATCCTTAATGGATGAATGGATAGGTGATAATACACATCAAGTTTCACAGAAGAGTGTTTTATCACTTCTAGTAGTAGTGTACCTATCTTATTCCTTACAAAGATTGTATGATGCTGCCTTAAAATTGGGACTTAAAAGCATAGTGCCTTGTTTGTTACAGGGTAATGTAGCTGTTCTACAAGTTGCTTTTGGGAGGCTTTCCTACAGATCTCCCTGATATAGAGTGTGTATGTTGCCAAGCACATTTTAATAGTTCTAAGAGAAGCCTGCATATCACTTGCTTTCTAGATAAGTGATAGACATCAAAGGAAGTTTAAATACCAAGAAACTTGAGATGAAGGGTATAAAGTAGGTAGGTGATGTGCTTTTCTACTAACTTAAGAAACTCAAATTGTAGCTGCTTCTGGCTTAAGTTCCAGGCTCCAAATCAGTCATCCAGAATATAATCAGTTGTAAGAAATTTAAGTCATTTGTGTATCTTTGGATAGTAGCCAAGATTCAGGCTGACTGAAATCTTTCTAGGATGATGTTTGAGAGGATTCATTCTTAATTCTTTTGGGTTTTGGCTCAAAGAAAGACTTTTTATCTAGAACACTCTCCACAGGAAATAATACTTTGTTCCTTAATTTAGTTGATTTTCAAAAAGGGAATCCTCTCTCTCTTAAAAGTACGTGGCTCATGCATACAATTCCAATTTGTAGATAACTTAGTGAACCTTTTTGTGCTGTGGTAGTAGTTGAATTTCTAGAGTCTGCTGAGTGGAAGCTGGTAGTGTTACACCTATGTGAATATATATGCAGATACTACACATTCATCTTAGAGCAACTTCAGTGAAAAACAACATAGTAAGGTTTACTTTGGCTTAGGCAGTTCTTTTTCAAGGTAGAAGAACTTAGTAGCACTGGACTTGATTTGTGTCATATTTCTGCTTTGAAAATTAATACCGTATTTTTAATTATTGCTCATCAGTTCCACGTTCTGTTTTGGCCACTTGAGTGATAATATTGTATATCCCTTATATATCATCTTGATTGCATGATGGGCATAGTGTTTATGCACTGGAGATTCAAGCCTTTGAGGACACAAGGTGTTACAACAAAGCACGACAGAATCCCTTGGAAGCACTGGCTTTATGGCATGTAACTTCTGATTATGTGTTGCACTGCAGTGGGTAGGTCACTGAAACAGAATCCCAGCTGCTGTCTTTTTCAGAGAGAGCAGGCTGCTATCTTCAGGGTATTTCATTCAGCTCAAAGGCTGCTTCTGAGCTTCTCTGAGAGAGAAAGGCTTGAAGTGTGCTGGAAAGACAGAATTTCAGTAGCTCTGTTCCACCATGCAAAGACTGTTAACATAAAATGTAAAGAACGTTTTCCTGTTTACATCTAACTTTTTCATAATGTCTCTGTTAAAAAGTGATGATAGCATATGTTTCAATGTCTCAACCAATGGGTGGTATTAATTCAGGACTACTTTTGTTTTTAAATTAGAAATTATGGAAAAATCGGGTGAAGAAGAAGAAATACCTGATCTTGCTCATGTTATTCGTATTTTAACTGCGGAGAATATCCCTAATTTACCGCCAGGAGGTGGTTTAGCTGGCAAGTGAGTACAGTACTGGAATTTCTTGAACTGTTAAATTCACTGAAACTTTCATTTAAATGGTTGAAGGCTTTCTTATAGCTATGCTCAAATCAAGTTTTTGCATTTGAAGCTAGTTTACCTTTTGCAGTATAGAAACATTTGTGTCACTCTTCCCATTCCAGAGTAGTAAGAGGAAACACACTGATCGTATTCCGGCACATAACCTGCTATTTTACTATTTCCATATGTCCATTTTAAGAAAAATATAAATGTTTTCTTAGCTTTTTACTGGTTTACATTTGTTAAGGGTTATCAATAACATAATGGGAATATCAAAATACGTGATGAATTTTCCTGATGTTATGTTCTCTCAACCATCTACTGTTTATTGTAAGGTTGGGACAGTATTTACTTGCTTAACAAACTTACTCATAAGAAAATTGTTTTTATTTGTTTAGTCTGAAACTGAATGTTAGATGATCAAGAATATTGAACTAGGATATTCATTTTAAAACTTAATTGGAATAAACCTTCAGAAATTACGTTGGTCTTCTGGAGAGGCTGATGGAGATGTCCTAGCAACCAACAATTTAAGGATTTTAATGAAAGGAATTTAGACTTGCATAAACAATTGTTAATCTAGAATTCCTCAAACAGTAGTACTCCCTACTGTTCCCTGGTGTAAATCATGTTTCTGAAATAATTGTATTTTACAAAATGTGAATTCCTGTCTTCTGAGCTTTTATGTATACATCTGTTTTCATTGCATGTACTTATTAATGAGCACTGTTTGCCATGATTATATCAGTCTTGCATTGAAAGTATCTGTCAATCATGAGTCTTTTTCTCTACTTGTGTGCATTCCAGGCATTCAGAGAAGTTTTGGTGTGCCTGTCCTTCTTGGTGCCTCCCAAGTGCTGTGTTTTGTTGGTTTGCTCATTAATAACTGTGTCATGTACTGCTTCATTATTCCAGAACATTTGCATACAAATTCTATTTGTTATCATCCAGGTTACATTTTTCATGGGCTTGGTTCAAAATTTACCTTTTGGTGCCTTTCTCTCCATTTTGAATTTTAAAGTGCCCTAATTTCAAGGGGTGTGCTTGCAGTTGCTTGCAAGAGAATATCATACAGTATTAACTTTTTCTTGGCCTCCGAACTTAAAACAAGGAGAGGCAATGACATATTTAAGTTCACTTTACTTGCAGGATTGAGCTCTTGAATGGAAGTTTGGAAAAAAACCCACTACTACATGACCCAGACTTACATACTGTATAATTTAAACATTTTGTTCTAACAAGAGAATATTCTTTGTCTTGATATTCTTATCCTGTGATATTACCAGATCATGAAGAAATCACACTTTGCCCTTACGTTTAAACTCTTTAAGACCTGACTCAGGTTACAGAAAGACCTTGTCTGTGGCTGATATCCATGATTTGAGCACCAGTTATAGTTGCTCCTCATGTTTAGTATGTCTGAGCTGGAGAAATGCAATACAGTGTGACTGTGACAACAATATGCTTGCAAACCTTAGGAACCTCCAAAGTAGCTCCACTTCTATTGGTGTTCTATGCTTCTTTCAAGTTTCTCACTTGTGTAGAAGCCCCTACTGGATCGTTCTTTGAGACAGGAGATCTCCAGGTGTCAGCTCTGCTGTGGTCACCTGATGGTGCTGTTTTATGCTTTAAAATCTTACTTTCCAAAGACTGACTTCTGGCCTGACTTCAATCTCCTTGTAACTTCAAATGCTGCTTCAAGAATAGTTGTTTGTTGTTGAAGTAAACAAAAGTCTCAAGTTACCCTGGTACCTGGATGTTAGTACCACTCAACATCTTGCTCCTGAATTTTACCATGAGAGGGAAGCAAAGAAAGAAAAGTGATTTAAAAAGATTAGATCATTCCCAAGGACCTGAGTTTCAAGTCTGATTTAAACCATCTTCAAGGGCTACCTGCTGCTTCTATGGTGGTCTTGCTTGGACTGTCCAGATGTTTTCAGGTACATTGGTATGACATGCCTTTTGCTTTCTGTAGTACAGACATTTGGTCAGAACTGTGCCTTTCCTCCATTGCTAAATGTGGAACTAAGTGGAGAGAACCATTTCCTGTATCGTCTGTAAAAAGATTCAGTTTCTTTTCCCTAGGAAGATCTTCCATCAATGCTGATGGATCCCATACTAGCTCAACCACGTGACCTTCTTAGATTTCTTGAGTATATTCATTTGTTAAATAAGTTCAGAAGGACTCTCATCAAATTTGTAGCATCCTCACTATTCTGGGGCAGAATGTTCTGTCGCATCAAGAGCCATCACTGTGTTTGAGACATTTCCTGCTGTCTTCATCTGATGCCCTTCTGTTCTTTGTTTCGAGGGGTCCACAGTTGGTGCTTACCCACATTCTGCAAGACAATTTTTCTACATCTTCACCACTTCCAGACTGAGGAGTCTTAGTTCATGTAGCAGTTCTTTTTTGTTGGAGCTGTCAGTAACTTTGCTCATATTTATTATAGTTTTCTGAGTGTTTCCCAGTTTTAATCAATGTTTTGAAATCCTTTGTTGTGCTAAATTTTTTTAAAACTTCTCTTTTTAGGCGCAATATTATTGAAGCTGTGTATAGTAGGCTGAATCCACACAGAGAGAATGAGGGGGTAAGTTTTCATTTTGATTGCTATGTCTCTTTGTTAATATGAACATCAAAGTAGTGTCATACATTAAGCAAAAGTGTGCATCTCTGGCAGTAAAGTGTTATAAATAAAGGATATGTATTATAGCATACTGTTATTTTTTACTGTGCTTTGGATGGATTTGATGTAAAGTTCATCCTCAAAAAGATGGAAAAACAACACTCAATTCTGAAGGCTTTTTAATCATCTAATTGACTACCGTTTTCTCAGTCCAACCTGTAAGGCAGCAGTGCAGTTTTTTCTAAATTATAGTTCATTATTGTTAGAAATTATGGTCAGCAAATTCATTACTTAATTAGCTATTATGTCCAGAAATGTAGTACAAGAGGGGGCAAGTATGTTTTCTGTTGTCTTCTGTAACTGTGGAAGACCTTGGTACACTGAATATAAATGATAACAAGACTAATACTGTCTGGTTTTTTAGCATTTACACTATCTTTTCGTATCCCATATGCACTGGTCTAAGGAAAGTGGTAAAGTGATTTTAGTTTACTTCAGTTCCGGTTTCTGAAATGACCTACATTTCCTACTAAGTTGAATTTTAAATAGTGTGTTGAAATATGGTTTATTGTTCCTTTTAAACCTTATTATTAGATGGCTCTTAGTATAAATATGTAATAACTGGTGTTCCTATCCATTTTCTTTAAATTTGTTTAAAAAACTATGGAAAACTGAAGAACTGATAAAAACCATCAGCGCTTATACACATGTTATTTCCTGTACAGTTTATGTGAACTGATGTGTGAAAGTGCCATTCATATTCTACTAAATCCTTTGCAATATTTTTTTTTCTTCTGAGATGGCTACAAGGCCCTCAGTCAGGTAGTCATTACAGTCATTACAGTGAATGATGTTGAGGAGATGTCAACTTTTATTTGAAATACCTCAAAATTATCAGTTGTGCACCTTGAGATTGTGAATACAGTCTCACCACAATAACTGTTGTCTCTTTCGCATTGTCATCTTCTCTTAACTGCCTATATTTGATTTATTCTCTTCAGTTAGGAAGCTTGGGTGGGTGAAAGGGGCCACAATTCTGTTAGAGTACAAATAGAGAAGAAATCTCTAACTTCCTAAATTTTATCTTGCTTGTAAGAAATTGCACAACAGTACCCCAAACCGAGCTAGACAAAATTTTCCTCTTTTCAGCTTCTTTAGTCCTTCAGGAAACTCTGCACCTTTATCAGCCTGCTACTTACATTTAGCCAGAACTTTTCTTGCTTTTTGGGGAAAAGTTACTGGTCTAAGTGGTTTATTTAAAAATTACAGCATAGGTTTTGCAAATTGATTGGTATTTTAAGAAAAAAGAAAACCTAAAAGTTTGTCTAATGGTTACTTTTTAGAAATGTCATATGCTATGGTTCCATTTATGATGCTTCTGTTCTAAGTCCATATTTACTTTTCAATGGCCATGCAAGCTTGCTCAGAGTCCTAACGTGCAGTACAGTATCCTTGTGTCTATTGGCTCCTTTCAGGAAATGTTAGTGCATCATCCATTTTAATTTAGTAATATGAGGTAGCTGACCTAAATATGCATCTTACTCATAAAAGAATATACCATTAAAAGCTTTGCCTTTTTTGTTGCCATTAGAATCCCTGGGTAGCTGGTTTGGCTTTTAATTTGGCTTCTTTAATAGGTGATGTAAATGCTACACTACAGTCTGCTTTGTAAACTTTTCTTATGTTGGTTTATAAGTTCAAATCTCAACAGTGATGCGTTTTATATAGACTGGATTAAATTTTAGTTTGATCTTGTGCTAAGAGGTCATTTGCCAGTCAGCACCTTTTTTTCTTTCTATCCCAACGGATACTGACGCAGAGCAGTTTGAGAGGATGATCTCCCACTTGCTGAAAGATGCAATTCCTGTTTGCACTTTCCCAGCAAGTTATCTTACCATCCCTGAAGTGAATAAATTTAGTGGGCCTCACTTCTGAGGCGATGACTTCCTTTCTGGTCTTAGTTTCAGGTGTATGTGTGGTGATCTTGTAGCCTTCTGAACTGAACACTCTATTGCCTGGGGAGGGTAAAAGGAAAGGAAGCTCTTCAGTTACTCAAAATCAGATTCTTCAGAGTGTCTCCACATGTGATAATGTTGCTGCACATCTCACAATTTAACAGGAAGCAGAGATAGGAAGGAAACATCCAGTAAATCCCAATGATGACATTGCTGAATGAGATGGAAATCTAGGTAATAGTGCCCCTATTTAAACTAGTAGGCACCAAGAGCAGATCTTCATATGAAAAATTAAGAACTAGAGACAAGGATGCTGAGTCTGCAGAGCACAAGGTGCACTGACTTGCACTTGAGCGTCTTGCCCTGCGTGTAGTGAACAGTGCACACGTGTTGAGTGTGGGTTTTGTGTAGAATACTTCTGTTACTGACTGAAAGGGCAAGTCTTGTATGTAGCAGTCATCTTCATCTTACAGTCGTGTATAAGGCTAGAACTATTTTATTGCCTTGGCAAAATAATAATAAATTAGTTGCTAAAATATTAATGCACATGAGTAATAATTTAAAAAGCCAACCAAATAATCACAAAACAACCCCCTGAAACAATTTAATTAACTTTTCCCATTGAGAACTACTTCCATGTAAAAAGAGAACTTTTTAGCATTTAACAATTAAAAATTGTTACCTTGAGCTCCTGTGAACTGGATCATAATAGCTTTGCAAGTAAATTCTTGTAAAGTATATATTAAAACTAAGGTTGTATCTCTTTTCTAGATTAGCTTTGTTTTACTCAGCACTGTAAATATTTCAGGTAGTTTTGTGCTTAGAAACTTTTTGTCGTCCAAGCTAGGGATTGTAGAAATAACTTCTTTCCATTCTCCACACATGCATTTTCTGAGAATCCTTAACACAGGGCTGAAATAAGGAGACATTGTGCAGAGCAGAAGACTGAGAAGTGAAAGCATCCTTACTATAGCAGTAATCAGAGATCACTAGTGTGGCTTTAGGGTATAGCAGTCCTAAGTTTTTCCTGCTACATGTCTCAGCAGAGTACATGTATTTTGTAAATCCAGGCTGGAGAGAGCCCTGCACTGGGGTCACAAAGAACAACTTTTACCAGTGTTTGAGCAGAGAGACCTCTGCTATTAATGTTATGGCTTGTGTCTTTACAAATATGAGTGAAAGCACAGAAATTTGTTATGTATTGGGGCCTGGTGCTTTCAGTTCTTTAGAAGGAACTTAAAAGAACTTATTCATAGCAAAATAATTGTTACTGCTGTAATGTTGCAATACCACTGCAGAGTTGTTCTACTTAATGTGTTAAAGTACTGCTCTTTCTCTATGGCTATTTCTTTGACTATTTTTATTTGTTGATGTGTCCCTAAGCCTAGGAGAATACTAACCAATTAGACTACTTTGCTGCGTATATATATGTCCTTAAACACAGGGAACAATGTTAAAATTGCAGTGGCTATGTTAGTAGTTCCAGTGGCATTTGTCTAAAGCTGCCTTTGAGCATCTTGTTTGAAATCAATCATGTTTCTCTCTTGCTTTTACTAATAACATACTCTGGCACTTTGCTGAACAAAATCATATGTTATTAAGGGCTGCTACACATAATTTAAAAAATGTAAATGGACACAATTCTTACACCATTCTTACAACATTGTAAATCCAGTCTTTAATACATAGTAGCCCTTTTTATACACATAATTTAATAGCATGGAACTTATGTAAAAATTGTGAATGCTCTTGTTGAATATAACTAGCACAGATTTATTCTTGTTTTTATGGTCAGTAGGACTTAAGTTGAATTGGAGGATGAAGGAAGACAAATGCTATCTTGCACAATAACCATAGTTTTCAGGGACCCACTCTAGCCACATAGCATTAGGGAGAAATCTCTGTCTTTCTGTCCTAGCGTTGACTGTGGGGTTTCTTGTCTCTTAGCATTGAGGTGCACAAGGGAAGCACAAAGTAGCCTGCCATCAAATAGGGTGCAATGCAAAGCAGGATGTGAATTTGAATATCAAACACTAACAGCACTGTTAATTCCTCTCCTACTAGCATTTGAATTGTTTGGGAGTCTCAGGGCTGCTATTATATTGCTTATTGCTTTTACTCTTCAGTGTTGCATGGGAGCAAAATTATTCAGTCTGCCAAAGGAATTTTTAAAGATCTTGGTATTGTGAAATGTGGAAATTCAGAGTGTGTTTGTTAATGTCAGCCTCAGAGCAAAACTGATGGAATAGATGAAATGGAATAGTCTTTGAATTTTAAAAAAATGGAAGTCTGCAGTTATACTGCCATGTTTAGTATTAGATAAATACATAACTTGAATTTTTTTCTTTGTCAAAACCTAAAAAAGAGGATGCATCTGTGTCCTCATCTTGATGCCCTGAGTTCTCCCTGACTTGAGGCTGATAAGGCATTAAACCAGTCCCGCTTCATACATTAAAACTACCTCCCTTATCTTGCTTCTCCTCACTGGGCTTTTGAAGAGAATATTGGATTCTTGAATATTTTCATATTTGAATATGAAAACGCTAGTACATCAGAGTCAAAATATCTCAAACCACTGTGAAAGTATGTCTCTTATTTATGCAAGAAATTTGAGGGATAGCATTATATGCAGTGATACTGATTTTTGTGGTAAAATTGTCCCCTTTTTAACTTGGACTGTGCTAATCAGTCTTGGTGTTTCTATTCCAGCAACATTACAGACAGCATGCAAAATCTTACTGAGCCCAAAATATTTTCATAGTACTGCTATTAAGCTTGTAAATGAGTGACAGCAATACTTGTAGTTACGAAGCTTTTGGACTACATGACAATAAAATGAGGTCAGCATGAGAACAAGGCAGTCTGAATTGTGCCTTTAATGTCTTGCAAAATCTGCCAGCTTCCAGAGTACAGTTCCATTTGTCTATCTTGATAAGTTGCTAGATGTTAATAATTTAAAATGTACTGCTCCCTTAAAGCAACAGTTCTGCCTTAACACTTGAAAGGGGAAATACCTCATATCATTGTCAGAGCCCTGTAACAGATGTGCAAGTCTATCACCAAAAAAAAAAAACCAAACAACCACTTTTTTTCTTCAACTGAAGACTTGTAACCAAAGAGGTCGTTTGCTGAGGAGAGTTCCATTCCTTAACCAGCACTTGTTTCTCAGAGTTTGTGCTGTAGGTTCTTAGGTATGACTTTAAATAACTGTTGTACCTGCTAACTTCTCCAGGCAATACACAATCTGCCAAAAGGTGTGTCTTACGTTGTTGTTCAAATACCATCGCTCCTGGTGCTAATGGATAGCTGCTTGCTTTTTATTTCTGGCAGCATCATGCATGTGAAAATCAGATTGTGTACTAAAACACTGAGCACTTGATTTGAACTAAACAGCTATCAGGAGAGTTAACTATTCTGCGTTTTTCACAGAACTCTATTGCTATTGGCTGTGCAGAAATTTACAATTAAATATATTGACCTGGTGGCTAAAGAAGCTTAAATTTTCAAAAATTTCCACTGACAAATGACCAAAGTTGTGGGGAGTGTCAGCTATATTTATCAAAAGACATTTTGAATAAATACAGAGTTATTTGGGAGGAGGTACCATGACTGGCTCAAAATGAAGTGATACTATTAAAAATGCTGGCTTAATAGGTATCATTTCTTATGTTGTGTAAAAAGATGACCATGAAATATATCATTCTGAGATGTATGTTGCTAATACGGTGTTTTACATTCAAATAGAGCAAAGCTGATGTTTTCTCAGTCAGAAAAAGAAATTGCTTTTAGTTGTGGGTTTGGGTTTTTGTTTATTTTTTTCCATGTCATTAGAAAACATTGCAGTTTAACTACTGGTTTTTTTGGGGTCTTGAATCTCAACAAAAGGAGCCCGGCGCAGCCGAGGAAGGCGGAACGCAGGGCAAGTTGTTGGAGGCGCTGAGGCAGATGAGAATTAATCATAGGGGGAACTACCGCCACCTACTGGAGGAGATGCTGGCGGGGTTCCGGCTGGCGCAGGGGCTGGGTCCGGAGCGCCCGGCGGAGCCCGCAGAGCCGCGGCCGGAGCCCCGCACCGACCCCGACCCCGACCCTGACCCCGCAGCGCAGCGCCCCGGCCAGGACGCGGGCGGCGAGGACGCGAGCGGCAGCCACACGGGATGCTTCTCCGAGCGGGCATAGCGGGCGCCTCTGCGGCGCGGCGCTTGGCACATCCAGCACACAAGACTGTCGGGTCTTGCTTTAGTTACTTGTACAGATTGGTTATACAGAGCTCTTATTTCCTTACGACTTCTGCTACTCTGGTATATTTCAGCAATTGCATCTTATGTTGTATAGCAAGCAGTTAACTTCACACTTGAGATTTTGGGTTGGCTTTTTTTGCTTTTCTTTAAAATCCTGTGACACCACCAGCAGGAATCTGACATGATAATGCAAAAATCAATTTTAATTTTTCTTTCTTTTAAATGCATTCTTGATTAATAATTTTGATGGTATGGGTTTGTTCATTTTGAAGTAATTCACATCTTAGTTGTATCTTTTGTGCAATTTAATTGAATTACACAGATTCTTTAGTCTTTTTTCCTCAGCATCATATACTGCATGTTTGTGTTTGAATTGTGTATAGTTTCTGTTACAAGTAAATTACAAAAGCTATTACATTTTAGGTTGCCACTTATAAAATGTGTTTGATTTTTTTCCCATTTAGATTGTATACACCGTTCATCATAAATACCAGTTTTTCTAGACAATTGTATTATGACTTCCCAGATTGTAGAATAACATATATCCAGAAATGAAAATGTACTTAGATTTAGTACCTTGTGTCAAGTTATAATAATTTGTGTTCAAGTGAAAATAAAGCATATGCCGTGGAATAATTTCTGTATGCATATTGACTCTTTTAAGCAAGTAATAAACTTTCTTTGAAGCGTTATCATTCTGACATGACTTGAAACTTTTCATGGCTTCTCACATTAACTCATGACGTTCATCAGTTTCTACAAATCTTTGAGGAATTTTGGGTTTGGATCATTCATCACAATCTTTTCTTTGGGCAACATTGCTCAGGTTCAAGTTCAACATCAGTCATATAAATGAATAAGGTGTTCTAATGAAGTTTGCCCTCTACCAAATCTCTTCCTTCTCTTTTGGGGTGCAGCACATATGTACATTTGCAGTGGTGGTAACTCCTCTGCTAATACGTGAAATTTGGATTCTTGTGTCCATGGTCAGTTCATAATATATAACATCTACATGCAAATATAATTGTTCAAAATAAGTACAAATTTCACTGCCTTAATGAAAATGAGCCTGTGGGAATTTCTTGTGGACCAGAAATACCTGAAGAGCTGAACTCCTTAGTATTTTGTGGAATTTTTTTGTTTTGTTGTCCATAGATGTGTTATGTGTTGATAGTTGTGATTTAGTACAGTTTTAGATAAATCTTGGGGTTTAAGTCTTTCTGCTGTAATAGCTTTACTGGATTCATGTTTTTGTAAAAGTAAGTTCCCTCATGTTGTCTGTCTTACACTAGTATTCTTAATTATGCTGCAGAAATCCAAAGTGCAACAAAATGTTTTCATTTGTGTTGGTGAGTAGTAATATTTCTCCTCTTCTTTTCCTGTAGGGTGCTGGAGATCTAGAAGATCCGTGGTAGCCTTACAAATCTACTAAAATGCTTTTGATTCTGAAAGGGGGAAAAAACTTTTAAATCTGATTTCTTCAATTCAAGGGAAAAATTCTGGTGGATTTCCAACATTTTGTGAAATGGGCAGAAAGATATTAGAATTTTCCATCATTTGTTCATTTTTGTGTTTTCTGATATTGCCACTCTTAGCATTGCCTGTACTACAGTATTTTTACCAGCCTCAGGCATACTGATTACATCTGTACTGAACTTTGGCCCTAAAAAGGAAGGAAGGAAGGAGTGAGTCTCTCAGCAGATCGGTGTATGTACCTGAGGTGCATGGGATCGTAGGTGTACTCTGAAGATACACTGTGGCTAAATGAAACGTGCGACACACGCGTGAGAGAGTACAAGTAATTGTTTGAGACATTACTTATTTCACTTTACTGAGTTGGAAGGCTTTGCAGCTCTGTGGCTTGGAAGTAATTTTAATTGGGCAATACGCTATCAGATGTGTATTTTATTTTATTTTTTAATTTTCCAATCTTACCTGTATTACCAGACCGTTAGGTTTCCCTGCGGTGTCCAAATTGTGATACATTGCCTACTGCTTGCTTGAAGATAAGTGTATTTGGCAATAATATATGAAGATTCTAGGCATCTAAAACCAGTAAGAATTTTACGCATGTGTACAACACACCCTTAAACTCTTGCTAGAGAAAATCTTTTAAAAAAACCAAACTGGTGAATTTATAGTTAGTAGTGACTTGCTTTGACATCTCTCACAGCTGCAGGTTTTTTTAAAAATGCTGAAAATTTGCCTTTATTATAATGTAAATTGTGATTATTTTTTGTTCTATATGTGGTTTTCTATAGTTTTTTGATTTTTTCAGCTTAAGATACAGAAGTCTTGTGTAATATGGGTATAATTTTTAATTGTTTGCATTATTTTCAAAGTTCAAATTATCACTTTGAGATTACTATAAATACACTTAAAATTATCTATTTTAAATTAAGAAAATATTAGAGATATTTTCATGGGTTCAATGACCTTTCATTTTATAAGCAATGGGCATGGTACAGAGTGGCTGTCATGTAAGGTACTTGAAGATTCTTAGTTTAATTCTATTTTTGCAATAACCTTGACTTTTTTTCTGACTTCTTTGAGTTGTGCATGTAATGAGTCCAGTAAATGCTGAAAATGGGGAAGAGTAAAGTATTTATCTAAAATAAAAGCTATTGGGGAGGGGAAACAATGAATGTATCCATCTGTACATGATTTACATGCTGTGGATGCCTTGTAAACATTTTCCTATTTGTTTAAACTGTGTTTCAGCGAGGATGTAATTGCCCTTGTGTGTAGTTTTAAGCTAATGACAGTCATCAACTGGTTTTGTGTGAAATGAAATTCATGGTATTTTTCTGTAACTTTATCCCCATGGTGAGTCTGTAAAAACCACACGCTCTTTCATACTGGTGCTGAAGGCCAGCTTTCCCAGTCATTTTGATTCACTGTGTATCTGATTTATTTTATTTTTTTTTGGTCTAGAGAGGATTATTGCCACAATATATTTTATTTATTCATTAGATTTTAGCCTTGTAAGTTAAAGTGTTTTAAATGATGATGTTAACAGGTATTTGTCCCTTTACTGGTTTTTTTGGGGTTGTTAAAAGATAGGGAATGAAGAATGCAAAATGGTTTATTGTTCAGACTGTCCGCTCTGGTCCAACCCTGTACTGATAGTACCTTCCCAGTATGATATTGTGATGTTTCATACAATACAGTGAACATAACCAACTTGTTATCTTCAATAAAGGATTGCTAAAACAGTGTGACATGTTTTCTATTTTCTTGACAATTAAGAAGATGCCAGTGTTGCATATGGAAAGATAACCCAGTAGGATTTATGAGGTATCTCTTAGAGGATTTGTGTTTGCTCGGTAGCAAATGTGACCCTTTGTCACAGTAAGGCAGAAGTCTCAAAGTGGGCTTCTCTATGGGAGACAGAAGAGTGCAAACAACATGTAGTGCTCCTGGGGCAAGTCTATCCCAGCTTCAGCTGGAATGAGTATTAGTCAGGCTACAGGAGAGTATTCATTTAAAGTCTAAAAATTCAGATTAAGCTTGACTTTTTAGTCAACTCATTTCTTGAAGTTTCTTAAAAGTCTAAGGTTAGACCTATAAAGTTTCCCCGCTGTACAGTGTCTTGGATAGCAATTTCTCATTTTATAACTTTTATTGCTTTTTGGTTTTTCGGTTTTTTTTCCTCAACTTATTAATAAAGCGGTTTAGCTGAGTGGAAGAGGAGAATGAAATCATCTATGATGTTGATACTGCAGGGTAATAACCTGCTTGAACAGTGTTATTGTAGAATTGATGTCTTTATGAACAGCCTCTATATTTTTGTGTCCATAAATCCGTGATTTCTTAGAGCTTTTTTGTTGGACCTGCTTGTACATCATAATCCCTGCATGCTTTCCTCATGAGCTGCAATTTTAATGCCTTGTCCCACTGAGGAGAGTTCTTGTACTCCATAGGCACGACCCCTTTGAACACTTATTTGTGTAGATTTTTTACATTATGTGGATAGTCTTGCTATAGTAAAAGGGTTTATGCTTTCATTGTATAGAAGTGAAGCACAGACAGAGGTTTTTCAAAGAGAAGGACCATAGCTACGTCAGAATGTAAATCAAGACAGCTTTTTTAACTCTACATTAACACTTCTTGCCATTCATACATCTACCTGGTTATGAATTCTAACCATGTTTTCAGTTTAATCAAAATACTGTGTGGATTTCAGCAGCCTGGGAAAAAGAAAAACTGTGCTTGTTCACTTTCTGTTCTTAGTGTGAGAAGTTTGAATTTGGTAAGATTCATTCAGGTATTTACCATAATTTGTCAATTTAACATTTGTTTTAAAATTACGTTGTCTTAGTTATGTTGCCACCCAGTAACTAACATAAAGATGCTTCTATGCAACGCTGAGATTGAGAAGTATCTCTTCCACCTCAGGTCTTTCTGATGTGTCAAATTCAGCTTGATTTAATTTTTGTGACTTCCACTGTAATGAAGTAATGCATGTTCTCAAAAGTACTCTCTGATAATCTTGAGCAAAATAAATATCTCTTCTAGCTGCTCCTTATTAACATGTTAAATGGAAAAGGGAATAACAAAATAGATGCAAACGTGAGTGGTGTCATTCTGACAATCTCAGGAGTGTCCTATGAGAGGAAGTTTACTATGACAGTCTCCTCTTAAAAGGCTGGATCTTCATGTGGTTATTTGAGACCGAATGCAAACTTTTCCAGGACTAGGACAAAATATCAATACTTTTTGTGGCACTTATGTCAGTCTGATGCTGATGTGACTGTTTGGGTGGAGTTCAAAAACCCACAAACCAAAACGCAAGAGCAACAACAGAGAAACAAGACCACAAAACCAAACTGACTGTACACCCAATTGTCAGTTCTTCTAACACATCAGAGGCTATATGTTAGTGGCCAGGTAGCTTCTTGGTATCATGTATGAAGTGGAGTTCAGTCAGCCACTTCATCTCTGAGCTGTTGTACACTGTCAGCCATAATCACTGGCTTAAATCTTAAAAAGTAAAATTACCCCCAGAAAACCAGTAATTTTTCTTTAGCACTTTAAAGGTTCATAGTGGCAATCAAAATTAATAGGAATTTGAGATTAGTTACAGCGTTGAACCAAACTGTAGTGGGCATTTTTTTATGTCTGGGAGATGAAGCAAAAAACGATGATGACTAACATTAAGTATCAGATTTATACTGACAAAAAGAAAAAAAAAACCACAGTGCTAAGCAGTTTTTCATCTATCAGCTAATTTGGGGTTTATTGGACTAAAAAGCAAATTTTAGATTTGAGGATTGTCGACTGAAGGCGTGTTGGTTTTGCTTCTTGATAGTTCTTTTTTAGCTCTAAAATGAAAATTAAGTCAGAGGGATGTAGCTGCATTTGTATAGGTAAGCAACTGCATGGGATGCTCTGAGATGAAGGCAATTTGGCAAAACCAGAAGAAAGTACCCAAAGTCACTGAATTTGTAAGGTACAATCCAGGTAAGTGTGCAATTTATGCAGTTGAAGCCCCACCTGGGGTCTCGTGTCTTTGTAGCCTGTTTCTGTGTGCCAATGTGAACTTGCTCTGCCTGTGTTTATTTGGTCTTTTACTATACAGACCTGACTTACGTATGGCTTGTACCATTTCATATTCCTAGCTGGCTGCTTCTCTGTTGATCAAAAGATGAGCAGCTTTTGCATGTTAGCATGTCTGGGCCTCCTGTTTGTGTTCAGCTCGCTGCTTGAGGTTGCTTCTTGTTTGCATCCTTCACCCTGTTACACAATCAGTGCTGCTGTGCTTGGCTCTTTGTACATCTGAAAGGTTGTGTTCCCCCAAAGACGTTATTTTAACTTCTTCAGGAATTGTAAAGCTCTCCTTTGCTGTGATGCCTGGATTTAAAAGCTGTCTGGGATTATTGAGATCTTCTTTCTCCGTTGATGAGTGCTTCCTGCTTGTGCCCTTGGCCATCCTTATTTGTTTATGTGCAGCTTGACTGAGAATTTCCAACAGAAACTGCCTTTGCTGTGCTGATACTGTGATTAGTGGCTGTGAATTAACATCAGCTAATGATTGCATCAGCACCTGCTTTTCTAACTTAACAAAGACAGTTGAGGGTTCAGGTCATGGGGATGGGCTGATAGGAGAGAAAATAGTGGATATTCTCCATCAGTTTGGTAATCTTTGTCTGAAGGCAAAGGACGAAAACCACTGTGTAGTAGGAAGATGCATTCTGAAAACTTATGGCAACTAATTGAAACAATCTTGTTAAAATTAATTTTTCCTGTTATGTCAAGTCTGTTTCAGAAATTACTTTTACCCTGCTTTTCTTCTTTCTTGGATTTTTGGGAATTTAAGGTGAGTTGTGGGAAAGTTGAGTCTATGATGTAATAGTGGTTGATGTTTTAAGTACACACTACTATTGACCTTTAAAAACCTGCGAAGAACGAAATTCATGAGTCCTCTGATAATGATCTTGGAAGTTTGTCAGATCTTTAAACATAGAAATACTGCTTTTATCACTTTGAAATAGGTGCAAAGCTTAAGTAAAAGAAGTCGGACAGAAATTCATACAATGAAATTCTGTCTTATGAGATAAATCACTTCTTTCAGGAGTTAGTATCCAGAAATTAGAGAGAGTACTCAAAAATGTTTGTGTATGTTATATTCCTTGGAAGAATATTATTTTTTCCCTTGAAAAGTCTGTATTGTCCATATAAAAAAGGTGCTGAAAGAAAAACTAGTGAAAATGCACATCTCTGCATCTCTTCTCTGGGATGTCTGCATTTAGGAGCTAGTGGAAACATTGAAGTAAATGCTTTTTAACTGAAGTAAAATGCATGTTTAAGTCTGATTGCATTAATGAAAATACATTTCCCATTATTTTTGTAAGGAAACTTCTTAACACCATCCCTATCAAGGTCATTCTGTGGATATTGGTTTTGTTTTGTTTGGCAGGTTAGTCACATGCAAAATGGTGGATGTCTGCTTCATCTTGGACAAATAATTTATAGTATTTAATCTGTTCTTAGGAGAAACTGGAAAAACTCTTGAGGTTTTTTTTTTTTTATGCTTTATCCATCTTCATAAACAGAACTAAGTTTAGTTGTGCAATCAGGATTTTGGCCTGGCTGGGTAAAACAGATGTGTTTTTCTAGTTTATTTAAAATAATAAATTTCACCTTTGGGAGCAGAGAGTGTATGAAATCAAAGCAATATATTTTTTCTGGCTCCAATAAATCTGCATTTAATTTGGAAGGATACAGTTGTAGGAAATACTCCACTAACACAAACAACGTGTGACATCTTTAGAAGTGTGGTGCTTTATAAGAACTTCACAGGCTCTACTTTCAGTTAGTACTTTTGGCATTGTGCTGGCTGTGAAATTTTAAAATGGTGAATATATTTTACATTCATCTCTTCATTTCAGTCTTTGCATGTTCATGTGAATATGAAATTTAAGTTCTGTTATCTATGTCCACATTGAATGGTATGTGTGTCTTTGGAAATGAGTGCTTAGAACTGTGGAATGTTTCCTTGATGCACAAGTCTGGTTTGTGCTGGCCAGAGCGCCCCTTCCTTGAATACAGAATCTTGCACGTGCAGCATGCTATGTTCACCTGAATTGGAGTCCTGGGGTTTGTTGGTTTGGGGTTTTTTAACAGAATATGTACTTCCAATTCTTAGGGTATATTCCCAGTGTTCACATAGATTTTTAGACACTCGCTTGTGTTACTGCACTGTTATGGTCTGATGTGGAACCCATGAACTGCAGGTCCCAAGCAGCCATTGTAAAAGCCTGGGGATGCAATTCAGTATTAGCGAGTGAAGTTTTCTGTACAAAGACTGGGGATTTTTGATATGAACTGAGCTCTTTTGGCTGGAAATTGTTTCACAGGGGCACAGCCTGAATAGGCTTGATCATGAAATGCGTGTCACCCATTTGATACATGTGAAAAAGTAAATTATTTGCAGGAAGGCCTATCTGGATGCACTGAGAGAGACAGGGAAAAGGAGTAAATTCATATGGAGCACCACATATAACTATGATACTATGTAAGTAATTCCTGCAGGTGGGGAAACTGAGAAAAGCACTGTGAAAAGCAGCACAGCTTGTATAGTCTGGCAGTAGCTGTGCTCATGCAGTGGCAGCCCTGCAGAATACAGTATTCCTTGCCTGGCAGCCCCTTCCTGTAAATCCTTTCATGCTTCCACATGATGAAATGCTTCATGCACCACAGACTAAACCTTGCTCCTCAGCTATACTATTGAGTGAATGTAAATTTTTGGCCGAGATAAGCCCCAGCAAAGATAGATGTAGCTTATGGGGTGCTGCCTTTTGATAACCCAAAGGATGGATGTGGTGGTGATGCAGTGCAATGCCATGTTATTTTTGAGCTTCTGCTTGGCTTCCTGTTGGGCTGCCTGTCTGTGCTGTGTGTATTGCAGATCTCCCATTTTAGGGATGTTTCAGTACCACAAAGTCACTCCTGAGCTTATAGCCGTCAAAACTTCAGCAACAGTCTGCCGGGGTTCAGTACTGTGCACTGTCAGTTCAAGGTCTGGGTCTCCTGCTGGGAAAGGTTTTAAGGAACGGGTTGAAAAAGAAAATCCTTTGAAACTCTCATCCCCCATGACAGAAATGTGCGGATAACTGCTATAAAGGGAAGAGTGTAAATTGAGAAGGGTACAGTAAGGTGAGTGAGCTCTGTCCTGGAAAAGGAACAAACCTGGTGTTAAATTAAGTTTTTCTGTGGATGTGTGACAATGTAGTGTTTGACCCTCCGCAGGGGAGGGCATCCAGAAGGGGACAACACTGCATACTTTTCTTGGAGCCACAATAATAGCAAGAATTAGTGGGTAATTGTTTTCATTAAAAATAGTGGGAGAATCCAGTCATGCTGATCAGCCATGGGGGGCAGAGGCTGGGTGCCTCCTTCCCCTGAAACTTACCTTTCACATGTCACTTGGGCCAAGCAATAGCTAATTATAGCATTTATAATAACATTAACTTTTAATGGCATAGTCCATTAGTGGACTAGGAGCACTAAAGAAGTAACAAAACCATCACCAAACCTTGTAACGCTGTCTTGTGCAATTACATTTTGCAACCCCCAGGACTTCAGGCTGATGCCAGAAACTTCAGTCGTGCTCATGCATTCCCAGGGTAAAAGATACTGTGTCAGAAACTTGTTCCTGGAGACCATCTCTTGACAGCTGCCCTGCAGGTCAAGAGAGGACTTTCCTAGTGCTGAGTGAAAGGCAGCTTTAAAGGTCAAATGATCCACCAGTCTTGGAGCCGCTGAGGAAAAACCAACACCCGTCCTGTCTGCCTTTTTTACACGAGCGTAAAGCTGGCCCCGAGTCTGGAAATAATGAGGTTATATTTAGTGGTAAAGTACATTATGTCAGACCAGTTCCAGTGGCAACAAACCTTTTAATGAAAAAGCATTAAGCAAGAGAACTTTTTAACAATAAATGTCTTCCTACACTTAGCACATTAGGGTGCATAATCACTCCTCTGCATGGTTTTCAGCATAATATGTATGGTATTGAGTAACCGGCAAGCTACTTGGCATTTGTAGAGCATCAAACAGTAGATGACTAAGTCAGTCAGTGCATCTAAATAATTATATATAAGAAATACTTGTGGAAATTAACCCCTCCATCTTAGAGAAATAACCATGGCAATCTGTGTGGAGATAGCAGCTATTACTGCCCACATACTGATTGGTTTTGTTTCCCTACCTAACCCTGAGGTAAACAGAGTAACTGGCAGAGAATATGAAGTGTTTTCTTTATTACTTAATGCTTTTCAATGGATTCTGCTAACGCAGTTGCATTGGCTAGTTACTCCTGCTAAACTATAAAATCGCTCAGGAGGGAACCATTTGAGAATTGCTTGAGAGCAAGCCAGAAGCATAATGCCTGCATACATAAAATATATTTTAAAAGGAAAAAGTTAAAGCTCAGTGGGAGTTGTTGGTGATCTGCCTCTCTTGAGATGAAGTTTACGCTTTTCCTTTATCAAATAATTTTAAGGCAAGCAACTCCTCAGGATGAGAAGAAAAAGAAAGCTCTGTAATAACAACAAAACACCTGTGTGGTTTTATTTTTAGTCTATGAGGAAAAACATAGAGGAGACAATACCAGATTCTTGGGCTTGTTCTCCTGGGTCCTTGGGAGCTGATCATCATCCAGACCTGTTTTACACTCCTTGGCTGTACATTTCCTTCAGGTTTTCTGGAAGAAGTTTTAATAGTCAAGGTCCAGATTTCTATCCTAAGTGTACCTGTGTTCCGCTGGTAGCTGCTTGCACTTCAGCTCTTCTTATGTAGCAGCGTGGAGCTGATCTGAAATACAGCTGAAGTCTGGCTGTAGGCCCAGTCAATCCGACCCTAAAAACTCTTAGGTTCCCCAAGACTGCCACTTGCTAGTTCCCTGGATGGTTTATGTTCTGTTTTAACCTTACAGTGATTGTGTTGCTGTAGCTTTGCATGCCCTGCAGCCACTGGAGGTGGTGCACACGGGTTCATCTATCCATGGCCTCAGCCTCCTGCGTGCTGTATTTATCTGCCCCAGCAGCATAATCCTCCTCTTTGCAGCCAGGCGCTTTGGCAATTAAGACACGATCTGTCCTACTTAAGGTATAAATAAGCTTTTAATATTACTTGAGGATTACATTAGGACAAGAGGAGTTCTTTTGAAGGCACAGCTTTTGCACAGTGGGATTCGCAGAGCAGGCATTGGCCCTTGTGCTCCTGCAAGATGTTCAAATGAGGGGAAAGTAATGGTTTCCAAATGACACACACAGAGAGCAGCGGCAGCTTCTTACTACTGAAATACTAAATTGGCCCTTATCAGTTGTAAAAAGTATGCACACGAAAGATAATCTCCCTTTAGATAATGCAAACATGTCCATGCAGGCAACTACTATCAGAAAGTTTATTGGCTTAAAGGAAGGAGGTGAGGGTGGAGCTGAAATATTTGGAAACAGACTTTCAGTAGCGTTTTGTGTAATAGTGATGTAGTACTTGGGTGAACCAGAGTTAGATCCCTGATCCTCTGCGGATTTCATGCATGACTCGGGATAAGCCGTTTGTGGAATTTAAACCTTCTCCCCATGTTTGATTCCAGCAGTGTTGGTGGGTGTGAAACTTAACTGCCTTCTGCTCCCAGCAGTAAAGTGATAGGACTCTCTGATGACATGACTTTCTCTGAGGGACGGGCGAGTATGTACTAAAACAAATGTGGGACACAAAGGCTGTGATTTCACTGGAGGGCTGCTCAGTCGAGTGGTTGTGCTTCGTGTCCTGGCCCCTCTCCCTGCCTGCTGCCCTCCTCCTCCTCCCTGTGCTTGTCTGGCTGAACCATTGGTGTGATCTCATGGGAAGAGAACCTTTTGAAGAATTTATTTATTTATTTATTTGGTTTTTTTGGACAAATCTGTTTCCCAGTCTGGCTCACTGCACATCTGCCTAAATACTTCACCTGGCATGAGACGAGGGCAATGCAATGCAAGAGCAAGCAGTCCGGGATAAGAGTTGATTAAATTAGCACGAAATGCTGGTGACTTAGACACAAAACTAACTTCAGTCACAGTCATGTAGCACTGCCTATTGAGCAGCTATGTGTTGTGCTAAGTTACATGTCTGTGTCCCAGTGTGCTTTCTTGGACTGGCAGATCCATGTCTCAAGTATGTAAATGCTCTGACACGCCCCTTCTGTCACTGTATGCCCACACTGCATAATGGTAGAACAGCAGGATCCCCACTTGACTTGCATTCTTCAGACGAGATGCTCACCCTGGCTTGTGGCAAGTTTTGCATGATGCAGTCGGGATGTGGTACCAAGCCAACCGAGAGCACAGCAGGGTGCTGTGAGGCTGTCCCCAGACGTTCCTGGCGCTGGCACCAAGCCCTCTCTGCTCTTGACCATCCTGAGTCTCACTGGCTTGGCTGACCCATCCATCCGTGGCAGGCAGCTGCGTTTTGGTCATCCTTTGCTCTTGCCTCTGACATACTTCTGTGCTTTTGGGTAGTGCAGGAAGCTGTGGGCGTGTTTAAACCTCTGTTTTTTTGGGGGGGAAAGCAAGGTGGGGGAGTACTAGGTCTTGAGGGGTATGTGATGCAAGCTAAAAAATGTCTGTATTTACACATTTCCTATTTTAATTGAAAGTTAAATCCTTGAAATGAAACATTTGAAATGGGGAGGGGAGTGGTTGGTGTTGTCCTAAATACAAGTTTATGCCCTGAGTGTACAGTGTCTGCCTGGAAACTTTTACAACTTACTGGTATGATGATGCTGAGACTGTAGGGTCATTAGATGGGAGTGTGAGACTGTATCAAATAATTTCCTACTTCTGAATTTCCTGGCAATACTGATTTACAGGCACTTAAACTACTGCCATTACTTCAGATGCTCTGGCACCTGCCTGATGCTGCAGAGGCTGAGATTGCTGCCAGGCACTGCTGTGAGGAAGGGGAAGAAAAGGATTAAATCCCTCAGGGTAAAATACTTCTTCTTAGCTCAGCTACTGAAGAAATAGTGTGTTTGAGTAATTTGAATATTGCATGCTGGACTTTTTACAGTCCTTAGTTTATAAACTTCCTTTATGGTTCGAGGCAAACATGCTAAACACTTCTTTTGAGTCAAAACCCAATCTTTTCTCCACTGCAGTTGCCCATGAGAGCTTCCCTGGGACCCAGACCCCATGGGCGTGGGCAGATGTTACAGGTGATACGACAAATGCTCCTTGGCAAATATGTATTGCTTTGTGCATCCTTTGGTGTGCCTGGGCAGGGCCACTTGCTAGAGGGGTGTCTTGATGGGTGAGGAGGGCTCGTTGACTTCAGGGCAGCTGGCGCTTAGGGCACACAGATGTGTACACATGTGCATGCTTTGCAGACTTCGGGCAATGCTTTTTCCTGCCTAGAGTAGTAGGAGGGGAAGAGGGAGAAGGGAAAGATTCCTTTAAGCATTTATTTTTGTGGTTTTGGTTTTTTTGTTTTCTTTTTCTCCTTTTGTTTTAAGGAGGGGAATGGATTTTAATAATGGACAGTGGGTTTTTCTCTAGAGTTTTGCTTGTGCCGGTGCAGAGCTATCCTGCCCTGACCCAGGGTTAGCTCTGCGTGTAGCAATCCCTCCCATGTCTCATGCTGTGAATCCCAGCATCGGTATGTGCCTTGTTAGTGCTTAAGAGTTGTGGGTGGGCTGGGTTGGGTTAGTTTGGGGGGCGGAGGGGGGCGTTGTTTTTCTAAGCCAAAAAAAAGAAGCACAACCAACCCTTGTATCTTTTCTTCTTAGTTTGTATTGTTGCTTTTGCGCCAGTAGTTGTCAACACCTAGTTCTCTTGCTGCCTGTTTTTAAATTACTCCCATTCAGACTGCCTTAGGCAGGGGATACTGTGGCCTGTCTGGAAAGCTGCATATTTACTAGATCTTTTACTGGTAGAGCTCCAATTTTCCCCCTCTGTCAAAGGGAAAGAAGTTTGGTGTACTGGAGAGCAACAGTAAACATAACTGTGCTCAGGCGGTATGAACAATAGCATTTTGTTATCTTGCTGAAGGTGCAGAGTCTGCAGAAAATTGGCAGCATTTTGCCCTTTTTGTCCCTTTTGAACTTTGACCAGTCAAAGTTGGTCAGGATTGATTATCAACCCACATGCTAATTGCACTGCTTCTCATTTCACTGAACAAAAGGCGTGGTGGACAGCGGATCCTTGCTGTGGCCTGAGTCTCCAGGACAAGACCCATGAAATAAAATGGTTGAGGAGGAAGCGAAGAGCTTACCTATGGAGCTGAGTGAGAAGGGAGGTGTGGAGAACAATGGTTTCGTTCAAAATGAGGCTTTTGATGACAAGGAAGCAGATGCCAGTAGCCAAGAAGGAGTGCCAAAAGCGTGCGCTGTTGATGTGGACCCAGGGGCTGAGGAAGAGACGGTGCTGAAGCCTTATGCAGGCATGCCAAAGGAAGTGCTGCTGCAGTTCTCCAGCCAAGCCCGGTACAGGGTCACCAGGGAGGTTCTCTTCTGGCTCATAATTGCTGCTGCTGTTGCGCTCGTGTGTGCTACGATCGCAATTATTGCTCTCTCTCCAAAGTGCCTTGACTGGTGGCAAGCTAGTCCTATTTATCAGATCTATCCTCGTTCCTTCAAGGACAGCAACATGGATGGGAATGGCGATCTGAAAGGTGGGTCAGTTTTCATTCTTGGCATGTGCAAAGTTGTGTAACAGTTATCTCTGTGTCTGTGTGTGTGTGTATAAAAAACATAACCAACAAAAAAAATTCAGTCCAATAGACAAAGCCACCCTAATGGAGAGGGGGAAAAAAAGTAGTCTGACAACATTAATCGCAACTCACATTGTCATGAATAAATCCAGGAGTTGCTTGCTCAAGTTGTTAATCCTAAAGGTGGAGTTAAAATGGATGTTCTAATGGAGAGATGGGGCTGAGAGCAAGCAGCAGCACAGCTGCCATCGGAGCAAAGTATCTCCACAAAACTGAGGGCAGCCAGGAGGATGGGTGGTGCTGAGCACTTTGTTGTTTGGCCACTTCCCCTACAGAAAACTGACAAAGAGGAGAGAAAGACGTGTTACTTTTTGTTTTGTTCATGGTGTAGGCGTTTTTTAGCTGTTAAGAATGCTTGGACAATGCCACTTATCAGTGGCTTAGCTGAGACTGCCTTGTAGCAAAAACAGGCTCAACACCAAAATGGACAACACATTTCTAAACAAGAAGCAGAAGCCACACTATGCTCTACTGGCAAGCGAAGAGCAGAAACTGTAGCTGCATGTCGGTAGTAACATGTCAGGAAGATGAAAAGATTTGGGTTTAAAAATACTGGGGGACGCTGCAGTGAGGTGTCCTTACAGAAAACAACAATAAAAAACCATGAGGGACTTTTTGTAAGTCAGGAAAAAATTGGGACCTTTACATTAAAACTGTGTTTCCCTTTGGGTGGCCTGAAGATTAACTGATGTTCTTGGCATTGGAAAAGCAGTGGTTTTTATGCTTTTGGACAAAATAGAGGAGTTTGTTTTCAGAAGTGTGTGTTAAATTTGTTAAATGGAATTGTAAATGTTTTATAATATAGAATATAAATTTGTTTTGATCTAACTTTAACTCCTGCTTTATTTTCCATGTAAAATTGGCTTTGAATGGTTTCTGTTCTGTGATCTCACACTATCCCTGAAGAAATGTCAAGACTGTCCTGCTACCTGAGCTCATTGAAAACAGGGGTTGGTTATGTATAGAAGGGACCTGTGTACCATCTTTGAGAGCCCATGGTGAACTTAAACAAAAATCTTTTGTCTTTTCTACACAGTTGGTGTCCTTTGCTTTTTAAATAGGTATCCAAGAAAAACTGGACCATATTACATATTTGAATATAAAAACCGTCTGGATCACCTCTTTCTTTAAGTCCCCTTTAAAAGACCTTGGATTTGGAGCTGAAGACTTCTATGATATTGATCCCATTTTTGGATCAATGAGAGATTTTGAGAGTCTGATTGCAGCCATACATGACAGAGGTAAGCTGCACCTCCGAGCCAAGTAACTATTAAAAAGATGTACCTTACAGTGCAAGGATATAACTTGAGATTTGACTTTGTGCATCTCTGGGGATGTTTGTGGGTGGTGGGCTGGCACAGCGTCTGTGCTCGCTCATACATGTGTTATGGGCATCCAAAGTCTGGGGATCAAGGCCGAGGTGCAGTTGTTTCTAACTGAACATGCAGGAACATACACGTCTTTCATGTGATTTCATCCTTGGTTTGGTGCGTTTATGCCTTAGACAAAATGTTTGCTCAGGTGTTTCTTCTTGCCCCTGTTGAGCTGAATGGAAAATGGTTTGCCAGTCCAAAACCACTGGAGATTTCAGTAAAATGTCTAGCCTTAAGGAAGGGAGATGAAGAATGTGTGCTTACTGGATGCTGGACTGGTGAAGTGCCTTTCCCACCTGGGAGGTGTGAGACAGATGTTGCAGTCAGAATTAGTGGAAGTGGTTCATAACAGCAGAAATCTGTTCTGATGGTTTTATTTCAGCCTTCTTTCCCTCCCAGGCAATGTGCTGGGGGGAACAGTGCCAGCAAGATGTTTTCCAGCTACTTGCAAACTCCAAGTCTGACTGTGTTGGTAGTCTGAGACTTTTGTGTTTCTCCTTCACCAGTCCCTTGGGATAGAAGAAGCCCAAACACCTCTGATACTGCATTAAGAAAAAAAATGAACTTTGTCTTAAAAGGCTAAATTTAATGTTGTGGATGGAGGGGTTTTTAATGTTTTTCTTTGGATTTTTAAGGGCTAAAAGTGATAATGGATTTAATACCAAACCACACAAGTGACAAACACCGATGGTTTCAGCTGAGTCGCAATCGGACTGGGAAGTACACAGACTACTACATCTGGCAGGACTGCAGGCAGGCTGCTGGCTCAGTCATCCCTCCAAATAACTGGGTAAACGCGGGAAGGGCCACGTGCAAATCCCAAGCTGGATGCAGGCTGCCACCCAGCAAAAGCTGCTGTGGCGTGACTGTCCCAGTGTACGCTGGGTTAGAAGTGACTGCTGAGAGGGACAAACTGATGCTGCTACATGAGCTGGTGCAGATGAGGAGTTAAACCAGATCCGGAGGGAATTCCTAACTTAAACAGAATTTTAAAAATAACTTGTGTTTCTTTACCTCAGTAGTAATCTTCATTCCTTAAACAAACATAGAAAAGGAAAACTGCAACAAGTTATTGACACATGCCCCCTCCTGTGTCTGGGTACTCTGCTCCAGAAACTTCATGTCAAGCTCCTGTGAAATCATAGTTGGTAGGGAAGAAAGTAAAACAATGTGTTCTTGGCTTTTTTCCCTTTTTTTTTTTTTTTTCTGGAAGGTGATCAGCCCAGGAAGTATGTTGCCTATTTAAAATAGATTTATTTGAAATTTGAACTGAGGGGTGCATGTTTAAGAACTTGTATGTGCTAAAAACTCAAGGTGAAACTAATACTAGTACCTGTTAGTATACTAGTATTAGTAGTTAATAATTTCTAATAGTTAATAATAATTAATAGTTAGTGCACTAGAATTAATACTAGCACCAGTTAGTATAATTTCAGAGTCTTAAGAGCTGTCTTAACTTTTGGAATATTCTCTTACAGAGATGATGACAAAATTAACATTTTTAACATGCTGACTATTGTTGGTGCTATCAGATTGCAGAAAGCTCTAAGTTAACTAAAGCTATTTTTAATAAATTTTAGGAAAAGCAATTCCAAAGTAAATGGTCCCACCCATGTTTCCACCTCTATTCCAAATAATTCCCAGTGAAGGTCTAATTAATAAAAAAAACCCAAATCCCACAACACTGAACAAGAAACACATGTGGTGAAGTACAACTAAAGGCAGAGCAGCTAGTAGGAAAAAGAAATGAAAAACACATAAGTACCAAAATCTACTCACAATGTAGACCATTGATTAGGCATTTTGTGCTTTATATGCTCATAATGCCCCACATGTGAAAGTACACATAGGAGTGAATGTTTGTTAAATTAGGAGTTCTTATCTCCTTCTCTAATCTGGGCAGGTGAGTGTCTTTGGGAATTCCAGCTGGCAGTTTGATGATGTGAGAAAGCAATGCTATTTTCATCAGTTCGGGAAAGAACAGCCAGACTTAAATTTTCGCAGCCTTGCTGTCCAGCAAGAAATCCATGTAAGTATGTAACCCACTGCTGCTGAGCCAACAGCAAAGCAGCTACTTCAGCACTTGATTTCTCTGATTGCTTATGCTACACAATTTTGCAGTCTAGTTGCAAGTAATTCAAGGACTGCAGCGTATGTAAGTGATTGGAACAAAAAGGTGTCTAGAAAAACAGTAAGTTTATAAGGAGAATTCAAGCTTTGTGCTGTAATGCTTCCAGTATCTACTTCCAGTCTTTTTAATTTAAAAGCAAACAAGGACCCGCCCCCCCAAAAAATATGAATAAAATCATCCTTCAGTGGTAGTACTGGTGGTGGGTGGTGTTGCAGTCCTCTGGATTTTAAGAAGGTACAGCTACTGCTTTTTTCACTGTCTTAACTCCCTGGCCCTCACAAGAACCTGCAAGATCTTGATGGGTTTTTTTGTAACAGGTTATTGCACTTTAAAAGGAGCTCCCTTTTCCTGTCTCTTCCTACTAAAGTCTATATTGATTGCTTTGATGCTTCAGGAGCCCTCTACTTTTCAGCCTAACTTGTCCAAACTGTTCATACTTAGCTCCCTACAGATCCATACCTGTCCATACAAGGGCTGTTCCCCACCCTAGTTTATACTTATTCGGTGTTCAGGTCTTGTTAGGGTAGACTAAATGGGGAGACATTTTTCAGTCTTCCCTGCAGAGAGACTCTCCATCCCTTTGTTTAGCTGCTGCTTAGTCCTCTCAGCACTTCTATCCTGAGGTTTTTCTCAAATGTGGATGGCCAGAATTTAACAAATTGACCAGAGGAGATGTCTGGGCAGAATCTTGTCCAGTGGTACAGGTGCTTCTCCCTTCATGCCCTAAGATTTCTGTTACTTGCTTTGAAGTTGGTGCTCCTACTCAAATAATCCAACATGACTGTTGTCTGGAAGTTGCTGACTGTGTTCCATTCTACATCAAAGGCCAAGGATGAAGGCATTTAGCATGCTTGAGTGTTGTATCCAGGACAACAATTAATGGAAATACTGATATGGAAGGCAAAACTGCTCCTGCACTGAAGCCTGTGCAGAGCTGATGTACTCAAGTGGAGAGAAGTTTTATCTCTGTTGATAGAAGGAGCTGTTAATTAGCCAGTGAAATGTGGGGATGGCACCTTGTTTTAGCAGAGAGATGTTTGCATTTTCAAGAAAGCTGAGGCAATGCTGATTTGAATTACAAGGAATGCCTGGGTTTGTGGATAAGGGAAAGATAGTGAGTTCCAATCTGTCTTCTTGTCTGATGACTTTCCAGGGGTCAGGATGAGCATGCTTTCACAGGGAGAGTGCTTTACTACAGGAAGGTGGTGGTGCTCAGATAGAATCTCATGCCTGTCTGCATCACTTTTCCCAGAAGACAATGTGGAATTCATTAAAATATGGGAAAGTGGGCTTGAACATGGGAAGTCTGACAATTGTTGCTTTTTTTTCCCTCTTCCTTAAAGTTATACCTCATCAGGTAGTATGGCTACTTCAAGTGTTTTGATTTAATCCTTAAGTGTTTGCTACTTCGTCCTGTTGAATTTTGGTGCATTGCTTTGGCAGTAACAGAACAAAGGACTCTATGTAACATTCGTTGACCTCACCAAAGCTTTTGACACTGTGAGCAGAAAAGGCTTGTGG
>JAWWEE010000105.1:26048891-26100308 GCA_035221455.1 Xenops minutus
CCTTTTTAGCCACCAGCGTGCTTGTAGCAAGTGTGGGTAGAGCCCTTGTAAATCTTCGTTCGCGAAGCCTAGCCATGGCTTTGGCAGTAGTCTTCACAGCTGCCCAGTCCTACTAGGATTGTCTCCCTGGCTCTGTGTGGCCTTTCCCCTCATCATGCGAGTACTGCATAAAACAAGTCACTGCTGGTCACACTTTTTTAGCTAAAGCATGAAATAAGACTGCTTTTGAGAGTGGACTGTGAAGAACTCTGCTAGTAACCTCTCTGTGCCTTGATACTTCCCTTCATGCCACATCTTGCCATTTGCACCATTTTTTCCCATAGCATCACACTTACTCTTTAGTGGTCTTGGCTAATTATTTTTTAATGGAACTGTGATACATTACTGAAGTTTCAGTAGCAAACAGATGCTCCATTTCCTATGCCAAAAGATGACATGAAAACTAGTAAGTTTGGCCTGCTAACACCAAACTTTGGTAAATGGTTATGAATGTCATGTTGAAGAAGAATCTTTGTCTAGCATTTTAATTCAAAATTCAAAATTCTAGAACGGTAGAAGGACTGAGCAGGAAGCAAATGGATTTTTGCAGAGAAGCTTAAGTCATTGGTTTAGCCATGCAAGGGCCTGCAGGAACAGGGAAGCCTAGCAGCCAGCATGGAGCTTTTGTGTAAATAGACACAGATTGGTCACAGTGAGAACTTGTGCTTGATGTTTGTAGTACTTTTATGCTGAGCACAGGCATAGGTGTGGATGGTTTTGGGTAGATTTGCTATTGGGACAGACACCATGTTGCGAGCCACTGCTTTCAGAGTGGTGCTACGAGAAAGTGCAGCTCAGTGAGGCAGACTGTGTTTGCCAAACAAAAATCTGTAAAGTATGAATGTGGACTAGTTCTAGTCCAGCCTATTCAGGCAAGTGTACTTGATACATTTAAAAAAGGCAATTCAATAGCTGTCTTTAAAAATACATAAAAAAGATTTTTTTCCTCAGATAAAGACAAATATTGTGTCTAAAAGAACATTTGCAGAAATCACTCAAAAGACTGAACTTCAGATTTTTTTTTTGTTGAACTACAGCAATTAAAACTGTAGTAATATAATAGTTACTGAAGTAGGATATAATTTTACTAATAGTGACTAACCTCTCCTTTTGATAGTGAAATTACAAATCAATAGCAATTGTAATTGTTGGATGATAATCTTTTGTGTTCCTGCAAATAAATAAGCCTGAAAATAAAATAAAACAACAGTCAAATAGAGAGAACAAATGTTTTAAGAGCTCTATTGTGTAAAAGAAAATTGGTGGCACGAGGTCTGTGCAGAACAACATATTCTTGCATATTTGAATCAATGTGTTCTAATTGTGTGCAGCCGTGATGAGCATTCACCAAAAACAGTGCTTGATGGATGAGATTAGAAATGGCTTTTGGCAAGTCATGCCCTGGCTTTGGTCTCCTGAATTATGGGAGAAGTTACAGACCAGTCCTTTTCCTTGTTGTACTGGATGAAATAATAAGACATGCTTATTTAGATCGTGGTTTGACCTTAGATCAACATGATTCACTTTGACTTCTAGAAAAATCTGAAGTACAAAGCAAAAAATAAATTGTTATGTATTAATACTTCCTAACAGTTTTAGCTTTCTTTTTAAGAGTATACTTTTTAAGAGATGGAGTGGGCTCATTTAGAAGTCTCCATTTTTACCTTTCCCTAGGATATTATGAAATTCTGGCTCAACAAAGGAATCGATGGATTTAGTTTCAGCAGTCTTAAATTTCTCTTAGAAGCAACGCATCTCCGAGATGAGCCTCAAGTGAACAAGTCTCAGAATGGAGTAATGTATATGTTTTGTCTTTGCTTTTGTCCTGTGTTTCCTACGGAGACAGGAGAGTGTATGTTCTTCATTGTGGCTGTAGGAAAACTGGGACAGCCATGTCCCTTGGAAGGTGGGTGGGAACTCAGGAGAAAGAAGGAAATGCTCACGAGAAAGAGCCCTGCTGGGCTGAGGCTGTAGGTCAGTGAGATACCTGCAAGCAGGAGTGCTGTGGGTTGGAAGAATTGTCCAAATACGCTTTGTATTTCTGTTCTGACACTGTTACTTTGAATTTTCTCTTTAAAATAATTTGCTTTTCAGTTCATATTCTAAAAAGACCAGTCTTGTGATTTTAATAGTTGATTGGTTGTCTTTAGGGAGCCCACTACAGGAGGTAAGGCCAGAGCTCCTGCCTCTTAAGGATTCCGTAGCAGTCACTAGCATTTATTTCTTCTCCATTGCAAGTAAGGACTGGAACAAAACTAAAAAACTCATACTGGCAGTAGGTCACAGTGAGGGGTGGCCAGAAGCACTCAAAAGCTTGAACACTTACTTATGCTCTTTGCTTTTGCTGTGGTAGTGAACCTGGGAATGTTCCCTGATAGTTTCTGCATTAAGACCCTGTTCCCCTGTGGAGGTGGGGATCATACAGAACTGGTCAGCTCCACAGGTATTGTTGATGTTGTGGTACCTTATCAAGGCATTGTCCATCTTTCCAGCCTGGTGTGTGGCCACAGTACCTGCTCAGTGCTGCGGGTAGGCCTTGCCTCCTGAAGAATGGGATCCAGAATAATCAGCCTTCTGCTATTACATCTTTGCAGTTCAGCTCTGCACTGTTAGTGTTTAGCATGCTAAACTCACTTCAGTCAGTGCACTGTCTCAGGAAGGGATGGGAGGAATTTGGGGAGTTCTGAAATCTAAAATACTGGTGAACTAATGGGAGATGCCATATCCTTCCTTAAGGACACTATCACAGCCTATTCCCAGCTCTACCATGACTACACAACCACGCAAGTTGGTATGCATGATATTGTCCGTAGCTTCCGTCAGACCATGAACGAGTTCAGCAGAGAACCTGGCCGATACAGGTAATCATTATTCCAGCTGGGGAATTTTTCTCTAATATTCATCACCCTCCAGCTAGCAATAAAATGTTTTTGGTTTTTTTTTAATAATGTAATATGCCACAAAAATGTGCAAATCCTCAAATACAGGTAGTGGTGCATGGGCTGTACTATCCCTTCCCCAGTGTGTGAGGAAAGGAAAGGAGTTGGCCCTGTTTAGCTCTGCTCAATCTATGGACTGTACAAGACTACACAGAATGGACAACCACTCTGATCATCACCCTTGTGCCTCTTCTATTGTTTAGTTTTAATAGTGCAGTTCAAGTCAGACGTACAGTCAGAGATGTTAAAAGTCATAGAATGGTTGAGTTTGGAAAGGACCTCTGGAGGTGCTCTGGTCCAAACACCCTGTTCATTGGGGCCACCTAGAGCCCAGGAGTTTGTCCAGACAGCTTTTGAACATCAGGAAAGGAGACTCTCCAGCCTCCCTGGGAAACCTGTGCCAGGGCTCAGTCACCATTGCAGTGGACAGGTTTTCTGATGTTCATAGGGAAACATATTTCCCATGTTTCAGTTTGTACTTGTTGCCTCTGGTCCTGGCACTGGGCACCCCTGGAAAGAGCTTGACTCTTTGTACCCTCCCTTCCTGAATTTACATACACTGATGAGATCCCTCTGAGACTTCTCTCCAGGCTAAGCAGCCCCACCTCAACCTTTCCTCACTGGAGAGATCTTTCAGTCTATAATGGTCTCAGTGGCTTCTCACTGGACTCTCTCCAGTGTGCCCATGGCTCTCTGTACTGAGCCCAAAGCTGGACACCATGCTCCAGGAGTGGCCTCCCCAGTGCAAAGTAGAGGGGAAGGATCACCTCCCTCGACCTTCTGGCAATCCTTCTAATGCAGCCCAGGATACTGTAAACTACCTGCAAGGGTACATTGATGGCTCATGGTCAACCTGGGGGACCCCCAGGCCCTATTCTATGAAGGAAACCTGGAAATTGCTGGAAGGGAGTGTGTGGATGTGAATTCAGAAAGATAAGACTTCAGTCAGGTACTTTAGCCTTGTGTTGACTCTTGTATATTTTTCACCAGCAATTCCCAAGAAATATTTCTCCTTGACTCCTTGTCTGCTTTACAAAATACTGTTTCTCTGCGTTCAGCTTTTTTGATGGGGAGGAGGGAAATGAATGTAATTATTAATGCTTTATGTCCAACCATTTCTAGCTTTCTTCTCTTCTGTGCAACCAAGAATGAGCCAAAAAAAAAAGATATTTTTGTAATTCTTTGTAGATTTATGGGTTCTGGTGATGATGAAGACATTGAAGCAACAATGATGTATTATGGAACAACTTTTATCCAAGAAGCAGATTTTCCCTTCAATTTCAACCTAATTAACATGAAAAATCTATCAGGCAACAGTATTTTTGAAGGTGTCGACTTGTGGATGAAAAACATGCCTGTGGGAAAATGGCCAAACTGGGCAGTAAGTTCTAGACCAACTCTAGAAGGGGCTTTTTCCTTCTATGGTGATAGAACCCCTCCCCCAACACACACACTGATTTCAGTGGGATCAGCAGCAGCCTGAGCCCGTGGCTGAGCTATAGTTGCTATCCATGAAAGGTCTCAGCTGCTGTAGTTGCAGTTGTTGGCATCAGCTGCTCTCCTGCCCATCAATAAATGTTACACTCCCCATGCAAGGGTGACAGAAGGGGATTTATGATCGTGCCTCTCCCTCAATGTCTCCAGTGTAGGATGAGGCACTGGGTTAAAAGACAGGTGAGAATGGAATCAGTATAACTACCTTTGACCATAAACTGACTCACTGCAATGGATTCCGGAACCGTCCTGGGGCCAGGGCAGAACACAGCAGGCAGCTGAGGGCAGTTAACTCAAAATCTGCTCATCTTTGTTCGGAAGCATGTTCAGAATGTTCAAGGGATCTTTTCAGAACAGGCACAGCAGTCTTCACACAGCAGAGAAAATGGCAGAAGTCCGAGGGAACTGTAATTGGAGGGAGTTGTTATCTCTCCATCGCTTCTGCTGCTGGCAGGACTTCTGTGTACCAAACTATCTGGGACAGAAGTTTGTAATGGCACCAAGATAAAGATAAAGCACCTCACAGCCCTGGAGGGGGAAGGAAAAAAAAAAAATCTACTGCCTTGTAAAATTAATCAATTTCACATGTGCATGAAATTTTATAATAACAGAATAATGTTTTCCTCAGGTTGGAAGCCCTAATGCTGCTCGTATTTCATCTCGGATTGGGAAGGAGTATGTCAATGTTATGAACATGCTGCTTTTAACCCTCCCTGGTACTCCTGTAACTTACTATGGTGAAGAAATAGGCATGGAGAACATTGCATCAGAAAATGTAAGTGAAGAGCATGTCAACTCGGATCCTGTTGTTTAGTTCCAAGTAACAGAGCTTTCAAAAACCCAAGAACTTTTGTTTCCCAAACCCAGTCTTTCTCACAGCTTAGTTTTCCATGTTCCTCTTGGCAAAACCATTGGGACTACATGTGGAAATGGCCAGGCCAGAGGCAGAACCGAGGCCTTGATGAGGGTCTGAACTGCTAGACTTCAATTACGGTTCCTGATTTCTGTCCTTCTCCAGATCAGTCTTGCATGGTTTGCAGCAGTGTTGCTTTGCTTCCCTTCAGCAGAAAGGACAGCAAGTGCCAACACCAGGCCTGGGCTAGTGGTTAATAGAGGTGTGTTACAGTCACATGAGGCAAGGGGAACTGAGTCACCATCTCCTTACTCCCATGGAAGTACCCTAATCATTATGTGAAAGTCCATTAATGATTTCCTGGCTGCTATTTGAAGGAAGTCAGAGTTCACGAGAGACTGTACGAGAGACTGTATGTAGTCACCTTCTCCTGCAGATCTTTTTGCTCTGACTACAAAAGTACCTGTCCAAGCCACACCCGTCTCCAGTGTGCCCAAGCTCAGGAGAAGGGATCTGCACAAAGGGGAGGGTGCCTGGTGGCAAACAGTAGTGACTTTCGGTTGTCATGCGTAGTCTGTTCCAAAAGGAAACAGCTCACCTCTGCCTCTCATGACCACACTTGAGCACCATGAGAACACAGTCCCATGGCAGATGGTGGTTTCACTGTGGAAAGCCTCTGTTAGGGGACGGGACAGCCCCTGACATGTTAGAAATGGTGTTGGCTTGCTTTGTATCAAAGGGAAAGAGGAACTTGAAGCACAGTGTCATCTCCGGTTTGTCTGATTCAGATGTGAGGAAATGATTCTGATTTAAAAGGAAATCTCATTTCCTCTGAGAAACACCTGGATCAAAGTATCTCCTGCATTTTCTTGCCACTGCTGATTACTGCCCACAGAGCGATTCTCTTCAGGAAAGTGGCTCGCCCTTGGCTCCTCAGGGTTCACTCTCGTTTAGTGGCTACCCTGTGGCTCAGCCTTTGGAACAATGCAAACCCACCCTTCACTCAAGCTGGAGAGGAAGGCTCCCTGATTAATGGGTGTCTGAAAGATGGAGGAGAGTATTTGCTCGGGATATAGTCTTTAGCCCCAGCATTTAAAACACTTCAGGAGACACTGAAAGAGGTAAAGATGAAAGACAGCGTTACCAGTGTTGAAAACTTAGGATTTTTTTTTCCCCCTGCTTTTCAGAATATGCTAAAAAGGAGAAACCCGTTATTTATAATGTCACAAAGCAAGTGACAATTTCTTTTGTTAGGCTGCTGTTCTGACAGATTGTATTGAAAAGTGCCCTTTATATGAGAAACAGTTTTCATGGAAAACAAACACTCAAAGTATGTGCAAAATATTTTATGCCCTCTTATATCATTAAATTTAAGTGTCAGATCTTTTGGCAGCTCTTCAATAACAATGAGGAAGCTTTTTCAGAATTTTTCTGAATTCTTCAAAAAGAGAACTTCAGACTTTTTACATCGACAGTTTTTAATCAGCTAAAAGCTGGTTTTCAATAGTTTTGCACTTGGAAATAATAATTTTATGTTTCTAACACAAACAATCCTGTCCAAATTGTACCCCTTATAAATGTAAGCTTGAAGAGTTCTAAGGGGAAAGGTGTGATGGTTACAAAAGAACAGACACTGAACAGCATTTATTAGTTGTTTACTGTTATTTTAATGGCATCTTTTCTTAGGACTCATTACCTCATATATTCACTCACTGCATGTCTAGATATTTATCAGAATATCCTGGCTGTCATTAGTAAACTTTTATCCAACCGTCTTTGCGAAGGATGACAACTTTAGTGGAGTTGTTTGGGAATTCCACATTTTTCCTAGTGATGCCGCATCTGAGACCATCCCCTCGCCTCCATCTCAGGAACTGTCTTGGTTCTTATTTTCTCCTTAGATTTGGAAAATTTTAACTTGAACTGAAGAAAGCAATACTGAAATGGTGAAAATTTGAGAGAAGGGAGAACAAGCTATTCAAAGAATACCTTTTTAATATGCTAATCACCACTTTTTATTTTCTAGGTGACCCTTCCAGAGAAATCACCCATGCAGTGGGATGGGAAAGTTAATGCTGGTTTTACTGAAGGCAACAGTAGCTGGTTACCCGTTAACTCCAACTACCAAAGTGTAAATGTGGAAGTAGGTATCTGCATGTGTGACAAATTAATGGTCTAAAAATAGTTTAATGTATCTATTTTGTTTTGGCTTCCTTTTAGTAGTGGCTACTGGCAGTAAGAACAAACTCAAGGGACAAAACCAGCAATGAACCCTCACACATTTTATTAGAAAAGGAATTCCTTGCACCAGCAAGGAGCCTACTTCATCTATACTCTTTTAAGCAGAACAACTGAAATTGAGATGTTGTGGCAATTTGGCTCTTTAGCATCCTTGTAATGCTTTTAATATTAAATTGAAAACTGATCTTTTCCCCCTTGCTCCCCATTTTTATTGCTACAGAAAGCACTGGCTGTGTAACAAGAACTTAACATAAACTGTCTCTAACATAAGTAGAGCAGTGAATCAAACAGCTGACCTACAGTGCTGACCAGAATTGAAGACAGGAAAAAAATTCCAAGATAGCAAAAATAGAAAGTAAGAAATAAGCTTTGTGACTTGAGTAGATTAGACTCAATGAAAAAGGTTCCATGTCAAGCTTTGAATGGCTGCAGCTCTCTCCTGAATCAACAATGCTAAAAGGAGGCTGTGGGAGGAAGCAATATCATGAGTGCTGGGGAATCATCATGCCTAATAACCTCTGTCTCTGCCACTTCGCAAATGCGCGGGAAGTTCTCGAGAAAAATCAGGTTTTCAGTGAAATTTACAGACAAATTTGCAGAGGGATAATTGTCAAAGTGCAGTAGGTGCACTCTCGGCAGACTGAGTGTGAGAAGGAAGCACTGTTTCCTACATGCAGTGCCAAGAACTGACCCTGTTTATGCTGACTGTTGCAGGTCCAGATGACCCAGTCCAACTCAACCCTGAATTTGTACAGAGAGCTGATGCTACTTCGCAACAGTGAGCTCCCCATTAATAGGGGGTGGATGTGCTACATCTGGAATGACAGTAACGTGTTTGTCTACGTGAGGGAGCTGGATGGGTTGGACAGAGTCTTCATGATGGTCCTCAACTTCAGGCAGGAATCGACCATAGACCTGAGAGCCATAGTTCCTAACCTTCCATCTGAAGTTGTTGTAAGACTAAGTACTAATTTTAGCAATGCTGGTAAATCTGTCTCTACCAAACTAATTAAAACTGAAATGGGAGAAGGCCTGGTCCTTGAATATAAAACAACAAAGCCTGTCCATACTATGGAAGCTTTTCAAGGAAAGTGTTTTGTAGCAGAAAAAGCTTGTTATTCCATGGCCTTAAATTTACTCTACACGAACTGTTAAGTACAGGAGTAGAATAACTAAGCTGTTAATTTAGAAGATACTAGTTTCAGGGAAATGCAAAAAATGTTCAGCTTTCTTTGGCTTTTAAAACTTTGTATACAAAATACATATCCTGAAAACTAAACCAGATGCCTAATTGTCTTGTATCTGAATTGGTGATGAAAAGGATAAAGTATGGTATAAACTCTCCCTTAGGGTCTGTGGAGAAGAAAAGTAAACTATAAAATACTGTCCTGTTTAAGTGTGTATATTTTTGTGAGGAAAGAGAACAGATGCTTTGTGAGTGCTGTCCCTTACAGTTGCTGGTCATTAAGAGCTCCTGTGGAATCCAAAGCCTGTCGGAGTTCATACTAAGTGTTTACAAAGCTGTAGATTTGTGAAATTTATTCTAAAAGGGTGGCCCAGTATTTGCTAAAACAAGTAAACACAAGCAGGACTAATTATAGATGGTTGTGATGTCTTTTCTCTCTAACAGCTCTGGTTATCCTAACAATTAGTAAAAAAAAAAATATAGATCATATATCTAATTCTACACTCAGGACTGTGTTTCCAATTGATTCTCCCCCTCCCTGCTGAGTTAGAATACATCTGGATTCTCTTCTCTTCCTACCCTGAGGCTGTGATGAGGGGTGTGTACTTTAGCTGAGAGCAAGCAGCTGCAACAACTCCCCTGATCGTCCCACTTGTTCACTGCTTTGGTTTGCATTTGCTGCACCTCCAGTGGCTGATGTGGCCCAAAGGAAGCGTTTGACCTTGGTGCAGTCTGCTGTGGACACAGGGGTCTGTCGGGGGAACTCGGTTGTGGTTTGAGGACTGTATGGCCACAGTGTAACTTCCACCAGCTGCTGGCCCTCCGCGTGCACCAAGCATCTGTTTTAACAAGCAGTGCACAGCAGGTTTGTGCCTTGCTTAGGGGGCAGCTAAGCTGTGAACTGGGCTGCTTTAGTGGGGCCATTCTTTTGTTTTATCCTCTGGAGGGACTGTGGCATCATCTTCTGGGCATTCATCTTGTCTTCAGGGGGGCTTTGGCACCTCCTTTTTAAGATTACCATGCTAGTTATAGTCTACTCAGATCAAAGAGTTCTGCTAAAGTTCCAGTTCATGAGAGTCCATTTCTTTGCAGTTTGGTCAGTCCCACTGATCAGTACCCCATGGCTGCTGTGTAAGTAGAAGGGCAACAGTCATTATCAATGGCAATTAGTTTTAGAAGTCGTGAGACTTTTACATCAAATATTACTTACTAGTTTTATTGCCTGTGTAAAAGGTGGTCTTACAACAGATGCCTTAGGCTAGAAAGGCAGCCTGTACAAAGTTTGTTTTCCTTATAAATAAAAATCTGACACAGAGTTCTTCAGGTGGTCAGTGGGTTTATTAGTTATTTGCAAGATTTCCTGTGGTTTTGGAGATGGCATACTTCCTTAAGTTCTTTGTTCAGAAAAGCAAGGTGTCTTGCGACCTAAAATAATGAAACTATTTTATTATAACATTCTTTGCACTATAAACCTTCAGGCTTTTGTGCAGCTATTCTAATCTTCTTTCTTTCCTATCCTAATGCTAAGAAATACCTTGCCCTAAGACAAAATGAAGCTTTTCCTGAAAGAATTCATATTGGAGTAACTGCCACAACAACCAAACTGCTATTTGCTAGGATTTGTTTAAATTAACAGTAATGAAATTTGTATCCAATTGTGACAGTCTGAGACATCAATAACACTATATAGTGTGTTACTTTTAACATGCACACTTCTGTGAAGTGCAAAATCTTGAAAGCTAATTTTAATAGCTTTGATAGTACAGATCATGCATTTCAAAATATAAAGATCAAACCCATCACATTTTAGCCATGAGGAAGATGGAAGTAAATAGTTTGACAATTTTAAGCACTTAATACCCTACATTGCAAGACTTTTCCTTCTGGAACAATGTTTTGCCCAACTTGGAATGCTTCATTCAAAGCTCTCAGCACATTACAGTGGGAATTGAATGCTGTTTTGAGGCTATTTCAATAAACTGGCTCTCACTGTCTCTTTTCTATCTATAAAAGTGTATATATATTGATAAATATATGTAATTGTATATGTAAATTGCTGGGTTATGTATATATAAACCTAGCAGTGGCTCTTGCGGTTTTTCTTTTTTATACTTTAAACATACATTAAATGACTGCATGACTACTGAGGCTGAAGGATCAGTTGAGGAGACAGCTCCCTCCAACATGTTATGGACATGCGCAATAAAGGGAACATACCTCGTTCAGTGAGTGCTCCCAAGATGAATCACAATGACTGCCATTTGTCTGGACATCTAAGATGATATTAGGAATCCAGTTTCCTGGAACAATGAAGCCAGTGATCATTTTACATTGAAAGAACAAGAGAAAGGGTAAGTGGGGATGTGAGTTGTTTAGTGATAGGTAATTCTGCCTTCTGTCGCAACAGAATTTCTATTATTCCTTAAAAAAAAAATCATACAGGGGCTTTCTGAATGACTTATTTGTATTTCTATTAACTGCATATCTGATAAATATTTATCTATTTAGTGTGTTTGTTCTCTTTGAGTCTTTTTGGAAAGACATGCTTTTCTCTTTCTGGGCAACAACCGCAACAGCAACCTCAGCATCTGCTGTATTTCTCCACCACTGCACTTGTGCTGCTTGCAGAGACAGGACATACTGAAATTTAGAAAAGGTTATTCAAGATCTCTTTTGGTACTGATGGCAAAAGCCTCTCTCCAGTGCTATAAAATAGAAAGTCTTGAATGTACCTCTTGCTGGAAAGTGTCCCAAAGCTAGTGTTAAGTGTCACGTATAAAAGCACCTGTGCCTTGGCCTTGCTGTCATTCTAAATTGGTCTAAGACCTGCAGCTTTATTGAAGGAGAAAAGTAAGTTTTTTTAGAGCAGCAAAAATAAGATTTCTATGGTTTAGTCAACTCCATTTATTTGTAATATTTATCCTTACCTTTCTTACTTGTCCTGCTGGCATGACATAGTGCAGCCTCCCTAAGTTTCTGAACATACTGTAAGATTCCTGTCAGTGGTACTCGTTGATCATTTTCATATGCCGTGATAAAAACTGAAGGATAACACTGGGATTAAAAACCAGGACCAGTTAAATACTTGACAACTGTTTTTTCTCATAGAGTAACAATTTTTGTCTTACTGTATGACTTGTTAAGGTTTATCTAAAAACACATACATAATTACTTTTACGAACTAGTTGAGCTTTATTTTTGCTATCTTTCTGCACAGAAAAAGTTGTTTTTAAATAGTAAGATTTTACTTAATGGAGCTATGCGACACAGCTAACATATTTCAAATAAAGATTTTCTCTGAGATTATGTCAAAATCATAGCTCATTTTCCATTTCAGTGTTTGCCTCTGAGAAGGTATTAAAACAGTTGAAAATACTGTCTTCCTTCTGTGAGAAAGTCTGCAAAACCCAGTAGAACAATAGAAACTACCCACAAAAGAAGGTGTGCAATGGAGTAACCTATTACTTCTTGGGAGTCCTGAGCAAAAGCAAGTTTTGAAATCTATTATTTAGGAGAAAGCATTTGGTTAATCTCAGTAGTCACTTGTGACTCCAAGTATTGTTAAAATTATTGCTGAGATAGTTGGAGGGGTTTTTTAATTCGTTATCCACTTTTTGTTTTCTTATAAACTACTACACTTTATTACTGCAGTATTCCACACAGAAAACATAGTTTTACCTGTGACTTAATATTCTGGTATGGACAATAGCTTTTGATATACTTCATACATTTTTCATCTTCTAATGGATTTCCCCATTCTTCTTGTTCCTCAATTGTCAGTGGGAGATGAGTTTTCATCATTGTATTTAGAACATCTAAGAAAGGAGCCTTAGAAGTTATTAAAAGAAAAAACAGTTGGCAAATAGGAGAGAGGACCTTGAATGCCTCAGTCAAGGTGCTCTCAAACAAATGACAAAAGTGAATTTTGAATTGGAATGTTTCCAATTCTGCAACTGGTAGAACGAAAGAGAAAACGCAGTTTGTTATAATCCGTAAGAGGTCTGTAGCACCTCACCTGTAAAACCATGGCTCTGATCAGTTCTGGGTCAGTGTTGCACAGGGCTCCTGCAAGAACTCCTCCAGCACTGGCAGCTGCCAGTGCTGTGTGTTTTGGCTGAGAAAACCCCAGTTGATGCAGCAGCGTGATGCAGGCCCTGAGGTCATGGAGACCCTTGAGTTTGTTATGCTGACATCCATCTTTGTGCCAGCTAAGGCCTAGCTCTCCTCCACCCCTGAAATTCAAAGCAATTCAAGTTTGAGTCTCTTTGGGAAATAATACACAGCAGAGCTTTAGATAATGAAATAACAGCAGCAACCACAGAGTTGCAAAACCATAGTTTGCCTTCCCAATTAATTCTTATTTTCTCTATTTTTATGACTAAAACACACAACATTAAGACCAAATAAATCCATGCATGATGACTGGTGAAAATACTATCTGTATAAAGGGCACTCCATGCCCTCATGTGCTTGTGTCCCGGAACTCACAGGAAAAGCACCACTTTAGGAAATTACAGTCATTGTAGGCAATACAAAATCAGACAATTATACTGTCCTTTTTGTATTAAGAGTATTTAAACATCTAAAACATTTTCAATCCTTACATCACTAACACTAGCATTTATTAAAAACAGTTTTACTGTTTATTATTTTATAGTATTTCTCACCTCTACACCAGACTCTCAGGATTTGTCTTCTGCATAGCTTAAATTCTGAGACTTAGAAAGCTGGTTTGGGTTCTTTCCCTAGTTTATCAATTTCAAATACTACTTGAAATGTTGCATTTTGTAATACAGGATTATAAAATTAATTCATATTTCTTTCTACTCAACCACAATTTTGGTTCTAAGCCACAGGAAGCTTCCTTTTCTGGTTTCAAATTTAAATGAATTAACTGATTAGTCCACCATCTTTGAATGAAGAATTCATCTTCATCTCGGAAGATGAGTGGCATCTTAAGATACTTAGTGGAGTGGGACGAAGAACAGCACAATGCCTTCCACTGAGCACAGCAGATATATTTGTATGCTGAATAGTTTTTGGGACTAGTATTTCAAACAATTACTCCTTTCCCCCCCCAGTTCCTTCCGCTCCCCTAAAGAGATTTTGTTACCTTCCTTACCTACTACCTACTGAATTATTATCTCAGTGAAAATGTGAAGCCTACTGTACATGCTGGTTTTATAAAACTGGCAGATTTGTAGCTAAACTGGAGACAGAGAACTTAGCCAATAAAAGAACAAGAGATTGGGTTAAATGCTTAGTTGTTGCTGTAGAAGACAAATAGCTTTCATAAGACACAGTCTGATCATCAGCACACAATGCCCTCAGAAAGAGAAGGAGGTAGCGTGTCACTGCAATTTGAACATGTTATGGACAGTTTTGTTGAGCAAAGATGAGACACGAGGTAATGAGACTTTAAAAGCCTGAAAGTTACATACAGCCATCCTGTAGATTTAAGAAAGCTAAATGCAGTATGTGCTCTTGCATTTTTTTTCCTGAGGTAAATTTATGTTAAAAACTACTCAAAAATCTACAAAGAGATGAATAATTATGTATAGCTACATGAAAAAAATTATTTCTGTATGTCTTCAGTTGCACATCAAGAAATACCTGTATATCCCGCAGATTAAAATCTTAATTCCATTATATATTTTACTTACCTAACATGGCAATATGCTAATATCCAACCCTCTTCAATTAACATCAGCTTCTCTTCTTTAAAGCTCATGTTCAAATCTATGCCATAAGCTCCATATACATGAACTAGAAGTGGTTTCCTGTGTAGCTCTTTAGAATTCGTATTATGAAAAACTGTAATTGGCACCAAAGTTTCATCCTGGAAAAGGAGTATTTTTACAATAAGGGACATTGCAGAAATCTCAATGACACATGGCAATGAAAACTTCAATTATTTATTTTAAAATGTGGCTTTTTGATTACAGTAATTTTTTTTCACTTAGAATGTACAAAGCACTCTTGAAAAATAAAGCATGAGACTGAACCTCTGCTGTGTGGGCTTATGGATGCAGAGCATAAATTCATTTAAGTGCAACACCTGAGGAGTTTTTAAACTACCAAAGCACACGAGTCTTCCTTCCCCCTTTAACACCAAGAATATATGTTATTAACAAAATAGTTTACCACTTACCACAGTACAAACTCTTTATTAACATCTCCCAATTTTTAAACTCAGGCTGTTAAAACTTTTCTTTCTTGATCTATACCGTGTAGCCGCTTGTGGGGAGCTCCTTTCAACAGAGCATCTTTTTCACTTATGATGCAGAGTACAATACCATACATCAACTAGAAATTCTAATTTATACTATACTAAGATCCTTGACTCATCGTGTGCTGTTATCTCCTCTGGCATACCCAGGTTAATGGGGAAAAAAAAAATCACGACTCTTGTTCTTCTCTATAGCACTGAAGAAAACACCCACTGTTTAGTAACTATAGCACCAACTGCTCTTTACATTTTTTAATCTCTATTCCATGCCAAATGCACTTTCTTTACATGGGTGGGGAGGAAGGAAAGAATAAAAGGAATGGGAAAGGACTGAAAAATCTTACCTTGCTTTTAGCTAGTAAACGTGTAGTGTGACAATTCGTAATAATTGGTACCTCTTGCACAGCTTGTTCAATGAGATTATTTTCTTTAAATGAATATGCAAAACGCTTAGGGGGGTGTACTGGGGAGGACAGCTGAAAATAGCAAGTGCTGGTGGTATGTTCAGGATGAGATTCCAATTCAAATTCACAGGCCCACATAGGTAGCTGAGAAAACATGGCATTTCAAGTGAGACCTTTACACTGCTTCTGTAAATTTTCCTTAGTGTGTCCTTCAGAGGCAAAAGCTTTGGATATCAACTAATTATCTTCAGTTTGTATGTAGCACAACCTGTATTTCTTTTAAATTCAGTAGTGAAAGAGTGAAAAAGTGAAAGACTTTGGTGAACTTTTCCCCAGAGACCACTAGATAAAGTTCAACAACAAAATAAAAATAAACTCAAATTCAGTTTAAAATAGGCATTAATGCAGATTATATATTTTTTTAAACTGAAGCATTATTTGACATTATTCTGCATTGGTTTTATTTTTTAGATCCTACTTCTCATTGCATTTCCAGTTCTACTTCAACATGTTATACAGCCAAGTCCATGTCAGCTGTTATGCTTTTACTGAGTTAGCTCAGTAATGCTAAGCCACTGAAAACCCCTGCCTCTTAACTTTGTTCCTAGTGCCAGCCATTGTGAAGAACAAAACCTTTTCCTGGCACATTCACCCTCAGACACTTACTGTTATTATATTTAAGGTTTTTAACTCTGCTAAGAATGAAAGAAATCAAGATTCATTCTTTGAGAGCAGCAGGGACATAGCTAAACCCTCTGTCAGACCATTACTTACTTGGGTTAAGTTGCTAGAGACTTCTGAAATGGCAGCAAAAGTCCAAGTTCTCTTGAGTAACTGCAGACCCTTTCTGAATAAATAAACTATGGCCATTTTTAAAAATGAAGGTTTTGGAGACCATAGAGTATACTTTGTTGAAAATCTTTTTCCATAGCAGTTTTACAGAATGCAGCATTGGCAGCTTGTTGCAATAAACTTATGAGTAGTTCAGATTGTCTTTTTCAGGCAAACAAATCAATTAAATATTTCATCTGAATGGTCTCCAGAAATCATAGGCATGAATCGAGTCACTTTGTTTTTAATCTGTAAGTATTTAGCAACAACTAGAGAAGGGAAGAAATACTTTGCACCAATTGTACTGCAATGTCAACTCTTCCCATTTATTATCGGACTGTGTCCATACCTGTCTTCTGAATGTTCTAATCCTTTCTGTGGGAGGGCCAAGGTTATTTCCTTGCTTACACTGACGAGTGCAACTAAAAATAGGCCCAGTAAAACTAAGTAGAGTGTTTAGGGAATCAAGTCCTGCTTTACATAAGAAATCAGCTGTATTTTAAAGAGCTTGACTGTAATATGCTGAAGAAAGAACTGACTCATAAGAGAGCTGCTCTTTAACTTTCTAAATGCTGCAATAAGCCACATCATGAAATCCTGAAGAACAGCCACAGGTAATATGTCATAACAATGAACTTTGCTGTATTATAGTTTTCAAACAATACTTTTGGGATTTATCTTTGCTTTCATTATAATGTTAGGTTAAAAAAGACATGAAATAGTGCTAGAAAAATAGGCTGCTCAAGCCAAACTAAAACATACCTTTATTGACTGAACTGTGTGTGAAACAAAAGAAATCACATTTAAGTAAAGATGACCAGCTTTCTTCAGGAACATAATACAGTCATCACTGAACATCTCAAAATCTACTAGCTTGGTTTTCTTTTCCAGTGCATAAATTAACTGCCAGTTCTCCTTGCTGCTGGAAGCTACTGGTGCCTTCATCAACTATAAAAATAAAATAAACAACCGTGTTTGACTAAAATGTAGTAAGAGTTACAAATGGCAAGTACAGGCATACAGGCAATCTCATACAACATTTCATTGCAAAAAAAATTACTAATTTGTATTGCCTGTCTAAAAGTGGAGGTTTTTAAACTCCCTTTATTTAGGTAAAATAGAAGAACAATTCAGTAATATTTGGAGACGATCAAGCCTCAAAGATTAATCTACAGAATATTTTAATGCAATAAGTGCTATCAGCATGACCAGCAGAATTGTAGGTGGTTTGATTATTTAGACTGAGATCACCAACTTAAATTTTAATATGGGGGATATGACTGTTAAAGTATTCTCATTTCTTGATGCTGTCCAAGGAGTTAGAATCAAACTGGCATGCTACAGGCAAGGTTTCTTGTAGCGTTATCAGTCTTCCAATCCATGTGGCTCTTTGTGTAACTCTTAAATTATTTCAGTAAGCCATGAAGCACAGAATTAAAAGTCAGCCTTACTATTTCTCTATGATCAGCAATAGGTACCTAAATGAATCCTAAGAATCTAATTATAAGTTAAAATTACCTTATATTCTGCAGGTTCTCCATATGTAGTAAGAATATATAACTCATCATTTCTGTGCTCGATGTGGTAAATGACCCCTTTTGTTCGTGCTTGTACAAGAGTAGGTAACTCAAAAGGATGTCTACAGTCAACTAGCCAAACTTCTGAGGTTGTCTTGCTGTTGCTGTTGATAGTGAGAAAACGCCTGTCTTTCGTGCAATAAATGTCTACAAAGAATCTGTAGGAAATAATAAAAAAAAAACCCAAACTTAAATTTGCTTGTATTTTAAAAATGCATATTGTTTCAGAATCATAGGCTTCCATCTGCAGAGTAAGAAACAGCAGGCCTGTAAGTAGACTGGAGAGATTTCAGGCACCTTCAATCCCAAACCCCCTTCTGCTGCATTTATCCTGGGATTCAAAAAACTGCAATCTTGTGTGTGGAACCTGAAATCTGCAAGAAAATCAGTTCAGTTGCTGCCCAACTGAATCTAGATTTTTGCATCACTCAGACTGACTGGAAGCTCACTGATGTATACAGTCTTATATACTTATAGTATATACTTGGTCTGAATCAGGTAAGACAAAAATTACTGTGTTTAAAAAAAAACCCCAGAGGCCTTGCCTATATGAGGCAAGATGGACAGTGTTGCAGTGATAAAGCTGGAAAGTAGGAACTGGTTTTGGAACTACCTAAGACACTAGGAAGTATCTACTGGTTTAAAATGTGTCTAAAATTTAGAAACAGGAAACAGAATGATTACCACTGGTTGGATGCTAATATTAGAGAAGTTCAGGCTGAAATTCAGATTTCTGTGAGTCATCCTAATTAACTGGAACATCACATCTTGGGACTGCAGTTTCTTTGGCATTTTGAATCTTTAAGACTGGACGTCTCTAAAATCAAAACTGTTCAACACAAAAATCTAGATTTCATCAAGAAATTGCAAGGTTGAGTACTGTAATCTGCATCATACATATCAGATACATGACTGCAATAATGATATCTCTAGATTTCAAAATGTTTGACTGGTGAAGGAAAGGATGCTTTATAGCATTTTCAGTGCCTTTGATTATTTGCAGGTGGAGAACTCCAATTATTTTGGTACTATTGTTTCTTCTAATTGCACTGTCTTGACATCTTTAGGAGGATAGGCACAGAAAGGGATCTAAAGTCTGAAAGAAGTCAGCTTCCTGCCTCTCTAATACCCATGAATTTGGCAGGAATGTGGCTCTGCCTTCAGTAGAGATTCCCACAGTTCAGTTCTGCTGACCCTTACCTCTGAAAGGTGCTGAAATGCAGCTTACACTTCTCCCTAAGGACTCTGACCTTGATATTACAATTTTTTTTTAATCTTCGTAGCTTTTATTTTTTAAGGAAGTCGATAAATTTTCAGCTTCTAAAAAACACATTGGATTGCAACTAGAAAAGCTGGTGTGATGTAGAATAGAACTGCTCAATGGCGATACAAAAGCATGTCTTGCCATCTCCAAAGAAGAAATGAGTTCAGCTATGAGCTGCAGTAGCACATGAACCTTTAGAGTAAGTTTCTAGTAGATTTACTGTAATGACTGTGACCTTCAGAATTATGCCAACAGTTTCCCTGTGGGGAAGTGTCAGGTCAGTGCAACTAGATTTTCCAAAACTATGCATCAAATGCAGCTGGAACAAAAGGATCTTATTTAGTCTATCTCAATTGCAGATTTTTTTGTTCCCAGATGAAAGTATAATTGAAATCTTTTTATCGAATATGTAACTTGAATTAAAAAATAATCACAAATATTTACAGAATGCTGTATAAATCTGCCACATGCTACATGGCTGAAAAAACAGTTCTGCACTCAATTTAGCAAAGAGCCTTCTTGTCTTCCTAAACCACTGCTTAAAGAAAGGTTATTGAGAGGGTATTCAGTCAACAATAGTTCTCTCTCTGGGAATGCTGTAATGATTTTGCTCATCCATTACCCAGAGCAAGGATTAGCCTGAACTTCTATGTTTTTTTTAAAAGATGTATCAGACATCAATAGCAGAGAAAACAAAATGAAATTCACTGTCTGATTTACCCTGTATGGAACTGTCACACATTCATTAAAGGACACCCTGACCTGAGAGTGACCTTGACATTTATAAACTCAGCTGAACTCATGAGGTAAGAGAGGAAAGTTAAATCTCTGTTGATCACATATCAAAAGGAGAACATTATACATTCTCAGGCTGTATAAGGCACTACTGACAGCAGAATGCAACTTAAAAATGCATTTTACCATTTGAAATATGAAATGGAACTCTTTGTTTTCTGAACCAGTTATAGTTTACATAAAAGATACTCTAAAATATGTAAAGGACTTGTTATATTTTTAGGTATTACCTTGCATCTTGTTCTGTATAAACTAACTTTGTATGTTTTTGGTAAGTGAAAGTCGTCATAAACACATTCTGGCATTTAAGGTTCTCCTGACTTGTGTAATACAGAACTTCATTTGTAGCCCATTCTGGAAAAAAAAGACAAATGCATATCAAATTTGGAACAGTGTCTATACTATTATTGAGAGAAAATGGAGTTCCATAGGCATTGGACCCAGTGCTGAAAAAGGTGGGTTGTAGCTGACATGGAACTGAGGACAGCACTTCTACATCCTGCAGGGTCTGGGGTAAACTACAAAAAGCTTTATCCCATGTTTTCTCTGAACAGCACAGAACAAGAGTCTCATAACTTGTATGGAAAAAAAAAAAAAAAAGAAGAGGGAGATGACAGTGCTACAGGGGCCAATAACCCTGGGGGGGTTGTGGAGGTAACAGGAAAATAGAAGATATATGGCTGTTTAAAACTGAGCAGACAAGCAGAGGTTTACATGGAGTCAGCGAGATAATAAAGACAGCATAAGCTCTGCCCTGCTGCATGTGACTGCACGCAAACCATTCAGAGAAAAGAGATGATGCATGTGCCCCATGGGTACTGCTGAGGTAAAAATTCTCCAGTTTTCTAGGCTGGTAGATGTGTTCACCAACATTAGAAATGTGTAAATACAGGAACCTTGTTATTCTGAAGTTCAGTAATCCAATTGATCCAGACACATTACTGTTATCTCTGCTGCTCCTACAGCCACCAGAATGATGTTTAATGCATATGATTAAATGTTACTGGATGCTCACTGATACATAAATACTAATTTTTAATACAAAACCCAAGGAAGTAACACACTGAAGTAACAAAAACAATTACTATCTGAACAGTAATGTGGCTCCAAAGTGCACAGGTAGCTGAGAGTTCATTATGAAGACAAGCCCTTAGAAGGAAAACCCAGGCTCTTCTATAGCCTAGCATTTAAAAAAATCAAGATGTAAATTTTCAAGCATTTCTGTTCCTCTCCCTGCTATTGCATATCTCTCAATACAAGCACATACTTTGCAAGTGGTCAGAAGACCTAATTCTCTTGCTCATGATTGAGGCACCTCTGTACTTCATGGTACATCTGTACCTCACACCTAAGTTTACAAAATGAGTGTAATCTGTACAATCCTGACAGTCATCTTTTGTACTCTTATTATCTGCCATAATCTGTCATAATTAATTGGTCCAGGTTCTTCCGAACTAACATAGATAGATGTTCAAATCAAGTATAGTATAAAACATCAGTGGAAATTTTGCAGGCTTAGTTTTCAACAGGCATTATATTCTTCAGTTGCACAAACACAACATTAAATTCTTGCTATTCTTCATTTTTATAACTAGCAAGTTCTACCTAGAGTTTTAATTTTTTGCCCTGCCCAGGCAAATTGCTTACTGTACTATACAAACATTTGATGACATCTAACAATACAATCCAAAATACAAGATGTGGAACAATGTACGCTGTACATATACTATTATACTCTTTTTGCTATATTCTTTAACGTACTATTACAAAAGATTCCCCATTCACTTCAGTGTGCCTCTGCTTATTTTAACAGCAATGCAAAGCTCTGTAATCTATTCTGAAAGACTGGCTGACTTCACTGGGCTCTGAATTGTGATTCACATCCGCGATTCTGGTTGAAATTCCAGCCAATACTCACTAGTAGGTAGTACTTTCACCCTTTTCCAGTGAAGCTAATTGTCTACAGCTATCAATGACTTCAGTTGTAGCTGTAAGGGTTTATTAACTAGAACATTTCTCAAAAAGATTTTTATATCACAAACAGTTATGTCAGTAAATTTTTAAAACAGCATTTTGAGTTCAGTAGAAAAAATTATACTGTTCTAACATGTATAAATGGCTGCTTTTACAATGAAGGAAAACTTGTATCAAGAAAGCAGTCCCTTTCACTCACATCAGATAACTTGTAATTGTGCAGTGTGAAAGAAATCATAAATAAGAAACAATTCAACACCTATGAAATTAAATATTGCCTCCTTTTTTAAAAAATATTTAAATATTATTTGTAGACTAAGAAATATGTTGTGTTGAAAGCTGGTGTGATCCACAGGATATTTATAAACAACTTACCGAAGCTAAATACACTTGGAATTACTTTTTCCACAACAGGAAAATGACCAAGTTTCGTAATAACACAGGTTGCCTCTTCAGAATTTTCACTTTTTAAACTGATGGCCATGTATCTCTGATCTGGTGAAATTCTGATCCGTTGAATAAAGGCATCAGAAAAGCCAAGATCGGCAGTACTGAACAAAATGTCAACATTTCCTTCATCTACTACATAAAAAAGAGCAAAAAATACTGTAATTAAGACACTGTCAAAATGAATGGAGGTTGTTAATGCATCTATTTAACAAATCTGCCTGCAATATTCACAAACATACTACTGGAATTTATCAACACCAAATATTTGTCTTGAAAGATATTTGCAAATGTACTTTGTAAAAGTAAACTACAATTCCAGAATAAAAAAAAGTCCTGTATTTATTACTAAAAATATTTTACAAGTGTAGATCCTGGCTTCTAGTAAACATACTGAATTTTAAAGATAGCTAAAGCACAGTTGTTTTTAATAAATAGAATTAGTATTTTTCCCACCCCTTCAAAAATAAAAAAGCATGAATGTTCTTTTCTGTTTTCAAAAAGTTTAATTAGGGCTATGAAAAGAAGTGGCTTCTCTCTTTCCTCTCCAGCAACTTGCCTTAGTATCAATATATACTATGCTCTAACTCTCTTCACCTCACTTTTTAGATCATTAAAGAATCGTACATAAGGGTTTTTAATTTATTTTGAGAAACTGAGAAACTCAGCTTTAATGTAGCAGAAGAACACTAAGTTCTTATTTTTTACGTACACCATTTTTAAGAATCCTACCATATTAGGAAAAGAAATCCCTTACCATCATCTGCTTTTGAAAGAAATATGCAGCCATTCTCTTCAAAGTACACGTTCTCTCCAAACCTTATCTGTTCAATAGAAAACAAACATGTCTCAAGCCCACCATATAGTTAGACTATTTCCTTAGAATCCCTGTATTCAGTCATTGTTCTGTACAACAGAATTGTACCATACACAAATGGCAGAATATAGCACATATATTTGATACTAAAGAAAGAATTGCACACATCAGAAAGGTTCTTTCAAAGTTATGCTACTAAAGCTTCCTCTACCTGCTGTAAATTTAACAAAAGCCTCAAATCACCTGCAATTGCTTTTGCAACTTACAGTGTCTTGTATTCTTTAGCCAAAAGTCAGATAATTATTGTGTCTTTACTTGCCTTTGCCTATGGAGAAATTAAGGTAAATTCATAACCGGTATAAGCTGTTCTAAATACATGGTGATACTCCCCACAATTATTAAAATATTCAAAACTTCTACCATAAAGTAATCAGTAAACCAGCACTTTATAGAAGAAATGGCTTCACTTCTTTTTATTTGTAGTTAATGATGGGAAATGTTTGTATTTTTTGCCACTTACCCTTGGGCTTCCTGAATTGAACGTATACTTATTGTGCAATTCTTCTAGTTTTTCTTTGATTCTCTTTGTCATAGACTTGTATGTTGGTGAAATACCATTCCAGATTTCCTGCTCTGTTTTCAGAAGCTTCTTCTGCAAAAGTTCTGATGTTACTATGGGTGTATTTTGCTTCCTTTTGGAAGGGATTCTTGTTCCTTCCTGCTAAGTAAGGAAAGACAGCAATGGCTAGAAGCCAGCACACTGTACACCAATATGAATATATTGAGGCAATATTTCCTGAGCTACAGACCCCAAACTAACTTGGCATTACTACAATAGTATGTGCCATTAGAAAGAAAACCCACAGTTTTATGTTTTTATTGTAATTCTTCCTGATCTTTTGAAGAGACATTGTCAAATGTACTTTACTTGACACACCTATTGAGGTCTTCTCTTCAAAATTTAGGTTACTATTAATTCATGCTCTTAATTGATTATAAGTAAACGTATTTGCTCTTGTTCTAGAACTAAGTTTTAGTTAATTTTTATGGAATACTATTATTTTTCCCTCTTCACAGGTGTTCTTTCATAACTTCCTGTCTTTACAGTGTCATTTCTTATTTCCTTCCCTAGACAACAACGCCACCACACCTCTGTCCTGGTTCACATTCTTGCTCCACCTCAAAAGTGTTAATATAAATGTTCATAAGGTGCAGAATGGAGTGAAACAGTGAACTGATATGGGTTCTGCAACAATTTTATCAAGTTTAGGGAGCTGGTTTTGCATGATCTTTGGGCAGACTACTGCTACCTCATTGCCAACAAAGCTGTCTTCCATTGTAAAAATGTTAAAAAATGTGTTAAAACTGCTAGAACAATGTTGCTTCCTCTTGCATGCTGTGAAAGCTCACTTGATCAAGTAATAAGCTTAACAACATATATTACACGACATACCACTGCACAGATCACACAAAGTAGCATTTTAAAACATTCAATAAATGATGTGAATGTGTCTAAACTTAAAAAGCAGTTTATGTTTAATACCCCATGTTCACTTTGCATCAAGAACTGTTGGTTTGTTCCTAGTCCATTTGTCTTCACAAATGCATGAGAACCAAAATATGAACGTTACAAGCAGACTTTGAAGAGAAAAGAAACCATCAGCTCCAGATACAAAAGCCTAAGGTGTACCACCCTTTCCCCAGTCACTGGAAAAAATATTTAAGAGAACGCCATTCTCCAAACTAGACAGAACCAAATCAAAACTTCACAATGACCATAAACAGATACTTAGGAAAGCGTAAGAATGTGACAAGCCAGATTATCTTCTCCAACAGGTTTTTCCCCAGCTTTCAACAACTTTAGCTTAGGAAATTCCTGAGCTGAATGTGGTTTCTGGATATTTAAAAAGTATCTCTCATGTATGCCTCATCTCTCCTTATATATATGTAAAACGTTAGCATCCATAACTTATTTTGGCAAGTTCCACACTTTATGAATGTTTTGATGGTCACCCTCCTTTTGTTTTCAACAGTTCCCATTGTATTTATTTGGAAATATTATATAGAGATGGAGATCACAGTGTAGGGATATATTAAGAGTTACTGTTTACCTCCCTGCTTCGGGAAAAAACAGTAATCTAGAAACATCTAGATAGCAGAGGATCTCAGTGACAATCCGTTTGCAAACATTTGCTCCAAAGCAAACAGGCACAGCTTCTTTCACGTGAAAACCATCTGTTTGAATCCGGGAACCAGTGTGGGAGACCAGCATTTGTAACTGTTAGTGAAGTGCCAATGAATAAACTGAACCACACGTTATAGACTTCATATATTCTCCTTGAAACATTTGTTTACATTTTGAGCGACAGACTTAGGAACTGTTTACTTTATGGTGACAAATAAAACTGCTACAACAAGATGTCCTTTGGGTCACTTCTGAAAAAACACTGTCAATCTGAAACAATTTTAGGATAACTAGACATGCATCTGAATACCTTTTTAAAATCGAATAAACCAAAACACAAATCTTTTTAAACAGTACTACTTATGCCATATTGTCCTAGTTAGAGCAGCCAGGACCAGTGTATCACCATGTGGGTATAACCAAAACTGTGTATTCTACACCCTCTATGCCATTTCTGATGGACTGTTGATAATGGATCATTTGCAGCAGCTGCCCAGGGCACACCTGACCCCTCAGGCTACAAGCTGGGTGTTAAAGAACCCTGCTAGGTATAGGAATGTTTCTGGCCTCACACCAATGACTCAGGTGTGATAACTCCCCTCCAGGGAGGCATCAGCACCTTCACGCCCAGCCTGAGGGGTCATGTCTGCTAATGGGCCATTAGGGACTGGCACAACAGGCAGCTGCCATGAGTTAGACCATCAAAGATTCCAAAAACATCCCATGACTCACAGAGTTAAGGCACCCATTGTGAAACTCCCCGCCTTGGGGGCGGTACTGGGCATTCCCACCTGAACCTGAGCATTCATAGTCTTTGGGTTTGGGCCTTCTGGGACTGCTCCTGGGATCCAGAGGAAGACCAGAGCCTCAACAGGACTGTGACCATCATCCTCACCAAAAGGTTTTCCTTTCCTTTTACTTTGTACTCCAGGGGACTGTGTGGTGCTCAGCACAGGGGCTCATGAACTCCGTTCTGTTCGTACCCCGGGGTGCTGGGTTATACATCTGGGTTTTGTGGGTTAAAAACAATTTTTCTCTGTATTGTTGTATTTATTATAATATTTTAAAGTAAATTGTAACTCTGATTTGTAATTTCTTTTTGAGTTGGGTTCACTTCTCCTGCTGGTTTACCTTTAAACTAGCACAAATATGCATATAAAACAGTTTCCAGGCTGTTATATTGCAGTAAACTTTCATAATACCTTTAGCAAAATCTGTATTAGAAATACTGGAACAGAAAACCTGAAATTATTTCAGACTTTTTTCCTGACTCAGTATGATATACTGCCACTCAATTATGTATTTACTTAAAGAAATCAATACAAGTACCTTTTAAAGTGTAGTTTATAATGTGATCACAATTACAAGAAGTTAGTAGTATATTTGAATATTTAATATGGTGTAAACCATGACTTACAGGTCAGCACAGAAAAGTCAAGTTTTTTTGAGCCAGCTCACAGTCATTAAGTCTGGTGTCATCAGTTTGGTCGCTTTGCCCTTACACTAGCTGATCTCTCCCTGCAGTCTTCTCCTGATACTTTATCTGAACCTTTCTGGAAGATACCAATTTCTTTAAAATTACTACACCAGGAGAATCAAGGAAAATGCAGCTTTCCATCAAAGCACCACAGGAAAGCTGTGCCTTTGAATGTACCTGGTGTCCTAGTACTTATCTCTCTGCATTAAATTCTATAGGAAAAATATGTTCCCTGAACATGTGAAAAGTATGGCTGGCTTCCTTAACAGATGTGCCAAGGTGGTTTTCAACATTAAGTGAGTATGTAAACAGCATACCTTGCAGGAAAAGAATCTCCATGGCTGGATGCTTCCAGGTGGCCTGGTCCTGTGTGTGCATGTACCTCCTGAACAGTCCAGGGTGCGACACTTTTTTGTTTTAATCTTACTACAAGGACACATTATTTGAGGATTGTTGTTAGAGTAGTGCTTGACACTGAAGCTCAGTCCCTGGAGAAGACTTCGCAGTCCAGCACAGGACATCGTGATCTTCATTTCTTGGCAGGCGACCCGAAATCTCTGACAGTCCCGAACTGCCGATCGCTCACACTGCGTGTGAAATAAACGTAACATAAACTGCAGGTAAAACTTCCTCTCTCACGGAAATGAGAGCCATTCATTGGGTAAATCAGATGAGAAGACACCGGGAAGCTTCGGCTGTTTTTAACCACAGGTTCCCGCACTTTCACCAGCACATTCCCGGCGGATCGAGTCGGACTCCACTCGAACTGAGGAGAAGGCACGGTGCGACCGCGCACCTTCAAGCGCTGAAACACGGGGGAAGTTTGGAAAAGTCGAGTTCCCCGGTCCTTTAACACCAAGCCCGGACCCGTCCCGAGGGTCCCTGGGCGGCAGGAGCCGGCCCCGCTCCCAGCAGCGCTGCGGGGTCGGGCCCCACGCCTGCCCCGTGCAAGGACTCCCTGTCCCGCTCCCTGTCCCGTTCCCTGCCCCGCTCCCGTTCCCGGTCCCGCTCCTGCCCTGCCGGAGCTGCCGGGATAAGGTGCCAGGCGGCCGGCCGCGCTGCCCGCTCCCAAGATGGCGCAGGGCGCTTCAGCCGCCGCAGCGCCCGAGCGCCGCCGCCGCCAGCGGGGCGGGGGGCGCGGAGCAGCGGCGGGCGGGCTGGCGCGGTCCCTGGCGCGGCTTTGAGGGCTCAGGAAAGCCTGCCGTGCCGCACACAGCCCCGGAGGCCGCAGGCGACTTGCCCCGAGGCGCGCTGCCTTCCCCGCGGGTGGCGGGCCTGGCGAGCACGGCGCCCCCCGGCCGCTCGGAAGCCGGCTCAGCGCTGCCCGCACCAAAGATGGCCGCGCCCGCGGCCCCGCCGCCTCGCTAGCCCGGGCGGTCCCGCAGCCGCTGGGCGCTCCGGCCCGCACTCCGCTCCCTCCTTCCCTGCCTCCCTCCTTCCCTGCCGCCGCATGGCCGAGCCCGCCGCCTCCCCGCACCGCCCCGCCGCGACGGGGGCGGCCCGAGCCCGCTGGCGGCTGCTCGGACAGGTAGGGGGAGCCCGCGGGCGGGAGGGCCGGCAGGGCAGGGCAGGGCAGGGGAGGCTCCGGGCGCTCTGCCGGGCCGCGGTGCCCGCGCCCCCCGGCGAGGGGGCCGGCAGCAGCGCGGTGCGGTTTGCAGCCTGTTCTCGGGCAGTGTGGCAGCAATAAAAACACACAGGTGTATGTGCGCCCCCGCGGCTCCCGGCAGAGGGGAGGCGGGCGGAGAGCGGTGACAGGACTCGGCGTGGAGCTGAGTCAGGGAGGGCTGGGATGGGCATCGGGAAAAGGTTTGCCACCCAGAGGGTTTGGGCCCTGGAACAGCCTCCCCAGGGAAGGGGTCACGGCACCGAGCTTGTTTGAGCTCAGGAAGGGTTTGCACAATGCCTTCAGGATTCTTCGGGGTGTCCTGCACAGAACCAAGAGTTGGGCCGGGTCCTGAGGGGTCCCTTCCAGCTCAGGGTATTCTGTGATTCTAAAGTGTGCCTCTATCAGAGCCCCAAAACAGCCCGTGGCCGGCGTTAAGCGAGCAAGGCCAGTATCCCATTGGCACCCCGCAGCATGAGGACACTATCTTGGGATTGTCAGGCTGTGGTTTAACCCTTCCCATCGATGCTGCTGGTTGCTCCCTGTCCCCCAAAGCGCCTCGGGTGGGGAGCTGGGGTGAGACCCCGCTCACCTGGCAGGGAAGGGCTGCGCTTGGCTGAGGCCGCCAGGGCAGGTGGTGCCACCAGCAGCTCCTCAGCTCCTCCAGCCTTCCATGCTCCTTTAGACCCTTTGGAAGCAACGCAAGGCTGGAAAGGACTCCTCTGCGTAAAGGCTTAAAAACCTCAGGTCGGTTTCATTAGTTGTTACTGTTATGGGTTGTAATGTTTACAGCGGTAACTCACATGTTTGGTTCTGTGCAGAGGCACACCTGGAGCTGCCCATGGGCAGCTCTCCCCGGGAAGGTGGAGGCAGTGGGATCCTTGGTGGCAGCTGGGGAACAGAGGGAGAGGCCTGAGGGCACCAAGATTGCACTTGGTGTGTGGGTTTGGTTTGCAAATTTGCCAGTCCTGTTGAACAGGACCAACTTCTGTTTTCAGCAGGAAATGTCAGTTACTGATAGGAATATCAGGTTTGTCTCTGTAGGTTTCTGTTCTAGCAGACTATACAAGCTGGGCGCTCTGGCTATACTAGCTGTTACTTGTTTTCAACATGTACTGCCTTTGGCATATCTCTGTCTCTTAAAATCACAAGGAGCTTTATCATAACAACAGAATGGGGTTGTGGAAGGGTGCGTGTAGGTATTTGGGGAGAAGGCTTCCTTTTCTTCCTCAAACTACATGTATCTGTGACCTTTTCCTCTACAGATTCCCTGGGTTTTTCCATGTTCTTTAGCTTTGCTTTTGATTTTTGTATGGTACAATGAGCAAGGATCAATTTAATCTTACTGGTACATCCAAGGTAAAAATCTGTTCTGCGCTCTTTGCTACAGAGGTGCTCAGATCTATCTATGGATTGGAAGGAGGTATCAACCTCCCTTTATATCCATCTTTAAAGGACCACTGTCAAAGTGTTTCTTATAGTGCTTTTAAAAATGCATTTCATACTGCTTATAATAGTGGCTTACGTGAAATCAGTTCTGCGGTGTGTTTATATATTGAATTTGCTTTCATTCAGTGCATGCTCAAATTGATTTACTATGATAAGGATGCTTGAGTGCATGCTCGCTGATTTAATTAAGAAAAAAAAGCCCTTTTATGAGGTATCCTATGAAGCTAGCATAAAGAACCAGGGGTTTGCATAATTACCTGTGTGTTCTTTATCATTAAAATGTTTTATGTATGTTTGAAGTCTGGCAACAGTTTTAAACTCAGCCTGTCAGAATAAAAAAAATAATAAAATTTTTGCGTTAAGAAAAGTTGCTAAGGTAAGTTACCCCTTCAGTGTGCTTTTGTAAATGACAGGAGTAAATTCTCTAAGGACATGTTTTGAGTTCTGCCAGACTGTGCAACTGATGGCATTGTCCAGTCTGTAGTTTTTAGCAATGAATTAGGAAATAGGCATGCATTAGGTTACTCCCTATATGTGTGTTTGCTCCCCATAGAAGGTTTAATGAGAGCTTCATTGAAATCCTTAAGCTTTATGTATTTATCCTACCTGTTACCTTCCTCTTGCCCTTCTTACACAAGTCTTGCTCACCTGCTAATGTACTCTAACTTCCAGAATTGAAAAATAAAAGTTAAAGTGAGGACAGGTCAATGGCAATTTTCCTGGACAGAAGTTCTTCTAAAACAGTTTTTCATCTCTTCCTGCTCCTGTCTCAGCAAAGGATGCCTGTGCTCCAGATCTTTTTCCGTGTTTTTATTAGTCGTGAGTTTGTAAACTCCTTGCAGTTGAATAAAACAATTTAGTAAATAAATCATTCGTAGAAATAAATATTGTACAGTCCTACTGATGGTATTTGGAGATGGTGCAGTTATAGATTACAGTGTAGTGGATTACATAGAGACTTTCTTGTGCCTGCAAAATATCACATTGCAGTCAGTGCCAGAGAGGGCGATTCTTACTTTGGTGTGAGTTTTTCTTAAGAGAAATCAAACATATTTAGGTTTTACAGGGAATCCAAAACATGGTCCTAATACTGTGACTAAATACCCAGGGTCCTGCGAGTGAGATCTGTGATAGTATTTTACCAGAGTCTTTGTAAAACTGAAGACCATTTGATGGTACATTTTTAATTTTTTTTTCCCTGGAAATTCTATATTGCCAGCTGAAGTTAGAGAGGAAACAAAATGCAAGTATGAGAGAAGGAAAACTGGGAGCTAAAAGTGTGAGCCTGCATTTTTTAATTGTTTTTTGTCATTGTTCTTGGTGTTTTAGAAAACCCTAATTTTTGGAAGAGTTTGATTACAGAAACTAAAATATTATTAGTTTAATGTTTGGATGTATGTCTGATGTACAAGCTCACCACTTGTGTACACATGTATAGATCTTGTGCAGAAGACAGTGCCTTTCAGTACAGAAAAGAGATTTTGAGAGGAGTAAAACAAGGCTTCTGGAATTTTTTAAAATAAGAGTATGCAAAGAATCTTAGCTGACTGTTTCTGAGGGAAGGGATAAAGAGGCCACTAGGCCCAGCCAAACAACAGCGGTGTCTGGTAGTTCCTTCCTCACCGTAGTTTTCTCTTTGCCATCACTTGAAACCAAGAATTCAGTCTATTCTGCTGAGAAGCCTTTAGCTTGCTTTGATATTGGCTATGGGTTTTATAGTTCTCTGGGACATGTTTATTAATGATGATAGTGTCTAGGCAGTTGCGGAGCTCCACCTTCGTTGGAAGGGCATCATGAAAACAGAGGAGACTGTTTTAACCTCTTAAAAGCATACTTATGAGTTTAGATAGGTTTATCACCTTTTGTTTTTGTTGGTGGATTATACTATAGGAGTAGCATATCTTTGTGGCTGGTATAATGCAATTGTGATCCTTTTAGGAGCTGACAAAGAAAAAACCGCTTTTATCCTTATGTAAAAATACAGTTAGATATAAATAATGTACTATATTCTCCCTTTGTGCTCTGTTTTCTCAATTATACTTAAATTTTAAAAGATTTGACCTGCTGTTGTAATTTTCAGACCTTAAACCATGTGATTTTTGTTTGAGGCCATGGGAGAAATGTTCTTTTGAGTACTCAAAGGCTCATGAAATTTCTGCTAACCCAGAGAATGAATTTTACAGAGTGGCTATAAGATGTCTCTGCAGAAAAAAACCTGAAAATAGAAAAGTGTTGTCACTGCTGGATTTTTTTCTCTGTTAGTAATTGCTTGCCGTTGCTATAAAGAAGCCCCCAAACAACATGCTTTTCTGAAAATTAGGCCTTGGTGGTTTTCTTTAGTTGTCAAGATGGTCCATTTTGTTTCCAGGCATGCTGCTATTACATGAAAGTCTTAATTTTGCTGGTCTTTTAATTTGTTTCTCCTGTTTTGATATTTTTGTCCTTTCCTTCATGTGTATCTTTTTCTCATGTGTTACAGAAGTAGACAGAAAATGGCTGTGTGGACAGCACACAGCCATTTTTAATATTTTGTTGAAAATGCCTGTGCCTTTCATATGCTGAGACCTGCCAATAGATTCAAAAGCAGTAAGCATGATACCTCAAACCTGCAGTTAGGAACTAACGGCATAGCAAACACAATTATTCTGCTCACATATGTAATACTTCCAAGTATCCTGCAAAATAATGGGTCATGGCCCCAAATCGTAAGGCTGTGCATTTTCATTTAAATCATGTTGACAGAGGTTGGGTACAGCAAAAAAATCACTGACCCATTATTTTTTGTACACATCCTGTATGCAAAGCTTCCATTTCAAGTTTCATAATTCTGAGAGCTGTTTCTCATTTGATTTATCTCTAGCTGGCAAAAATCTGTAAATTGCGGTTCTGTCCTGCTCAATGGAGCTAGTCCTTGTACCTCTATCAGTTTATAGTTATAAGTTTATTTTCTGCTCTGGCTTTGGGGTTTTTTTTCATCACTGGGGGCTACATATGCACCTTAATTTTAAAAATGCAATGGCGATTATTTATGCATTCTGTCCAATGTTAGGAGAAAAGTTAAATCCAGGACATCTCTCCTTCCACATCACTGACCCAAGGAATAAGTCTTTTTGTCTGGCAGAAAAGTACTGGCTGTATTCTGTGCAATGGCACAGCTCAAACAGGCTGGATGCTGGGTTTTCCTGCACAGAGGGGCTGATACTTTGCTCCCCGAGGATGGTTGAGTGCAGAAGACTATGCAGCACAGAGTCCATGTTTTCACTTTCTTAAACAAGTGTTATAATAATTTTAGAAATGCAAATGACCATGTTCTGTCTCTGCCACTGCCTGGAATTCTTCAGTCTCTTAGCAGTGAACTTGGTGCTGTCAGTGTATTTTGGGGTCACATAAGGGCTGGCTCATGCATCAGGCCCCTTGTGGAGACCTGGTAGGGGAACACACAGTTGTGGTGTCTCAAAGTCTGGGGCTTGAGCAAGTTTCTCAACTTGGGCAACATTGGCAGCAGTTTTGCAAATGCAGCACAAGACTTGTATGCTAGGAAGTGGTCTGCCACGGAAACACATAGCACTCTTTAAATTTTAGAGATGATACTTTTGCTTCATTTTTTTCCCTCTCTATAGGGAGAGTGAGTAGTACAGAAACGTCTTGGTAAGGATACTGCTTTGGCTGTGAAACTGTGAAATGAGAGGGTGGGGGCAGCCTGGTTTGCCCCTCTAATTTTTGAATAAGTCTGTTGGAGCAGCAGTTAAAAAAGTGACTTTGTGTACTTCTTAACACAATATGCTTGCTTTACAGTTATTGAGACATAATTCATAACCTATTCCCTTGACCCCTACCATCAATACCACTGTTGTTTTGTTCAGGCTTGACATACTTGGACTAGTTTGTCGTAACTCTTAGCTGATAGTATAGCCATTATGGTTTGCCTCTCCACTTAAATGGGCCTGTGTTTGTTCTTTTCTTGGAAGTTTTATTCTTAATGTTTAATTTGTTCTTCATTTCAAAGGTTCTGAAGAAAAAGCACTTGAAGGATGTGCATCTCCAACAAGTATCTGTAAGAAGGTTCGCATCGTTCAATCTCTTTTCAGTAGAAGACCAGAATATGGAAGAGGAAACTGGAACCTGGGTTCAGTATAAAAGCATCTTTTATCCAGAGTATAGTGTGTCCTTAAGGTAATCACTGTTTGAGTTTTAAGTATTTTCTAAGATCTTGAATGTACCTCAAATAAAAACTCATTAGTAATTCTTCCAGGGCATGGTTTACAAACAAACTGTTATATGTTATTTTTAGTTATCTGTTACAGTAAACAGCTTGTCTGATTGTTGGTTTGTTTCCCCACCCCACCCCAGTATATTTCACTGAAGTGGCAGAGCTTGACTGAATAGACTGATGATTGTAGCTAAACCAGAAGCCAAATATGAACATTTATTTTATATTTTTATAGCTTTCTGTTTTGACATTCTTCAGATATAAATAGGTTACAGAAAAATCTGACCACATTTTTTGTAGTATTAATAAAAATTTTAATGACATGATGTTATTCGTAAAGTTCTAAAAGCTTTTTGGTAATGATCTGTATTTTATTTGCTTTTCTTTTTAATTGTTCTTGTAAAACTCAATGATAATTTGGAAACTAATTTTCAAAACAAAAGAATAGAACATTTCCTCTTCCTACAGAATAATATATACCTAATGAAAAAATCAGTTTCTTTAATATAAAGATCTTTGTTTCTTTTACCTGCTCTAATATAAAACAAAAACCACACAAAAGTCTGGTACCTCCTCCCACCAAAAAACCCTCTGAAGGAATGTTAATGGTTTCTCAGTAGCTTTGTTTATAACTCCCATTCATTACCATGTGTTGTTGTTGTTTTTATTCTTTTTCCCTACTTCGGTCTTTTTTTCCATGTTCAGTTTTGTATATACCTGCTACTGTGTTTTGCTTTAACATGTATCATTGCAACAGTAACTTAAGCATCCCTGAATTGATACTTGTTTTGCAGCCTCTCTGAGAGTGGATCATTTTGCATTCTCTGCATAGTAGAGTGCTTACTTGGGACCTTTAAATTACAGTCAATCTTAGAAACTAAGGTTTAACACAAATAAGTGACCATCATTAAACTGTGACGTTTTTGCAAGGCTATAAAATGGAACAACAAGGAAAAAAAGCAAACCAAACTGAAACAACCCCACAATGCTACATGCAGGTCATTTTAAATTTGCATCTAGGTGTAAAGTCAAAACTTTACAAAACCAAAGTTGTTTAGAGCTTTAAAAAGTCTTAATTTTTCATTTTCTGATATTACACTTACTGATATTAAAAGGGTTCAAGAGAAAACTTTTCCATTGAAAAATACCGTAATGGAAGTGGGTACTGTGTTTTTTCATGTCAACTGCCAGGGAACGCTATGGACTAATTGAACTGCCCACAGCCTACATAATCTGTTTATGCAGTGTATTCCTTGGTTTTTAGGTCTTCAGAAGCACACTGGTGATAGGAAACATAAGGTGTGTAGGTAGAATTTAGTTTGTATAAGGCAGTCCTTTGCACTGTAGTACTGAAGTCCTTCAATCTCCTTAATTCACTGCTGTGGTTTGCAACCCTAAGTGTCACTTGGTTGATTTACTAGTTCTGGAGTTTTAAGGTAGGAGATGAGCTAGGATTCACTTGTGCTGGCAGTACAAAAGCCAAGGGAATGTCAGACTGATCTTGCTCTGCCATTTGATAGTTGTGTACTTCTGTTTGCACCACTTCCTATGTCATCATTTGATATTGTATATTTGCCTAACAGTAGCTTCACTGATAATAGGACACTGCTCACACTGTAGACTGTGAAGAAGCATTTTGCTTACGCATTATTTTATGTTCCTCTGATCTTGTCCAATGGAACTGTATTGTTTCTGTTCTGGAGCAGGCTCAAAGTTGCCTTTCAAAAACTGAATATTGAATGGAGGCGTTGTCTCCTGGTGGGGATTTTTATTTTATTTTATTTTTTTCTGCATTTTGTTCTTTTTCAAAAGATATTCAGTGGTAATCACTGATCATTTTAGGAATAAAGATCAGAACTTACTTACTCTTACACTTCTATATTAAAATGCTTTGCCCATACTAAGTTAGTGGCAATAGATATAGTATACTTATTATTTCAGAATATTGCAGGATAGTGAAGAAGGGAAGGAGAAGATACCCCTGTGTATTTTGCCAGGAACAAAGTATAAATAGTCTGCAACAAAATCTGTTTTACCTTGAGTCTGCGTGAAATAAAGTTTCTTCCCTGTTTTTGCCGAAGCGGTAATTTAAGGGAATAAGCATAACAGTTTAACTTACATAACAGAGCAACAGTTCTTGCTGAAACTTATATATCTAGAAGATAAGAAATCTTGGAATAAGCATTCTTGGATCTTTGAGAAATGATCATGTTTTGGAAGCTTAAGGATTTTCTGAATGTCTGACAGTTTTCCCTTAATTTTTCACCTTCCATTGGCAAAATATTATTTCTAATAATATTAAACAGTAGAAACAATTTCAGCAAGATAGCAAGAGCGTATTAACAGTAACTTCAGTCGGGTAAATCCAGAGCAGTGTGCTTGAATAGCAAGCCTTTATTTATATGCAAGCAAAAAAAAATGTTGCTGTGGCCCCTCTAAAATCTTGACAAAAGTGCTTTTGAATTTTCATCTACATATGTTTTCCTTGTGCATTAACATCTTGGAAGAGCTCATTGCATATGTTGGATGTTAAAAGGGTTGTCAGATAATATCTTGACAAGACTAAATACTTAAGAAAGTTCATAAGGTTGTTAGTGGCTTTTGGCAAAGAGTATAAAGGTCAAGCTATATCAGTTCAAGGGCTATCAAAACTGATCAAATTGTATATTCAGATATGCTATGACCTAGCTGGGATTACTTCTCTAGAGGGACTTGGGATCCGTTTGTCAGACAAATAGAAGCTTTAATAGGAACTACTGGTCATGTGCATGCTTTTCTGAACTTTGTTGCTTTAGTAAGCTGCTATTTCTCTAATCAAATTCAGGCTGGATATACATTTGGGAATGAGGAGCTTATGTCATGTTTTTCTGTCACAAGTTTATCTTTTGGATCATTCTTAATAACAAATCTTCCAAAGCAGGAAGTCAGAAGCACCAATATGAGGCAATTTTTGCTTAAAAAGTTTAAGCAGAATTTATGTGCGATTTTGAATGGATCCTTGATATGATGTCATTGACTCATTTTAAAAATCCCCATAACTCTTCTGGTTAAACAGTGCTCTTTAGTGTGCTTAATGAAATGTAGTTTCATAATAAATAGTGGAAAATGGTCCCTTGAAGTTCATATAGGTACTAAGCATACTGGTCAAGTCGATTTACTGGCTGGCGTGGCTTTGTACTGCTCTCCAGGTGCTCTCCTGCTGACCTGTGATGCTTGTCCAGGCTCTGGGTATGTACTGCTGGTGCTGGGTTGTCTGACCTTCTGGATCTGTTCTCCATTAAACTATGCTTTTCTTTGTGCAATTTTCCTGTGTATTTGTGAGCTTCTTTCAAGTTTTCTTTAACTTTGTGGGTATTTCACTTTGCTGTTAAAAAATTATATATGTGTTGAATATGTGTTTCCATAGGGAAAGGAAGATATATTAAGTAGAGCTATTTAAAAATATTTATTTAATGTTGCATTTCTAAATCTTTCTATTCTTAGTCAGGAGTGTGCTTTTAAATTTTGTATGAATAGTTTTAGCAATAAAGTGATTATAGATCATAAAGATGCAGTGTCTGCCTGTGGAGATGGTGCCTGTCTTTTAGACTGGAAAATTATTCATTTATTAGAGTTTAAAAAGGAACGATCAATATCTTCAAATTTTCTATTTCAGGATATGGATTTACTTTTAAATTGTAGGCTCATTTTAAGAAAATAGAGAAGAAATAAGTTATTTCTGTGGTAAAATATTTTCCATTGATCAGTAATTTGCTGTTTCAAATACTAAAGTACAGAACTGAAAAGAACAATGTCAGCAGCTTACAGGAAGGGTTAAATCTTTTGTAAAGAGTGTTAACGGTACTTTGCAAGATGTTGTGCCTTTATTCTAAATATGAATGAACCTTTAGATAAAAATATGAAAGAAATTATTAGATGAGTCTAGACCTTTGGTTTAGAAATGAGGGGCATGTTATTTATCTGTGGCAAGTAGTATGGTAGAGGATGGTTTAGAATTGAGTTCCATTGGCTATTCCTCTTGGATATTTTTGCTAATAACATTTTGAAGCTTTAATGGCTTTTTATTTTAGGAATAGACCTAAAAAAAGTGAAGGGAAGCAGATTTCAAGGAATATTGCCTACTTCTTATGGACAATTTGTGTGAATATACTAACTTCCTTTCATTTATTGCATGCTAAGAGACAGTGTGTGGGTTTAGCAGCATAAAGGATTTGCCAAAGGAGTTAGAAACTGGGGAAAGAGATAAAAAGTGATTTGGCAACATATTTCTTTAATTTGCTGATCAAACTATGGTGGTTCCATCATATTCCTCAAGATGTGTGTATTTGTAATGAGAATTTGTAGTCAAAGAAGCTTTGTTTTGGTTTCTTACCATATTAAGCTGCAATCTAGAACTAAAGTGAAAGAGGAGTTGACTTGTTCTGCTATGCTCTGACCCAGGAAAAGCATCTGATCAGATAGAAAAGTTTAGATAAATCTGAGGTTCTGTGTGGGCCACGGTGACAATTGATGCTGATACTCACCAAGTCTTTTTGTAAAGTACCCTTAATAGTAACTTTTTAACCACTATCCCATCTTTCATTTTTCACAAATATTGTAGTTTTAGTTTTTACGTAGGTTAATAGTGTATGGTGATTTGTTGTAGTTTTGTGGGTTATTTGGTTTTGTTTTTTTTTAATTTCCAATATTATATGGAAATGTATTCTGCCTTGGTTTTTTCAGGTTTTTAAATTTTGTATAGGCATGTAGTTACTTGTATTTTTTTTTTCTCACTCAGCTAAGAATAATATGAAAGAAGAGAAGGAACTTAGTTTTGTTTCATTATGGTTGCTGAAAAGCATACCTTACTAGGGAGCTATTGAAGGGTTTTTTTATTCTAATGTCTGCAGCTATTTTTAAATAATTCTGCCACTTGTGTTGCCTGAATTGGATAGAAAGGAACACTAATATATTTCAAAGTTTGATCTCGCTCCGTCTTTGACTGACTTTATTTATACATCCAAAGCAAATTGATATGTAGTCCAGAGTAAGGAATTTTGCTTTGCTTTGTATCATGAGAAACATGAGTTGAATTAGTTTGTTGTTGCTAAATTTATCTTCTATAACTCAGTACCGCAGTCATTTTTGCCTATTTAACCTTGGAGATTTATACGAACACTGTGAATCAGATTAACCATGCTGGCCTGAAATTCACTTTCTCCATGATGCTGACCTGTGCTTGTTTGAAGTACTTTGTTGATCTCAGCAATCACAGCTTTGAACTTCTTTGAACTGCATGACATCCATTACATATTCCAAAGCACTGAATACTAGTGTCCTTCTGTATTTTGAGATGCCTGTGGAAATATATGGGAATTTGGTACTGGGGTTTAACCACAAGGTTCTGTGGTTCCTTTCATAATTCAGTGCATGTGACACTGAGAGACTCTCTGTGGGCAGCTTGTTAGCTGTATTGTGGAAAGGTGTGATTATGACAGGCATTCACAGAAACAAGATGTGTTGTATCTCAGCAGTTTTCTCTGGGATTAGGAATGGAGGAGCAGGTGATAGCATGGGACAGTGAAGCAGCAGCTGTTATGGAACTGCTGAGGTGGTGTTCAGAGCAGAGGATTGCAAACTAGAAGCTGTGGGTTTTAGGTGCAGGACCCAGTAGTGTGATACTTGCAGCACTATTTGGAGTTGGAGAATACCTGTATTTACAGGTGCAAGTAAATTTTAATCTGCAAGTAAGGTCTGTGATGGAAAAGAATTGGGGAATATTTGGTGCAGAGTTTGCAGGCTCTACAAATACAGACCTCCGAATGGAGAAACGTGTCTATTGCTGTTTGGAAGTGTGTTTCTCTGAGCTCTCCCTTTCACAAGAAGATCAAATGTTGCCATGTTTCTTCCTGCAGTCCTAAAACTTGTTTGCAACAGAGCTTATGTTCAATTCCTTGCTGTTTGGGTTCCATAACTGTTAAGTGGTTACCAGTGGATTTACATGCCTCTTCTTTAGCCTGGAATAGGGAAAAAAGCTTTATCAGCAGGAAGACTGGTGGGTTGACCTTGGGTGGATGCCAGATGCCCACCAAGCCGCTCTATCACTCCCCTTCCCAGCCAGATAGGAGAGAAAGAATAAGATGGAAAATGGCTTGTAGGCTGAGATAAGGCAGATTGCTAAAGCAAAAGAGAAAATTTGTGTGCACACAAATGAAGAGGAAAATAAGGTTTATTTTCTACTTCCACTTTGCAGCGATGTCCAGCCACTTCCTGGGAAGCAGGGCTTCAGCACATGTAGGGGTTTCTCAGCAGGCAAACCTAAATAATGAATGCCTCTCCCTCCTCCTTTCCTTAGCTTTTATATCTGAGCTGATGTCATATGGTATGGAATACCCCTTTGGTTACATTGGGTTGGCTGGCCTGCTTGTGTCCTCTCCCAGGATCTTGCCCTCGACTGGGGAGGTGGAGGATGCTGTGCCATCACTGCTCAGCAGTAGGTAAAACGCTTGATGTGTTATCAACACCTTTCTAGCTACCAATGCCAAGCACAGCACTCTGAGAGCTGCTATGGGGAAATGAACTTAATCTCAGCCATTCTCAGTACAAAGTGGCATTTTCCTATCATGCTAATTGATTTCTGAAGATTCAGCTGTGACTAATGTGGAGTAGTTTTAAAATAGTCCATAAAGATAATATAGTTCATACCTGAGATGTGGGCTTTGGGGTAAATGAGGGTGGATTTGCAATCCAGTCACTGTTGGGATAGTCGCTACTCCATGTTCTAGGAAATCGAGCTTGCTCCCTGCTTTTGTTCAGTGAAGGTTTCATAAACTGATCAGAATAAAGGCAACAGCTACTGAATTTAAGCCCTGCCCCTTTCCACAGTGAGTGTGGAGTGGGCTTTTGGAAGACTGGTGAGAAGAAGGTGTCCCTCATAGCAAAGCTGGATGTTTCTTGTCATTAAATTATGGCTCACTTCTGTGTTTGCCATGAACTATGTTGGTGAAAGCAAGAAGGAGGTTGCTGAGACAGCGACTTTGAGTGTTGCAGACAGCTGGAAAAGGGTGTTGGTGCAAAATGCCTCTAGAAGCCAAGAGAGAGTTGGGGTGTGTTGTGTTTATATTTGGACTGCACAAGCTATGGTTTTATAATTTCTCCTTTTTTGTATTAGTCTACCTTTTGACCCTGAAGAATACAAATTGTATCCTTTTCTAGATCAGGACACTTCACTTACTTCTGTTTTAATTTATTCATAGCATTCTGTTGAACTACTGATAAGGATGAAAAAATTACTAATCTATTAGCTTTTTGTGCTTCACTTGGAAAGTTACATACTAGATCTCCTTTATATATGAAATCTGTACATAAAGAAACTGAGGGGGAGAAAAACCTGAAACTGAAGCACCCTATCCCAAGACTAGTCTACATGCAAACAAAGATGAAAATATTTCTTTACTTCTTCAGCATGTGCCTCCCCTCCATCTTACATTCAGTTAGAGATAAGACATTCACATCTGTCTGAGAGACCCTAACTTTCTCAGACATATGCACAGTTACAGAGTTTGTAGGATGCTTAGGAGTCAGCAGGGGAGAATTTAAAGGGCAGCTCTGTGGTTGGCAGAACTATAGATCCTGTCTGCTTTCCTGTCACTTCCCTTGAACTAACTGTGTTGGATCCGTGGTCCAGTTTGATTGAAAACAAACTTGCAAAAAAGAAGTGCATTTAAAATCCACATGATCCATCAGAATTGTAGACTTCCACTGCACATGAGGAATGTATTTTTGGTTTGTTTTTATGTAGGTGGGAGAAGAGAATTAATATCCAGTTGAATCTTTTGTAACATCCTCTATATATTTTGTTGCCTCTGTTTATGATCTCATTTCAGTTAGTTAACTTGATTTCTCTTTGATTTTCATTTTTCAAGAATCAGTCTAGTTGCAGTTTGGTGCTTCTCAAAATTTAACATGTTAATGTTTATTTAATGCTTATCAGAAGCTATAAATAGTGTTTTTTCATAATAAATATGCAATTTCATATATGCAAAAAGGATGATTTTTTTTTTTTTTCATTCTGACAACAATCTTCCTTCAGGAAAAAAGAAGCTGAGAGAATGAAAACTAATTTTGTGAGTGCTAGAATTGTCGGGTTTATTTTTTTCAGTGTTTCAAATTAGCATGTTGCTAAACAGCCTCAGAAACTGTATTTGAAACATCATTAAAAAATTGTATTTTTGTATTTTACTGCCTTGCTGAATTATTTTTATCTTTTTAATGCATTTGTGGAACAACTGTGTGATCTGATTGTTGTAAAGTGCGAGATTTTAGTATTTTGTTCATTTCGGGGCCTAGATTAGCTTGGAATAGGTAAAATAAGTTTAGATGCTTTGTGTGTGCATATGCATGTGAATTCAGCTAGCCTGACATCTATAGCATTTAATTTTTATTCAATTTTTGATGCATATTCTTTCTGCTGCTGTCAGTGCTTTGCTCACTGTGTTCTAAAATTTGCAGTTGATGTGTGAAATTCAGTTAATGGGTTTATTATCCCCAGTTTTGAATGTTTATTTCACTTGGGTTATGCAAATGTAAAACCAAAGAAAATTCAGTTCACTGAACACATTAATCAGTTTCATTGTTCACATTAATTTAATTATTATGATTTTGTGGGAGAAAATAGGATTGTGTGTACAGCTGCTGTTTAAAAACAGTCTTTTGGTTTTCTTCTTCAAAGAAATTTCTTTACTAAAATTCTTCCTCTCCTATATGTGACTTCGACAACTAAATAAAATTTGATGCTCCTTGGAAATGTTTTCCTTTTGATACTAGTTCATGAGAAACACCTGCCCGATGCATGGATTTTCAGTCACGGGACTTTGAAAACTAGTGTTTGTCCCTTTGTTTTCCCCCTGGTGGCTATAGTAGTAGCTGTTTGTTACTTTACTGTGAAAGGGGTTGGAGAGAAGGCAATGAAGAGACAAAATGTTGGGGTTTTTTAAAAAATTTGTTTATATGTTGATAAAGTCACAATTTATGTTTTCTTCCAGATTTCACAGTGGCCTCTTAAATGTTAAAGATGTTCTTACAAGTTTTGACAACACGGGGAATGTCTGTAAGTCACTGTTTATTTAAATACAGTATTATGTTGATAGAAGTCTAAATATATCAATGTAAATATTTTTGCATGAGCCCTCAATAACCATTTCACTTAGCTGAGAGACTCCATTACTGTGGTCAGAGGTACCATAGGGTTTTATGTGTTACAGTTATACATAGCACAGTTGTTTGTGTGGATACACCCTCAAGTCATCCCAGTGCAGGTTATTTTTGGTTCTGTGACTGTGGTGGGAACATTAGAGCAGCTGAACTGGGTTGGACAAAGAATTAATTTAACCCATTGATTTGTGTTGGCCACTGGCCAGCAGTGGTTATGCAGGGAACAACAATGCAAGAACATGGGAAGCAAACAATGATACTTCCAGCTTGGAGAGGACAAACTCAAATCAGAGAAACATGAAAGGAAACACACAGTCAAGTTGTGAAATTGCTCCCCACAGAATGCTTTGCTTCCTAAAACATGAAATGTATTCAAAAAGCAAACGGCAAAAAAAATTGTGCGAGCAAAATTCCCCGTGGCTATTAAATCTAAAGACTTCACTTATGGCATAGGGAATGCTGAGTGTTAGGAGAATTAATGGGGCAGTAGGATGATATGTTTGTCCTGATCTTTCACTCTTGTCTAAGCATCAGTTACTGGCTGCATTAACCTGAGACAAGATGAGCTGTAAGTGGGCCATCAATGTCTGACCCAGCATGGCTCTGCTTCAGTCTACTTATTAATAAAACTATCTGTGCTATTAATGGACTTGAATTATTAAATTGTGGTAGACTGTGGAAATGAAACTGACCACAAATACTAAAATAGTTTTGGTTTGATGAGTAATTTTTATGTTATTAACATTTAAAGATATACATACAATTCTTGATTGATTATTCTGCTTTATCTTTCAGGTTGGTTGGTTTGTTTTCAAACAACCAGACTGATAGAATAAAGTTGGTAAAGTTTGTCAGATATTCAAATGTGAACATATCTCCTTATCAAAGCAATGGTGCAGAAACTGTCCTGATATATACATGTTTCATCTGAAAACTGCAGTCTCAGTATTCCAGAGCTGTGTTTCAATGAACATTGGCTTGTCCTTAGCAAAAAGGTTAATCTATTTAATAAACTTTTGTTTTCAAAAGGAAAAAAAAATTAATAAATTAATGTGCTCTCCTTTTTAAAATTTGCTAGCCCTCATTCAGTTCTGAACATTGAAGGTAATTCTGTGGTCTTGCCACAACATACTTCTGGATATATTCTTTAACTGTTACCAAAGAGAAATTTGTTCTCTGATTTCTGAATGAAAATTATATATAAGGTATATATGAATATCCAAACTAATAATACTAAGGCTAAGAAAGAAAATTCACATTTGTAATTATGGTTGACTTTGGCTGCAGGTGTAGACATCATGAGCTGGATGATAAAAACATCTAGATTTAAGTCACTGGATCTGGAAGAAAAATGCTTTGTTTAAATTTTGGGAGGCATTTAGAGAGATTTAATGTTGTAGATTCTCAAATAGGAAGCTAGAGAGAATTCTATAACAAGCTGTGTTATTTTCATAAACTGTTCTCAATAAGGGAAATAATTAGGAAAAAAGTGAACGAGGGCTTTGGATCCAGAAAAGATATCATTATATTAGCTCATAGATAACAACTTGGGTATTTACTTTGAATAGCAGAGAAAATACTTTGTGTCTGTCTAAAAGTGTTTAACATTGTGGATCAGAACAGTATACCTTACTCTGTTAAACATGGTAACATGATTTCTTAGTCTTTGTTTTTTGTGTGAGTACTTAGATTGTGCTCAATCTACACAAATTTCCTTGTTAACACAAATAATTCACTCTGCTAAAGTTTTCATATGCTTTCCTATTGATAGATGTGTTGTCAGCTCTTCTGTTAACTTTTTCCAGTATTTCAGCTACTTTCTTATTGATTGCAGATGGTAGAACAAGACTTACACTGTAATAGGCACACCACCAGTGCTAGCACAAGACTGATATGACATTTGTAGTTCTTCTTACTGTTTCTCTGTATATACAAATATTCACATTTGTGCTTTTGGATTCAGTATTGCTTTGAGAGTTCATGCTGTGCCATTATATGCAGTGTTTGCTAAGTCATTTCCAGATTCCCTGCTCCCCATTTTTAACTGTTTTTGTCTGTAAGTGTCTGTATTGATCTACATATTAGTGATTTATGCCTGATTTACTATGCACTCTAGATTACACTCTCTAAGGGTAATGGTAAAATTGTTAGCTTCTGGCAGCATGCAATACTGCCTTGGAGTGTAATAATCATACATGTTTTGCTACCACCCGTATGGAACAAATGTTCTCAGTGTCCAAGCCAGGGCAATTATGTGTCTGTCACACCACTATAGTAAAGTTCCCCCAGCCATGTGTTTACCGAGCTGCTCTATTTGGGTCAAAGCTAACTGAATTTCTGTGCACTCCCATTATCCCTGGATGTGAATTGTCTCTTTCTTTGACCTTTTCCTGTGTATTTCTTGACTGTGTTTGTGTTAACCCACTATGGTAATGATAGGGAACTTGCCTCTTTCTACGCACAAAGATAACTACTGTTGTATTTCTAAAATTTGGTTGACTATTTTTTACAATTGCTGTAGTGTTCTATAAGAACTATGTATTATCAAATCATAACCTACTCTAAAAAAACCCAAATATTTCTAAAATGTTTTTTAACAGAATCAGATTATTTCTTCTAATACTTAAAACTAGCAGAGCTAGCCAGTATTGAACACACTATCACAGCAGTGTGCTGTGTGAGGGGACACATGGAAAAATTGCAGACTGCAATGTTCTTTTGGGACACTGCATAGCCAGTGTCTGTACACTGGGCACTAAACTTCACTTAAACTATTTGGACTGAGTTATTAGAAAACAGGTAAATCATTTAGCATTTTGCATGTTTGTTTTGACTGCCATACTGCGTATTTATAAAAATTATTAATGTTTTGATAGTGATTATTAGGTTATGAAGTAATGTGTATTAAACAGATTAGATGTAAAAACAAGCATGTTACAATTACATCCTTTTTAAACATAATAATTTGTTTCAAATAACACAGTTTGGGGGGGGAGTTTTTTTGTTTCTTCTAGTAAGTATTTTCTGTTAAAATGAGCCCTTTCATGGAACATTTCTATGGTCTTTCTGTTTCATATTTTGATCCTTCTTCTTTTGGTCTTTAACAGCCACATCACCATACACCCCCAAGAGAAAAGTGGTAGAGCAGACTCTAGTTAATACCACTTTCTTATACTCCCAGTGGGTATCAACTCAGTACCAGATGTGCCACTAGCTGGCAGCATTATATAAAATATCAATAAGCAGCTTTTGAGGAATGCTCATGATTGCTTCCAAAGGTACTATCTTATACCAGTAAGACTTCAGGACAAAAGTGGAGCCAGCTGCAGTAGCTATAAATGGTGTATTGCAGGGTCCCAAGTGTTAACTCTGAAAATTGCCTCTGCACAATGTTTTGTTCAAACTTTGTACCTACAGTTGTATTCTGTCATTTTCAAAAAGACTTCACATTTTCATTGTGGGATTGCTACTGTGAATGAAAATTCACACTATACATTGGAATTAGTTTTCACTTTCCCAGAAAAATGTGAGAAGTTTTTCCTCTCCTGTTCCTCTCCTGTTTGTGAGAGAGAGGTTTCCATGTGAAAACTCCAAATGAATTCTCCACACAGACAAGGTGCAATGCTAAATGCACTTCGTTCAGCTTTAATTCTATGCAAAAACAGAAGGCAGGGGAAAGAGGGCTGGAATGAAGGAAAGGAGGATCAATCTGTTAATTTTAGACAGCAATATGCCATCTGTTAAAAAGATGGTACATCCTGACACCATCTCTAGTGCTAAGATAGTACTTGAAAAGAACTGATGGATCTCAGGCAGAAGGGATAGCACGAGCTGGCCCCAGGAGCCACGTGCCATATTCATTCTTCCAGAAGAAACTATCCAAAACTTCAGGAAAATTCTGCAAGAATAAGCTTTTGAGACTATCACCTTCCCTTGCCTTTCCAAGTGGGAGAAAGCAATTATGACTGCAGTGCTTGTATGACTATATCCCTGAAGTAATACTTTTAAATTACGTATACATTTAAATTAAGTGACATGATCAAGGCCCAAAAAATAAAGCTCTTAACTAATTGCCACCAGCCTAAGTAAGCTACAGAGTATGTAAGAGAGAATTTTAAGAAGTGAAATACTGCATGTTTTGGGATTTTCATCTAGTATCTGCCTGATGTTAACACAGAAGCAAGATATTCCAGAATGCTCAAATATGCTATATGTAATTGCAAAACATTTTCTTGTAAACTGCACCTAGAAGTAGTTAGTAATGTAACCATTTTCAAGAAACAAAACACTCACCATGTATTCATTTTATTTTCTACTTGGTTCAGTGTACAATTATATGTTTAGAACTAAAAGAGCAGCAGAGGGTGCTGCAGTTACAGAGCTACCCAGGCACATACTCCAAAATTGGTGTTCCAGTAGGCAAGTAAATCCTGCAAACTCTTAAGCTTTCCGTTTGAGGTAGATGTAAATAGGATAGCTTTAAATTATGTTGCCTCTGTTTATACTGGAAAACAATTAATCTATGTGGAATCCAGAAAAAATAGAATTACATATTCACTTTTTTTCTTGATTTTTTTTTTTAAAGTTTTTGGTAGAAAATGTTGCGCAGTTCCCTGAAAACATAGTGCCTAGATACAGCTACTGTTACAGAACACTTACTCCACAGCTTTAGAACTAGTTTTGTTTGTATTAATTTTATGTTTAGAAGTTCCAGCCTCTGCCACAAATTTTATATTGGATTTTTTCCTTAATTTTAATGTGTTTGGCCCAAAATTAGTAAGCTAGTGAAACTGGAGAATATTGTTGCACCCTTTGTATAATATTTTTCATGAAACTAACAAGAGGGAAAATTTTTTCTTAAATTCCTTGTAGTATTATTTTGGAAATGCCTATCAAAGGGGAAGGGGGAAAGAAAAAATTCTCCTTTTAGTTTTTACTTTTTTTGTTGTATTAATTTTAAAACTATGCTTGCCTAAAACTTGTAATCATGTCATTTTTTTTTCTTGCTTTATTTAAGAAAAATGTTTTCAAATCTGTTCTAAAACAAAGAACCTTTTCTTCTTTCTTCCTTCTTCTCCAATAACTACAATGAGAGGGATGTCTTTTCCTAGTAGCAGTATATGAGGATGTGTTTAGAGAGCTGCTTGTTTCTTTGGAGTTCTCCCTGCATGGTTTGTAGGTGTCTGAGCTCCTCTATGGAGAGATCATGGCAGCTACTGAATTACTGGTATATCTGGAAGGATGGATGCCATAAAGTTCCATGGGGAAAATCATAGCCCTTTTTTTTTTCAGTAAACATATCATTTTTGGTGGCCAAAAACACAGCAACTTGAATATGCTTCCTGCCTCTCTGTCCCTCAGTGGGTATTCTCACCTGAAGGAACTGCCTCTCCTTGTTGTCTGAGCCTTCTCTCATTCCACAGGTGTGGCAGTTTGAAATTGTTTACCAGGTCAGAACCTCAGACCCCCTCTAGTCTCTTCAATAAAAAATAAATGGACTGGAAGAGTGTTTGAATAGCAATGATACATGTCGTTTTGAACTAAGTGTTGTATTTATGATACCTACATTTTACTATTCACTATACATCTTCCTTTTAAATAAAACATTTAATGATCAGGGTTAAGAAAAACCATCTGTTTCCTCCCTCCCCCATCCAACTGATAGAATTTACAGCATCATCCCAAGCAGTCACATTGACATAACCCACATAAAGCATATGGAATGGAGCAGAAAATAAGTATATGGGGAAAAACAAGCACTTTTTAAATTACTCTTGCTACCAGAATTGTCTTTATGATACTGTTCTCTGATAGAACATCAATGACTTACCTGTTTTTAAGTCCTGTTCTGAGATATTTGGCTTTCCCCCACTCATTAAAATCTTTTGTTCTGAAAAGAGGAATCATAACTGTGATCAGGGATCTGTTTCATCTAGAGAAATTCTTTTCTTCTATGTATTCCAAGCATTATCTGCCTTTGTGCCTATACTTTCAATCATGGCTCCAGCTCAGAGAAGTGGGAAGTGAAGAAATCTAGATGAGTACTTCTGTGTACCTCTTTCTTCCTTGATCAGAAGTTTTTGTAGGAACTGGTTCTCCTCTTCAGGTTATTCCAATAAGAACCTTTTGGTAAAAATCTGTAAATCTATTGGAGCAATTGCTGTTCCTTTTCTATATTGTTGAGCAGTGTTTTGTACCTTGGCACTCTGATTAGCTGTGTTTTGCCATCACATCTGTTTTCTCAATCTTTATAAAAATAGTTGTCATAAGTAGGTTTCTAAGTGTACTAGTCTGACTTCATGCACTGGTGTTGACCTTCTATAATCTGAAGTATTTTTGAAAGTATTCAGGATATTCTAAATGAATTATCATGAGAAGTTGGATCTTTTTATTTAAATTAATTAAAATTTTGAAATTATGATGTAACACCTTAAATTAGATTGATAGAAGGAGAAGAGAATGAATTACAGTAATTAATTTCATAGGATTTACTTTTGCATTAGATAACTTCTCTTAGTCACTTTTTTAATTGAGATAGGACTGGATAACAATGGTAAGCATCCCTTTAAGATGTGCTGTGTTATTAATTAAGCTTCGTCTTTTAGTGCACTGGAGTTTTCTCTCACAATATTTCAAATTTGAGCATAATTGGAATAGTTTCAAATGAGTTTGATGTGCAGTATGTTGTTGCCATTTGGGTAGAACTTAGATGTTTCTTTGTAATTGTTCTTTTTGTTCTCACAGTTCCTTTTACTTGCCATGTTCTAGTCATGCTTTCAGTGCTGCTTTTCACTAAAGAACAGGCATGAAGTGCAAAACCTGCTCAAGAAATGCCATGCTTGGAGTACATCCTTGAGTAGCTGCCTTCTGTTTGATACCACACAGAGTTGCTGATGGGATCTGACTTGCACGTCAGAGGGGACGTTTCTCTGTTTTGTAATACAGTCTCATCAGTGGCTGTGTAGTGTGGAGGTAGCAAGGACAGTCTTTGTTCTTTGTTTTCTCCGTAACAATGCAATTGAAATGTTATGACTAACTTGCACCCTGTTTTGGAGGGTTTTTAAAGTTTTTTTAGAGAACTTTTTTAAAGTTGCTCTGTATTTCATTTTAAAAAATCATATTTAAATGGGTGAACTTGTGTATTCTTTCAAAAATGTCAGGGTGAAAGGTTTCAGTTTAAGTCAGCATCAATTTACAGAATTGCATTCAAACAAAAATATTTTGAGTAAAATATTTTTGGAAATGACAATTTGATACTTTTGGTGAATAATATATCCTTTTGTGATGTTTTGTCTGATGGTAGTTCTGCCTGAAAAGTATGATGAAAACTAATCTACATAGCAATGACCAGATGAAAATGCAATGTAGAACTATTAGGGATGTACTTAGCTTGACAAATTGAATACTATTATTGAGAGTCTGTGCAGTTAAATAAAATTACATTGGTTTTCAGCTATTTTTCAAAATATTTTCAATAATATGGAAAGAGGTGAAAAAGGCATTATTTCAGAAATCTAAAGAATTAAATTTTGGTAAACCTAGTGGATTAAAAGAGCCTCCTGTACAAGTGATTTGATAAATGGAAAATGTGTGAAGAATATGTGTACAACTGCATGGAGGTCCAGCCTTGTGGTTTTAATTAAGGCTGCAGCCCCTTTGCAAAAGATTTGACTGACTAGCCCATAAACAAAGATTTGGAACGTACTGATTCTAGCAATGGTGATTTCACATCTACTCTCCTTACGGTTAGAAAATATCTCATCATATCTTAATGGTAGTATTTTTTACTAAAGTTTAAACTTATTGTTTTGCTCATAGGCAAAAATGAAATTTTCTTTTGTAATAGCCTTTAGGGTATATTGTCGTCACATGGCCTTGCCTATATCTTCTTTTCTTTATGTCATGCAAGCCAAGTTCCATCATGTTTTCTTAAGCTACAGTTTTTCGCTAGGTTCTGACTCTTCTTTAGACTCCATACATTTGGTTTGAATCTTTTTTGAAGAGTATGTGTCAAATCTGGGCATAGTACTCCAGTTGGGACCTCTACAATGCTAAGAAAACCAGGAGAATTTGAGTTTTAGAGCCTGTAATCACAGTATTGTAATGGGTGGTAAGGGTAAGAGCCTAGAATTTACTTATCAAATTCTAAAACTTGTAAAGGTTTTCTTAAAGGTTTCCAAATGTTGGGCTTGTGAAGGTTTTTACTTAAAG
>JAWWEE010000105.1:26101452-26122269 GCA_035221455.1 Xenops minutus
AATTGTAACTCTGACTCATAATCTCTCTGGTAGTGGGTCCATTTCTTCTGCTGGTTTACCTTCAAACCAGCACAGTTTTGAATTGTGCGAAGATGAGGGAGAGGTTGAATTGAATGAAACATTATACTTAATTATAGAATGCATAATTGTCTTATGTAGTGAAAGTCACCTGATGGTTTTCTGCCTTCCAATTTCATTCATTTCTTGAAAGCTCTTGTTTTACTCATTTGTACTACAGATTTTTCCAATCTAAGCTTATGTGTATAGTTTTGTCTTGTCGTTCTTTGGTGTCCTGAAGGATTACTCCAGCTACTCTAACTACAGGCTTTGTGACATATTTGGTAGTCTGGCAAAACTTAGTATAGGATTGTAATAGCCCAAATGCACTTTGTCTGACATCTCCCTACTTTTAATGAGTATGGTGAAAAGTAAAATAATTCAAGATGGGATTTTTTCTTTTATTTTGTTTGGGGCTTCTTTGGTAATTTGGGAGTACTCAAACGTATTTTGGCCTCTTGCACCTGACAAATAGAATTCTTTAAGTCACGTTCAGGACTAAAAGGAAAGCAGTTTGAGTGTGTTATACTTTTTAACACCAACTCCTTCTCTGTTGGTATTGTTGAACTGTGACCTGTGCTTTCTGAATTAAATTTATTTTCTTTCCATCTATGCTAGTACTGGCTGATGGTGTGTTTCACTAACTAGGTTTTTTTTTTTCAATTTAATTCTTAGGTTTCCCTTTATACTTAGGACAATTCCAGTATTTTAAGGCAGTGTTTTGTTATCTGGTTTAAATGTGTGCTTTATATCAGCTCAGAAGAGGACAATACTGCAGTGCCAAAAGCACTCTTTTAGTATTAACTAATCCTCACAATGACACATTTGCGAAACAAATACTAGATCCATTTCAGAGGTAGGAAGTCTCAGAAGTCTGTTTTTGTTATAGAGCTGTTCATGGCTTAGAAATGGGAGGCAGCACCAAGACATGCTACAGTGGTGGCATGCAGAGGGCCACTGGCAGACCTGACCTCTAACATCTCCCACCTGTAGGTTTATTGTACGATCTCTGCTAAACTGGGAAGTGTTACATTTTCAGTAGTGCCTTCTCATTTTAAATGCCACCCATTTGGGTTATCAAAATTGAAGGTCTTGGAGCTGTGTCAGAAAAGAGACTCAGGTGTTGCTGAACTGAACTTTAGATGCTGTGACAATGAGAATCCGTCCTCCTTCAGGTAATGAGGTATTTCTACACACTTAATGGCATGGCATGGAATTCACCACAGCTGGCACTCTGAGACTTTTGTGTGTCATTAGCTCCCCCTCTTTTTGGAGTTTCAGTTCCTAACCTGATAGTCTTAAATCCTTTGCTTTATTTAGATGCTTCAACTGTGTCTGTCAAAAAGTATGGAAGGTATAACTTCTTTTTTTGTTTTAACCTCTCATGTGGCAGCTGCAGATTTTATGTAGAATTTATGTGGTTTTAGATGTGAGTCTAATGGTTACAGCATTCACAAGGTGTTTTCATGAAAGTAGGGGAGGCCAGCCCACCTGATTTAGCACGGGGAACAAGCTCAGCTTCTATGTGCTCACTGGAGCTCCTTTTGGACAGTAAGGCAAGGAACAATATTACTAAATGTATGGGGTAAATCCCTCATGGCAGTATGTCAGGAAAAACCCCCACTGCAATCTTCCAGTAACTATGAATTCAGAAGGTGAAAACAGCAGCATGCCTCACCATAACCTCATATCCAGTTCCATAAAACTTACCTATTCTCACAGCTAAAACACTGTACAATCGTAAGCCATTTTATGAATCAGCACCTTCGTATAAATTTTGTCAGGCTAAAAACGTGGGAATGTCTTCATAATAAAACATAATAGGACAAAGCAGCTTGTTTATAGGGTCCTTATTTTTGCTGTATTTTGGTTTTCATTTTTAAATTGTGGCAATTTGAGGCAATTTGTAGATATATTTATTATTTAATTGGACATTCCCAAAGTAGAAAATATTTCCTTTTGTTTGTGTGGCTGAAGACTCGGGTGAAAATGAGCTTAGCCAGATAAACAGAGAGAGCGGTTTTATTACTACTAAGAATTAATTTGATAATTTTGTCCACAACTGTAATCTGCTTTTAAAATCATGCATTATATTTTCTGTTGAAAAACTAATCAATACAAATTCCCTATGAGGAAGTGTTTTGCAGCTGCACCTCTCCTGTGGGAGAGGCTTGCTCACAGACAGGGGAATCTGAGTCCTTCCTATGATTATTTCCTAGGTTAAAATATCAGAGGAAGATGTTTTAATCTTAGATTGTCTCAGAAAATATTTTTGTGCATGAGTTTTGCTTGATTTTGATTGGACTAGTGCAGTTATTTAGTAATCAGCACTCAGTATTTATGTACTGTAATGTTTCTCTCTATGCCAGCTGAGATTAGTAGGCATTGCTTTCAAACATACATCTCGGAGAAAGTGTTGAAACCAAAAGTCCACTATTTATATAAAATAACCCTTATCAGGGATGTGTGGGATTAATAACAAGGACTGTTTGCATACTTCTTTTTAGTTTAATAATAATATTTGAAAAAGGTTGAAAATCCACAGGTCTAAGTTACAAAGTGAAGTTCATGTTCAATATATTTCTTTTTTTGGTGGTAAGATAATTTGTCACTTTCTTGAGCTGTATTTAAATTTTATAAAACACAGTTTTGACTGTTTGGTTTTTTTCTAAAGAAACTGACATAGCCATCAAGTTAAAGGATTTACAGATGTTTAAAAACAAATGCATATAGCAATTTAATTATCCCTTGTTGTATGTAGGTTGGCTCCCAAGGAATTTTGTAACATTTCTCATGAAGAAGTAAACTTTTTATTTACATAAAAGTCGAGCATTAAAATGTGAACAGCTTTGTAAGCCTTGACTTAAAAGTAATTATGTTTAAATGGTACTAGTGGCAATGGCAAAAGGCAACAGTCTCCAATGGTTTTAAGCTGGCTTTTAAAGTTATATAGGTATTCAGAAAGGCAGAAGAACCCACAAAATGCTTAAAATAGGCAGGAGTAAATTTAAAAATGGAGATTGCTATACTAGTTTGTAAATGGACACTAAAATATACTGTCTTTGAATTTAACATAATTTAAAGAAATAAAACCAAACAGCTATCTGCTAAGAAACTAGAACCACATGAATCAAGGCAGAGATGAACAACTTTTGGAAGTTCTCCAAATAATGCCTTCTAATTGTTTGCTCAGATAATATTTTTGTTGTATTATTTTCCTTATTTTCAAAACACTTGTTGAAAAGAAGTATTTATCCTTCCCATTCCCACTGAATTTTCCAGTTCCAGAATTAGAAACATGCCGTCATACCTAGCATTGAAAAAGACCTTAAATTATAGCAGTGGTATTGAATGCATATCCAAGATCAAGTACTTAGCAGAGACTTCATTCATCGCAATCTTTGTTGTAACTGATAAATGCTTTACAATGTAAATGTTTGCATAATGTGGCAGCCAGTGGCATGTCTCCCCTGTCAACCTCCAGAAGCTGTAATACCTCACACTTTCTGTTGGCAGGCAAAAGTAATTATGATAGCAATCAACATATATAATATAGATTTTCAAATATTTAGTTTAACAGTACATACGGCATAATGCTATAGATAATTTCAGTCAAAAATTGATAGGGATAATCTAAGTGCTTTAAGTCTGTTGTGATTCTCATTATTTCAAGTTATGAGTATTTCCTCATAATTATTATAGTGTTTTCTTTTGAGGATTTTATTTATGTGCTCTTCAGAAAATTATATGGTAAATATTTGGCATTAAAATTCACAGACATACATTTTATAGTTTGCTAGGGTAAGTGACAGCCTTACAGAAAGTAAAGATGTTATGCCAATTAATTCTGCAAGGCTCATTTAGAATCAAACTGAACTGCTGCTGAGAGAATAATTAATAAAAATTCTGTGTTTTCCTATATGAATTGTTTCTTTGCAATATTTTTTTTTTTTTTTTTAGAATAAACTAAGTTTTCTGTGTTTGGCATTTAAACAGCTTTGTTGTAGTAGTTGGGTGCAAACTGTCAACATGAAATAGGCAGAATCCTGCAAATGATGAGTCAACTTATCATAGAATCATCACAGAATGGTTTGGTTTAGAAGGGATTTTAAAGGTCATCTAGCTCCAACCCCCTTGGCCAATGTCAGAGCTCCATCCAGCCTGGCCTTGAACACTTCCAAAGATGGGGCATCCACAACTTCTCTGGTGCCTTACCACCCTCACAGTAAAGAATTTCTCCCTAATATCTAATCTAAATCTGCCCTCTGTCAGTTTAAAGCCATTTCCCCTCATCCTATCACTACATGCCTTTGTCAAAAGTTCATCTCCAACTTTCCTGTAGTCCCCTTTATGTACTGGAAGGCTTCTGTAAGGTCTCTCTGGAGCCTTCCCCAGGCTAAACAAAACCAATTCTCTCTATGAAGCCTGTCTTCATAGGAGAGGTACTCCATCCCTCTAATCATCTTGGTGGTCCTTGTCTGGACTTGCTCCCACAGGTCCCTGTCTTTCCTGTGCTGGGGACCCCAGAGCTGGATGCAGTGCTCCAGGTGGGGTCTCACCAGAGAGGAGCAGTGGGACAGAATCCCCTCCCTGACGTGCTGTCCACACTGCTTTAGATGCAGCCCAGGACACAATTGGCTTTCTGGGTTGCAGATGCACAGGGCTGGGTCATGTCTAGCCTCTCCTCCACCAGTACCCCCAAGTCCTCAGCAGGGCTGCTCTTGTTCTATTTTCTACTCAGCTTCTATTTGTGCTTGGGTTTGCTCTGCCCCAAAGGCAGGACCTTGTACCTGGCCTTGTTCACATGGATGATCTTATAAGATCCTTTCACAAATTGAAGTATTTAAATGTAGGGATTTGATTTGTAATTGCAAAATGTTTCTTATTCCACAATTACAAATATTAGATATAGATATATAATATATTATCCTGTGATTTTTAAGTAAATCAGTCTAATTTACATGGGTTTTTTAATGTGTGTATATACATAGGTACATATAGTTAGTACACATAATTATATATATGTTCACATTATATATAATAATATATAAGGAGAAGAAAATCTGGGTTTTTCTAACAAGGGTGTTTTTTAGTAAGATATTGTCAAAGATTTATTTTACCTGACAGTTTACTTTGACCCTGCCTGAAATGGGATCCTATTGGTGACATAATTATTGTAAGATGATGAAAGTAGAGCTGTAATGTGCCATCTTCCCCCAAATGTTTGAAAGCATTGTCATATTTTGAATTACTGTCATATTTTTTCAATTGTTTTTAGTACAAGTCAAATTTGACTTGCCTTAGTAATATAAAGAATCTCATTGTCTTCAGCAAGGCTTGTCAAATGAATAAGAAACATTGTCTTCCCTTTAAAAGTGATTAAAAAAAAAATTCCCCCAAAATTATTTTAATTTGAATGAGGTGAGAATCTGGTAACTATTGAAATGTTTTCTGTGCAGAATAATAAGGAGCATGACAATTGAAACTTGGCATAGAAATGAGAAGCAAATTTTACTCTTCCTCCTCTTTTTAAATTGGGAGTCTGAATGTTTCATAGCACAGAGTAGGCAACAAAACAGTACTTGATATTCCAAAAGTACCACTGAAACAAGCATTACTTAAGGAATACACTTAGCATATATATATAGTATATATTTAATATGTATTACCACTTTCATGTTAATGTGTTTAATATTTTGTAGGTACATCTTTCATAATATGTAGATATATAAAAATAGTTTGTAAAATTCATAAATTTCATCTGTATGTGTAACAATTTGTAGGACAGTGGCAACTACTTTGATTATTTGCTATGATTATTTGCCCTTAATGTTTAAATTTTTCTTTTTTCCTACTGCAAGGCTTCACAGCCCATTTATAGGGAAGATCCATATTGCTTTCTGATGCTAAGAGAAGATAATCACAGGAGGGAGTGGTAGGAACATTAAGCCTGGTCAAAAAGAGTCATAAGATAAGGAGCGTGTGGGGGAGAAAATGAGTAAAACACTAGTAGCTGGGCAGGAAGGAGAACTGGAAATAAAAACATACTCAATTAGGTTTTTTCCAAGAGACAAACCAGGTTGGGCAGAGAGAAACTTGAAATGAAATCACAATGAATGAGATGAATGTTTCCTGAAAGTAACTGAACTGAGACTAGAAGTCAAGAGTGGAAAGGAGACTATACTAGCTCAGCTTCAAGAGGCCCAGAATGAAATTGTGGATGCACCAGAACATGTTTCCCACAGGGCCAGCAACAGCAATGTGTTTCTAGAGATCTCTCTCTCATCTCTTTCTGGGCCTGCTCAGGTGAAAGACATATGTCCTTTTTAACTGCTGCTCCTTCTGGACTGCTGCAATATTTCAGTTTATTTGTGTAATCATAAAGAAACTGAGCTAGTCTGAAAGTTGCAATCTTGCTAACAACCTGTGGAGTTGATATTCCAGATGATGGGATTTTTGGTATTTAAAAATACCCACTGAAGCATGTTTTAACAAAATGCACCATTGTGCAAATGGGAATTTCATGGTTTCTGCAGTTGCTTGGATCTCTTCCTCCATCTGACACAAGGTTCTCAGTGATGGTTTTTCTGAAAAGTTGAGGTCTGATCTGCAGAAGCAAATCACAGCTGAAATGGTGATTTCAACAGCTAAAGCAGAAATGTCAACTACTCAAAAAAAAAAAAATCACGGTTCTAGGTGCTTTAGACTCTCAAGACTTAGTGGATGTTTTTCCTCTTTCTGTGTCTCAGGGCTTCATCTAACAAAAGTCTCTTTCTGAATTATTTGTCCCCAAGTCACCACCACTTGCTGTGAGAAATAGTCAGTGAAGACTGTGAGGTGAAGCAATTGTCCTGTTAGGGGTAAATGGTTGGGTCTTTTTCAAATGAAGACACTGAAAAGCAGGCAATGAATTCTGGTAGCCTACATATCGCTTTCAAGCCAAAGGCTAGAGAAGCCTGCTCTATTTAAAGGTAAATTCAGAAAGTAAGAAGTAGGTCTATATTTAATTGAAGTGTAAAAGTTGGTTATTTTATTACCAAATGAACACTTGCCTTTAGTTCTGTGAAATGAAGAAGTGGTTCTGGGTGAAGTACAGTATGTGGAAGTATTTACATACTGCTTCCTAAGGCAAACAGGTGAGACAGATGTGCTAAGGGTGTAGCAGCATTTACTAACTAATTTTGTAATTTCTGAAATCAAGTATTTTATTTGGCAGCCTTGATCTTACCTTAATGGAAATGCTTGTTGTAATTCTGTATACAAATTTGCTACAATAATTTTATGCACGGACTTCAGATCATATACCCAAGGATCTTTCATGCAGTGAAGTAGAACTTGTTGAGATAACTGGCATGTTTTTGCAGTACATGTACTGAAAAAAATCATATTTTCTGAAAGTACTCCACACCTTCATTTGTATGTTTAACCTTTACACTCTGAATCTCCCATGATTCATAATGATGTCATGTTTTTAATTTATTTTTTTAATAGACATTAGTAGTGTTTGGTGCTAAAATTGCATACAGTGGTATAGCAGTTGATGGTAGATTCAAGTAGCCCTGTGTGAGTTCAAAAAATATGTTAAAATCAAGATTCTGTTTGTTGTCAGTTTGATAAACTTAGTTTGTTGTTGTGAATAGTCTTATAAGCACTGCTTCTTACTTATCAGACTTTATTGTTGCACATAGCCTTTATTTAAGTAAGCTCTTGATCAAGAAATGTTCTTAAGTTTGTGTCATGGTTTAACCCCAGCCAACAACCAAGCCCCATACAACCACTTGCTCACTCCCCCACCAACAGGATTAGGGAGAGAATCAGAAGGGTAAAAGTTAGAAAACTCATGGGATAAAGACAGTTTAGTAGGGAAAGCAAAAGCCAGGCACACAAGCAAAGCAAAACAAGGAATTTTGCTGCTTCCCAAGAGCAGGCAGGTGTTGAACCATCTCCAAGGGAGTGGGGCCTCATTGTGTGTAATGGTTACTTGGGAAGAAAAAAACACTGTCACTCCAAACACCTTGCCCTTCCTCCTTCTTCCCCACACTTTATATACCAAGCATGATTCATATGGTTTGGAATATCCCTTTGGTCAGTTGGGGTCACCTGTCCTGGCCGTGTCTCCTCCCAACCTCCTGTGCACCCCCAGTCTCCTCGCCAGTGTGTCAGTGCAGAAAGCTGGAAAAGCCTTGGCTCTGTGTAAGCCCTGCTTATCAAGAATAAAAACATCTCTGTTATCAACCCTGTGTTTAGTACAGATCCAAAACACAGCCCCATACCAGCCACTGTGAAGAAAACTGACTCTACCTCAGCTGAAACCAGCACAGTTTGCAATAGGTATGTAATGAATACTAGGAACTGGTCAACAATGGCAAGGAATTTAAAAAAAGTGTTGAATGAGAACTTTAGAACTTTAGAAATCCTTATGGTCCTTGTAGCTACTTTTGCAGTTACTTTATTCCATATTCCAAGACAAAGACATTGACCCTGTGAAACTGAATGCCAAAGCATTGATTTTTTTTTTTCTGTACATTGATTGCATATTGAACATATAATCAACCTAATTATTATATAAACAGACCTTCTACAGGATCAGGATGATAAACCTTTCCTTAACTCTCTGTATGTCTATATATAAGAGCATAGACAAAATATACACAAGTCTAAAATTTAGCAAATGCAGTTTGAATGACTTGTAGAAAGAACCAGTCTATTTTACAATGTATACACCAGGGTCTTAAACTCACCGCTGGGCCAAGCTAAAAAGGTAATGTCTGATTGTGATATTACTGCAAAACAAATGGTAGCATGCTACTCTGCTTGAAAACATAATGGCTTTATACTATAACCTTTAACCCTGAAATGATGCTTGAGTGGACCTTAACTCCAAAGTGAACATGCCTGAGTAAATAAAACTGTGGTTTCACATAACAGAGAGATACATTTTTTAGATCCTTTGCTGATTATATTGTGTGAAGGTCAATCTTCTGCCCCATTTCTGGAAGTCGGGTCAGAATAGAGATTTTAGGGTCACTTCTTCAAGTATCTAAGCCATTACAATGCACTAATAGGCCCTGATAGCTCATTTTATAAGTTCTTAGCATTAAGCTGGACATTGTTTGGACTCATTTCAAATCCTGCATGTACCCTGCAGGGTTAATTAACATCTTTTTAAATGGATGTGTTTTTTTGTTATTTTGAATTAAACTGATTTGGTTTAGCTTGTCACTATTTACTATCTTTTACAATGTGTAAAGATGTAGAAAATTTATATTCACTTGACTCAAGATCTGTATATTGTTTTGAAATTGAACTGTTAATTTTTTTTTTTGCCTGATTTGAACACATCAGGAGTACAGCATCAAACATGCAGTGGTAGACACAGCTGAATACCAGTACAGGGTAGTTTGGAGTGAAAAATTTTAGTTGTACATTCCAACTCTATTTTGCACAGTGAAATTTCAGGGTATTGTCTCCTACTTTGTGTAAAATGCCTTTCTGTGTTACTTATGTAATTGCTATGAATCTTTTGTAAAGAATGCTGATATTCATTAATAAAAATTTAATTAGAACAATGACGCAAATGTTAGCACATTTGAGTTTTCTACTGAGGTAAACAGAAGCATATCCAAAAGTACATAATGAATTCAGAATTAAATAACTGCTTTTTGAGAATGTTTGAGGACAATAGGTTTGAAAATAATATAGAGTGGATGAGACAGACAGGAAAACCACAAAATGTCGCCTCAAATGAGAAGTATGTTGACCTCAAAACCAAAGTTAACTCCTTCCTCCGTATGGGATACTTTTGAGAAAAAATTATTTTAAATAGAAGTAAACTAAAACAAGTAGTCTGTTTCCAAAGAAGAGGAATAGGATTAACATTTGAAATTGTAAAAGTAATCTTTCCTTCAAGAGCATACTTGAAATTTAACATGTATTTGTTGCAGAGAAAGTATCTTTCATAGCAGGTTTTCAAGAGTAGTTAGCAATTGTTTGGAAACAGTCTTGGCGTCACCTCTCCCAGCCTTCTGTCTGGATGGGTGTAAAACCTCAATTGTGCTGCTAGCAATAGCTCTCTGGTGTGTAGGGTTTCAGGGTGCAGATTGAGTTTGTACCACTCATCAGCAGGTACATTTATTACTCCGTGCATCTGGAATGTTCTGTCCCAGTGTAGTTCCTTTTAGATCTCACGAGGAAGTGTTTAAAAAGGTAGTTGGTATGTATTTGCTCAGTCCTGTGAATTCATAGAGCTATTGCATTACCAGATTGATCATTGTGAGGACTTCTTGTGTTTCAGTTGATGTGGCACAGTAGTGCTGGAGATGAATTGTTATGTCAGTGTCTACTGTATTTATGATCTTTTCTTGTTTTTTCATGTAGACCACATATCACTTTATTCTTCTGTCTGACTGTTTCTTGTGCCAGCAATCAGTTGTTAACAGTGTTTTTGCTGCACTTCTCTTTGCTTTGCTATCCTGCTTTCATTCCTTCAGTTTAAAAGGAATCCTGACTTACCACACATAGGAGAAAATTTTTTAGCTGAGCAAGAGCCATGTTCAGAAACAGTGCAATATTTTCTTTCAAAAAACATGTATCCGCTCTATGTATGGAGACTTACTTCCAGAATAGTGCTTTCTGTGTGTGGGTAAATCCTAAGGTTCAACACTGCAATTGGAGGGCTGCAGTAGGCTCTGTGTCAAACTGTTGAATGTACAGAAATAGTTTGTGATTTCACAGGTTCTTACCATTGTGTGGTTTCATTCGTAAGTAAAGTTGACATAGACCAGTAAAGCGTTATTTTTCTAAATGTCACACCTCAAACCCAGCTGTATTCATTTTGATTGACATGCTGTCCATGAGCTTTAAAAAACCCCCAAAAACAACAGAACTACTTTTATGTGCATACAGCACTGTTTGATCTTTTTCTTTATAAACACACTGGAAGGTGTAAGTAGTATGTAACCTAGGGAATTTCATTCAAGAGCTCCTTCTTTATTGCCCCATTGCCTCTGTGCTCCCATAGTGTTCTTCCTGCTACAATAGATCTTAGTCTACCCCCCCTTGCCCACTATTTGCAGAAGTCAGTGCCAAGAGCTATGAAATATATCAGGTCTGTAATTACCTTAAGAAGGAAAAGTGATGTTCAGAGCAGCTTATCTATGAAGGTACAAGTACATATTTAGAGTAAGAGATTTTGTTGTTTGGGTTTTTTTCATAATGAATGTGGATTACTATGGCAGGTGAGGACTATACATGTGAAAACAGAGTCTATACTTTGTCTTGTCATGGTTTTAAAGTTTGTTAGCTAAGCACATTCTAAAACAAAATAGGAAAGCAACCTCCAGAACACCTGCTGCTCTACTCAATAAAGTTCAGCTTTGAGAAAATTTACTTCTGATCTGCTGAGAAACATGTCTGTGTTAAAGTGTTTGTACATGGTAAGTTAGACACTTATTGATATTGTGCCCCATATGCTATGCTGATTTATCAGCTTGTTGCTGTGTAAAGAAGGTAGTCCTGTTCTATCTCTTGTCATTCCCAATACATGGTCATCTACACCCACTGCTATGCCTTATTCTGGCATTTGATACCAATCCAGCAGCTGGTTGATCTAATAGAAAAACTCACCCACCTTGAAAATGAGTATTGTGTTTGGTTTGTCTTTTTTCCCAGATTAACAAATCTATCTCACACTCTGTATATCCTCATTATCACAAGATCTGACACAAACAAGGACACTGGTTTTGTTCAGAGGACAGTTGTTGAACTAGTTAGACTGAAGTAGGTAAGTAGGTTAGTCTGAAAGCACATCTGTAATAGATGTTTGCTCAGGAACAGAGTTCTTTGATTTATTTTAAGCTGGATAAATTAACAAGATGAAAATGTGAGCCAACTTGTATCTCATTAGAAAGAAGCTATTGGATCTCCTTTAGGTTTTTGGGATCTAACACTGCATAAAAGGGCACCAAAACATGTTTTGATTTGTCATTATGAGAGGAAAATGTAGCTATGAGTAAATAAATGATGCAAGTTTTTCTTTTAAGAATAGAATTTCATTTTTACATGCTCGCTTTGCAGTAAGAGTGCAGTTTAATTTTTCCCAAAGCAAGAAAATTAATATTTCAAGAGGGGAACAGCTAGCTTCCTGAAAAGACTGAGATCAGAGCATGTAGGTCTCTACAAAAGTCTTTTACTGTTCTCTGTACTCCCCCATCTTAATATTCAAGGAACAAGAGCTATGAAAATATTATGTACGCATGTTCAGTATTTTTCAAAATGAGAGTCTTGGCTGTCGCACTTCTAGGGCACAATGAGCACTGATTGCCTAAAAAATTATTTTAATAATTCAACCTTTTAGCTGGAGGTTTAGAGCAGTGTTTTGAAACCATTACATTCATTTTCATTTGTTGTATAACCTAAAATGGATAAACTAATTTATGCTTTTGGCAGACGTAGATTAAGGTATACTTTGTGTCTGGGATGATGTGTGGGACAATAAGTTTAAATCTCAAATTATTTGAAATTATTATACTTATAAATCCCTGAAAGTATGTCTTTTTAAAATAATGTAAAAAGAATTTTAGCCATTGCTAGTCTACCAAATGCCTCATAGATACCTTCCAAAAATCCCCCTCTTTACATGTAAACTCTCTTTTCGCATGACCGTGCAATGAACATTTAAGAAAGAGCAGTTTAGAACTGATTACACATTTGTAGTCTTTCTCTCCTGCTTTCCCCCACAGAATCATCGTTCGGAAAATGCAGAGTTGTGGGCGCTTGACATTTTTGTATTTAATTGCTCTTAATTTCTCTATCGTTTTCACACTCGTGTTTATTAATTGTCATTCCCTGCTTTTCTCAGACTTCCATGATCTTTCTTTCCTGCCTCTGGACAGTGAAGGGGGAGGCTCAAGGTGTATTGCACTGGTAATACTTTGGTGTTAGGAAGTCTTCTCATTATACCAACGGCTCAGTGTTTGCATCCATTCCTAAAGCGATGTAGGTAATCATTATCCTATGTGTTTTAGTTTTTATGGAATTCATTGTGGTCAGCTTAACTTTAATTCTTCCCACTTCTCCCCTCACCCACCTAAATAGGGCTTGGAGGGTCTCCACTTCTCTCAGGTGTGTGAACCCTGGCAACGTCCTCTTTGTTGACTGTGGACAAAGGTGTGACAAAATTGCAAACTTGTGAGTCATGTACTAATGTTTGTTTGCTGGGTTTTGGAAGAAGCTGTTTATTTTAGTAGGCAATTTTCATGTGTGAGAAGGTGAAATGTTGAGAAGGCAGTCCCTCATCAGTGGACAAACAATTGCTAAGAATTTAGCTAATGGCCCCCCTTCAGTGCAGAGAATAGATGGCAGCAATTGTACTTCCAGACTAAACCGAGAACTACTTGTTTGGCTGCTAGGTGTTAATGCAAATTTGTTCTTCAGCTCATTCAACCCTAGGGCTCCCATCCTTTGATTTAATTAAATGTAATTGGTTACATTGCTCCTCCCAGGCCCCTGAGGTGTTTTTGTTTATTGCTCACTCTTTGCAATAATGCTTCAATTCAAGGCACAAAATGCTCGATAAATAAGTGCTCTTTATCCTGTGTTGGATTTGCAGGGAGATTATTCCCCTCAAATAGTTTGGTTTTACTGTTAAAAGTGAATGACTAGCGAAATAAACTCATTGGGTGGCAAACCTAGCATATCCAGAAGCAAGGAAATAAGAAGGGTAAATTAGATGAGATTAGAACAAGAAATGAAGCTGTAATGTTAAATTAGTAAGGGATTGCAACTGGTGTTTTAAGAGCCATTGACACTTTTAAATGATGCTTCATGTAATAGGATTGCTATTGGTGCACTAATATATTTTGAGGGTTACTCTTTCAAAGTTTATTATTAAATGGCTTGTGTATTTTTATTAATATAAGGTAACGTTTTAAATAACATGCATCATGTAGCAAAAATTGACCTCAGGAAAATATTTAGCATGTTTTTCTAACTGAAAACAATATATATGGTAATGGATAATTGCATGATTCCATTTTGGAATTTTAAAACTACAGTATTTAAATGCTTTATTTAAAGGGGAGGGTTAATTCTATTTGCATTCTGTTAACTGCATATAAATACATATGCAGTGTATTTCATTGTTTAGAGATGTAAATAGACCTAACAATTTATATTGTGAAAGCCTCTGCCCTAAAGGTAACTTCTAAAATTTTAAGTTTTTCTTTACATCTATCAGCATTTAAGCACTCTTGTATCCAACTGGTCTTCATTGCCTTCCCACAGTGTTCAGAGAGAAAGCATCTTATCATCCATAGTGCTTCTGTCTTTATTCAGGCCTTGCTTTCAGCCTTGAGGACAGATGTATGGGACATGGCTTATTAATGCACCTGGCTCTTTAGACATTAGCATCACAGAATCACTCAGAAGCTGGGGAAAAAGAATGAAACTCTGTAATAGTTTGAGATTCATTTCACAAACATTTAAGTCCATCGAAAATGCTTCTGTTGCTGAAGGTGAAGATCACCCTTCCTGTCCTTCCCACCAGACTCTCATTTTCGTTCTGCTCTGTCACAGGGCTCAGGCAGTAAAAGAGTATGGACAGGAGGCAAAGAGGCAGGACTAAAAGATTACATCAAGGGGAATGGCAGAACCCAACACTTTGATCAGCACTGCTGATGAAGTCTCGTGTTCTCCTTTCTTTGGATGAGTGTTTCATGTTTTTTCACTCGTGTCTTGTCCCATGATGAGGCCACTCAGGGAGCTCTTTCTTCAGAGCCAATACAAGCTGAAGGCTGAACCTGCTCCCATGCTCAGGAGGAACTGTTCCTTCTGATGGCATGGGGTGTTTCAGTGATGCTTGTAAGGAAATGTCCTTTTTTAATAGTACATTAAATTTCCGATGTGCAAAGTTATTTTATCCTTGATCACTGTATGTGTTGGTATGGCAAAACCATCAGCTGGTGCTTGGAACTCCATGGAGACAAAATGGAGAGCAGATTGTTAACAGTTGCTGAATCAAATAAATTCCCCTCAGCATCCTGTCACTAGCAGGGCTAAATTAGGTGAGGGTCAGGTGAATTCACGGCAATGTCACTGGGAAACAGTGAACAATGCAAGCAGATTTGAGGGACCATTCTGCTATCAGAGGCCTGGGGCAGTGAATGCTAAATATTTAGCAAACTAACAAAAGGCTAGCCTAAAACAAAACATGTCAGTTATTAATTTCATTAACTGGCTGTGAAATAATATTTTGTGTTGGAAAAGTTGTCGTAAGTCAAGGCAAACAGCTGCTACTGTTACAGAAATAGTAAAGCTGCAACAAAATTAATGTTTCTCTGAAAACACTGAAAAAAGTAGAGATTCTGAGTCACAGATGTATTCTAGCCATAGTAAGATGACAACACTCACCTTTCTGACAGAGTATCAGCCCTGGACTTAACTCTAAAGGGATACTAAAAAAAAAAAAAAAAAAATTCAGCTCTCAGACACTTATGAAGTCCTGTGAGACAAGACAATCTATTTTACTGCTTTGTTATTCAAGCCTGTTTTTTCTGGGTGTTTTACTTGGATTTGAAATTATTTACATGTTTTTTTTTTATTTAAATGTCACCAGAAGGTCATTTCAAAAGATGATGTTTCTCATTGTCCACATAGTTTACATGCACTTAAGTAAAAAAAAAAAAAATAAGTTTCATAGTCAAAAGACTCTATTTAAAGTTACCACAATGTAATAAGATGCCTCTTGTATATTATGTAAGACCTGCTTTCACTAGGTGAAGTGTATTTGTATTAATAAAATAATATAGAAAAAATCATTATGTGAATAGAAGGCCCTATTCAGAAAAGGTCTTCAAATTTCTATGTGGGGTCAAAACACTTTCAGAAGTATGAAATGGAACATAAGTAATATTCCTATTCTTGAGCTGTTGCAGACAGAAATAAAATTCTTAGAAATATAACTGTACTTATAACCCACAGCCAAATAATGGCATTCATTCAGCATAGAAAAAGAATGAATTTCTATTCAAGTCATGGCTAATCTGCACACCCCCTAAAGCCTGGTACTAGAGCATTGTAAGATGACATGAACTTACGAAAAAAAAAGGTTTGGGTTTTTTTCTCAGAATTTCTGATATGTCTTCATTAAAAATAAATTATTCTTTATTATTTCAGTAAAAGTCACAAATACAGTGTATGCTATTTATTGTTTTATTGTCCAGCATACATAGAAAACCAATAGAACATTTAACATGAATTGTGGTAACTTCAGGATATTATGATGAGTTTTATTTAAATTCAAGTCAGAAAACATGGATGTAGATCCCAAGTGAATGGTTCAAATTGTCATCAAATTGAAGCAAGATACTCACTTATCATGAGTTAATGTTTTGCATTCAGTGCTTTTCACTGAGCCCAGTTTTATGTGCAAGCAAACCATATGAAGACCACATCAAGAAGCATGATTACCACTGCTCTTTAAACATGACGGGTATGTTCTTATCATTTTGCAAGTTAAGTTTTAACAGCTTTATTAAAAATATCTGCTACTATGGGGATGTACTGACTTCAGCATGGCTTATCCACCCCTATCCTCCTTCTGAGGTTGTGTTTCCTCTGGCCTTCAAGGAAGGCCAGCCTCCAACAACATCCTCTTTCGTGTATCTCCTCCTCCAGTGGCTGCTACTGTTTCTTAAAAGATGTCTGAGCAGAAGTGCTGTGTGTGTGTGCTCCCTCAGTTTAATTTTTTTGGTAGAATGGAGTGCTTCCAGCAGCTTCAGAGGTGGCTCTAACTGCCTGGCACAGGACAGTTCGTGGCCTTGTCCCATGCAGTTCTTTGCTAGAACCCCTTGTTACCAGATCCAGGGCTCAGCGCTATTGCAGTACAAGAAGTGTAGTAGGTTTTCCAGCACTTTCAGGGAAATAGATTCTGGAAAATGTTATGTAGTTAGAGGGGAGGTGAAAACAGAAGGGATCACTGTGTATCATCTACTGATTTTAGTGGCAGTTGCATCACAGGATCATGTTACAAAACTGGTACAGTTAAAATAGTTTGAAAAACATCTGTTATTGGGACAAGGGCTTGTGTAATTGCCATGTTTTTCCTTTTTATGTATTTGCACATTTTATGGAACAGCTGCATGTGCATTAGACTTATGTTGACCTCTTGATATAGCCATTATGAGGCTGATGTTCAATTTTTACCTTAGCAAGTTGGATTAATTTTTTGTATCTGAAGAAGAAAATGTCAATCTAGATAAAAGAACACAGGACTGTGTCAAAGGCAGTATTGTAGGCAGGGTTAAGTTACAAAGTACATAAAACTTTTTTCGCTATTATTGTGAAAAATTTTAGTGTGCTGAGAGTCCTGTATAATGAACACATTAACCTACAAACATACACATCATGGAAGGTTGGAAGAGACCTTAAGGATCAGTTAGTTCCAACCCCTCTGTCATGGGCAGGGACACCTTTCACTAGACCAGGTTGCTCAGAGTTACTCTGATGCATAGAAGCTATGGGGAAGTTTTGTGTCCCAGTTGTGGTCGGCTGGCGATTTACCAGTGCAAACATGTAGATTAATATCATATTGTGAAATATAACATCAGAAATATAACTAGCATGAACTCACAAATGAAGAATGGAGGGGGGTGTTGGAACACAGTTGAGTCTGTGCTGGAATATTAATTGCAGATTTCCTGAGTTGCAAGTATTTTGCTGGGGGCTTTGTTTTTTAGCTATAACATCGCATTAGTGGGAATTCACATACTGTGGTGATGAGCGCAGTATAATGTAAGGATTAGATAGGAGCTGAAATAGAGCCAACTGCTGGGCTCTGTTGATACAAGTCTGCCAGCAATTGCTGTTCCTATACTACGCAGTTGTAGGCCTGGATTTTCAATAGAAGTGCCAAACAATTTGAGTTTTGTACATCAGTGGGGGAGCAAGTTTGTTGAACTCTTCATATAAGTCATAGATTTCCCACCCCCACCTCCCTGTCTTCTGGAGAAACTCAGCTTTTGTCTTGCTTGCTTTCTTCTTCTGGGTTTGAAGATTTAGTCTGTCATTGGAAGAGCTATTTTTCTAGCATCATCTTTTGTGAATATTCCCACCCTGCCCTCCCAGTGAAGAAAGGAAGGATTGTTCTGTTGTTTTTGCTCTCTGAGGTCCTGCTTTTTGGAGTTATGCTTAAAAACATTCCTATTCTAATATCTTTAATAAGGCATATTAAATTGTTATGGGTGATGCTGTTGCCAACAGGAAGATGGTATTTCTTACTCTACTAACACAGTCTGTTAGAAACTACTGCCTGATACTTCAGATTGCATTGCCATTCCATATCTGCTGTGTCCTTTGCTTGACCTAGGAATGTTTCTAGGAGTGTCCTGAATCATATATGCTTCTGGACCATCTTGGTTCATTACAAAAGCTCTGTTTCCCCAGGCAAGAGTCTGTTTTATTAAATGAAAGTATTTGTCACAAGAAGGCAGAGGGAATTTCTTTTGAAGTCTTTGGAGCGGGACGTAATACTTGTTGAATTGTTGTGCAATGGTAGACCCTAGACTTATTGTGCCAAATGGCAAATGCCAGACTCATCTTTCACTTATTTTGTTCTTCTCATTGTTTTTGCATGCACAGAGTCTAACACATTGGGATTTGGAAATAGACAGTCTCTACTAGTATACAATTCAAAGAGTTACCTTGTTTTTGATGTGACAAAACAAAAATGCTGCATTTGGTGCTAATAAATCATATTCCTCAGTAATTTACTGAAGTAACTCACTCATTTGCAGACTGATTCATTGTTCTGGAAGCTAGTTTTCTATTTCTTAAAAATCTGGTTAATAATTGCAATATTTTTGGGAAATATTTGAAGTTGGTAGAGAAACACAAAATATTTAAAACATGAAAGAAATCAAGTAAGAATATTAGCTAACTTTTATTTTCTCCTGAATCCTATAAGGAGATCAGATCAACCCTATAAGGTCTGTCAGTTTTGTACAATTAATTCATTTGGTTAGGTTTCTCTGTTCTTATAGGACTGAACCCAATTCAAGCAGTGTCACTGCTCCTTACACAGCTCTCATCAGTGCTCCATTCAGTATCTTAATTCCACAATAAAATTTTTTAAACTATTAATTATATTCTTTAGATCAAAAGAACTATGAAGTTCTGTGTGTAATGTTGGTGTTATTGCCGTTGCTGTGTTATGAGATCAACATTGCTCTTAATAAATTCCTCGTAAATGTAAACATCATTAAGTCTTTTGAACAAGTAAACATCAACTAATGAATTTACATAAACACTGCTAATGAACACTTATTTATTATTTTGCATCTCTGCAATTTAGTAACAGATTTTCAAGACAATAGTCAATTTTGTAGTCTTAATTTTATAAAACCACTAGTAGTTTTTTGTCCCCTTCAAGCATTTAATATGTAAATTAGGTATTCTCAAGCTTAATGTTATTCGTTTTTATAAAACAAATACATCATTAATCTGATTAAGTTCTTGGATGAGAGTGCTGTCCTCAGATCATTGTGGATCATTTATTGTTGGGCATACATCCAAAAAAATAGATTCAAGCATGGCACTTACAGTCTAGGTTTAGCAGAACTGTTGAAACCCTTAAATGGCATTTTTAGAAGAATGGAAAAGCAGTGCTTACTTGTAATGGCAAGCATTATGCAAAACTTAGCAACACTTCTTATCCTTAACTGCAGCTCACTGATAATAATTCAGAGCTTAGAAATGATGTTGTGCTTTGATGCATTTTTAGAACATAATATAATAAAGTGAGCTTAGCGTATCCTAAATCCTGTCATTATTAAAGTGTGTTGGTCACCAGGAGATGTGTTGTGCCAGTAGCACCAACCACCATGCAGCTGCAGACCCCTTTTTTCTGAACCCTGCAGTTGGCTGTGGCTTTCATGTCTCCTTGAACACCCACAAGAAACAGTAACAAGGGTACAGATTTTGTGCATGTCCTTGTGAAAATGTGGTGGAACAAAAGTGACAAGTTTTCACCTGTCATGAATTCATAACTACTTGGTACTTTCTCGTCACTGCTATCGAAACTACATTGTTCAATGTCGGCTCAGATTGTGATGCTCTTCAAAATTTCTACATGGTTGGGTTCTTCTGTTTTTCTAATGTGAAGTCTATTAAAAAGGAACACCATTTGTGTGTGCTCTAATAGTTCTGCTAGAGGCATGAAGTCTGATTGCATTCAGAAGTAGTTGTGCAACTTCATGGGATTCTGAGGGATGCTTGAAAGAGAATAAATTTAGAAAATAATGATGATGTTGTTACACAAGGAGAAATATGTTTTAAAAGTTTTTAGGTGAATTTTTTTCAACTGAATAACAGTTAGAATGGTGAATAAGGGGATGCAACTGAAAACAGAATGGTTTGGTTGGTAAAAAAGAATTTTTCAGTCACTGTTCTGTTTCCCCATTGAAAACAAAACCTTCCATGTTCTGCAGAGGATATATAGCAAAACTAAGCGTGGTGGTTTAGTTTTCTTGGTTTTGGTTTAGACCTTCCTTAGTAACAGTGTCATAACTAAGGAAGTACTCCACACCATTCCTTCACGTAATCAGGTGCATTTAAGACAGGAGGAAGGTTTCCTCTCTCTCTCTTTCTCTCCTTCCTTTCGTGTGCTTGGAGGACATCAGCTCTCTCCGCTCTTATCTCTATGAGCTGAGGCCCATTGGAGAAGCTGCTGTCCCAGCCGTACGGAGGGGAAGGACCTGCTTTCTC
>JAWWEE010000105.1:26122369-26287369 GCA_035221455.1 Xenops minutus
GGACCTGCTTTCTCTTAAGGGGAGTTTGGTGAGAATTGATTGTATTAGTTACTTATTGAGCTTTTCCCTGAGTTTACAAGTGTGTGTATCTGTTCTGTTTGTTTTTACCCATTTTTTGTCCCATTTCCCTTTTCCCCCTTCTCTCTTTTGGGGTTGTTTGGGATTTGTTCTGTACACTCAGTATTTGATTGTATATAATTGTATTATGTGAATATATATATATACTTTTAATACAATTGTCTTTTTGGTACTTTTTTCTTCTCTCTTGGTGGGGGAAATCTGTGTGGCCGGCAGTTGGGTTTGGCAGGGAGCCAACTCAAACCTCCACACTAAGTTTACATGGACTTGAAACAAGATCATTAAATGAAGAACTACTATTTACATTTTTATGTGAGGGACACTGAAGACCAAGTTTTAAGTAGGGACTAGGTTCCATATTTATTTAAAATATTCAGACAATTACATCAGGAGTACTGAAATACAGGGAAAATTGTAATTGACTGGATACAGGCCTAATGATCCTACCCATGTTCTATAATGTGGCAACCATAATTTGTTAATTTTGTGGTTGTGTAAAATTTCAGTCATTCAAAATGCCAACAAAATTCACCCAGTACTGGGATACGTGCACTTGGAAATAGTACCTATATATTAGAGTAGCTAGATCTTCTGTAAAAATAGAAGAATTAAATGTGCTTTCTGTAATGCTTGAACATCTTTTTTTAATTAAAAATACCAAAATTTCCTTTTTAGTTCTCTGTAATGAAAGGATTGACTAATGAAGCCACTTAAAAATTTTTATAGCTAAAAATATCTTCCAAATGGTTAATCTTCTAAGAATGGGTTCAGGGACATTTAACATTTCAATTTGCTCCATTTTGTCTTTGAGACTATTTTAAAACTAGGACTAGAGCTTATAATATTTTAAGCACTATTATGATATTAAATATTTCTCACTGATGTAGGTGCAGTACTGCACATAATTCAATGTCACAATGTCACGGTAGATTAAAAGGATGTTCTGGCCCAGGGTGAGTGCTTTATAAAATTTTATTCTTATACTCAAATATTTTTTATTTTAAGCATATCAAATGCATTTTTCCATTGTCATCTTTGAGAAAATGTCACTTTAGCATAGATAAATACACATATTAAGACAGAAATAAATGTCTTTTAGGTGGGTGAACCAAAAAGACATGATTGGAAGGAATATGAAGTAATAAAAATATTAATTGATAGCATAAGTAGTTCTTAGATTTCTGGTAAACCCTATGGATTTTTGCCTGCAGATCTCAGTTTTGTGACTGAAAGATCTTTTTATTGTCTACAAAAATGGAAAACAAAAACTTTTAGTTTCTGAGCTGTTTGCACCCCCTGTTTGATATAATACCATGTCCTTTCTGTATGAACCATCTTCCTTCCACTCAAGCAGTGACTGATTGAAGCAGGGTTCTTGTGCTCCCACACAGTCAAAGGGAGCCTCAAGGCTTGTCCCACTGGAACCCACTGAAGCAGCAGCAAATGAAGTTCCTTTTCCCCTGGTAGAAAGAAGTGACAGCAGCAAGGTTGCATCTGCTACATGTGTGCCATTTTTGGGTTGTTTTGGATCATCCATGGCTCTGGTCAGTAAGGTCTTTTGGGAGGTGGGAACCAGTTGAGGCTCTTCAGATGCTCCATTTCAGACCATGTCTATTTTTAGTCAGCTATCCCTGATTGTGCTCAAAGCATTACTTTAAAACCATGATGCCTGCTCTGTGATCTGAGGATGGCTGGCTACCACCAAAAGGTTTGAGCCCCTTTCCTTCCTTTTGACATTTGTCATGCTTTTTTTGCCCCCTAATTAGCAAGTTTAGAGCTTGTTTGTTTGAATATGCTAGTGAAGATTTTTATCTCTTTTACTTCAATTGTGAAAGTTAACTTGCAAGACCACGATTGGGAATGTAAAGTTCTACAAGGCATCTTGACAAATTAAAATGCTATTTGTTTTTTACATGGGAGAGAATTGCCTTCTACAACTTTAACAACTGTCCCTTGGAAATACACTGAGCACCTCTTGGCTTAGCACAACTTGTTTCTGCTTGTTAATGTGAAATTTTTTACAGACTGTGTTGTTATCTTGCCTTTTTTCAACTTCTTACTGACTAGATTCAGAGTTATGTGGAACTCTCTGTTGGAGAAGAAAGCATGAAATCTTCCCCAAATCTTTGGGTGAAACTAAGCCTTAACATTCATTAGGGCTCCAAACGTTCCCCCAAATGTGTCTATTAAACTTTCAAATGGAAGGCTGAGTTATTCATAAATTTGCACTTATATAAAATTGGCACAATATTAATCATTAAAACCCAAGGGACAGCTTAAACTTCACCAGTTTAAAACTACAATGTATTGGTTTTTAATACTTTCTCATTGAATGTGAAAAGGAAGTGCATAAAATGATATCAAATTTATAGGCATTTGGGTGTGGTCTCTTTCTGATTATGTCATTCAGCAGTATTGACGAACAACTATATTTTTCCTGGAGGGAGGTTCTTAGTTTAGGAATTTAATTGCAGGTTTTGCATGAAGCTGTTACTTCTGTGACAATTCTGTACACCTCTTGGTTTAACAGGTTTAGTCACCACACTTGAAAGGCTTTGTCTTTGCACTGAGGTCAGATCAGAAGAAAAGGTTGCTCATGCAGATCAGGCTATGACACTGCTGTGACAGTGAACAATGAAACTTGCTAGCTTGCTGTTCAGTTTAGTTCCTAGAGCTCATATTTGCTTTACAGTAATATTTTCCTAGGTGAATAAACCAATTTTGCCATAAAATAATTTTATAATGGCTGTTGTCCAGCATTACCGTCCAGATTATGCAACTGACAGTAAAATTATTACTTTGTGAATTTTGTATACACAGTAAAATTACAGACACAAGTTTTCTTCTTTAAAAGGATAAAACAATGTTTAAGCCAAGACAAGGCAGATAGCATGGACTGCAGAATGATGATATTCAGTTATTTCTTGTCAGTCAGAAGGGGGTTTGTGTTTGAAAAACCACATCTGTTTCAGTATAATTCTGTAAAATGATAAAGGAAACGTGTGTTTGATTCTGGTGTTATGATTCTGTGATAACTCTCTTATCAGTGTTAGGCGCTGTGGCCTACATCTATATTTTTACAATAAAACTGTGATGTTTCTGTGCAGCTGTATGTTAGATATCTAATTAAAGACACCAGTTTTTAGGGCATACCTTGTCTAATAACTAACTTTTAGAGACAGAATTTGTTCATTCTGAGTATCCGTTGCATTTTAAAATTACCAGTAGTTAGTACTTGGAAAATTATATTTGTAATCTTTTTTAGCTGCATCTTAAAAACAGTTTTTTTCCCCCTATCATAGCAGTGACTTCCTGCCCAGTACTAAATAAAAGCCTGTTGTAATCCTGGCCTGTGAATAGCTTGAGGTTCAGCATTCTTTCCTCTCCTGTGTCAGGTTCTCTGTCCCCACCACTGGAGAGCGTTTTGTTTTATAAGAGGTAATGAATGGTGAATTGTTGATCTTCTTCAATGCTTAGCATTTTGTTAAGTTTAAGGACTATATTTATGTAAGGCTAGACAATATTTGCTGCACTTGATGGTGAATTTGCTTGAAGAGTGTTTTGATGGAAATAAAAAAGCCTTACCTTCTTTCTTTGTGTATCTTAGATGGATTTTTTTAATGTTTTATCTATCTGTTTATATATACATGTACACTGTGTGAATCAAGCATCACACCTGTGTTAAAAAATACATTATTTCAGTCCTTTCCTCAAGATTTTTAGTTATTAGTGAGAAAGATGTGATTTAAGTATTCAAAAAAATATTTTGCATCTCTATTACCTTGTAAGAATGACTGCACAAAATTGAAACCATTTTAATATTAAAAATTTCATCATATTTGGAAAAATTTTAACTAGTTTTCAGTGGGGAAATCTAGGTGAATACTTACAATAATTTTAAATTAGTCAGAATTTCAAACCTGATGAAGCAGATGCAGTTTGGACATTTATTTTCACAATTTATTTTCACATTTCTCAACCTGTTACACTGCAAGAAACTTCACTGGGTCATGTGTTAGTGCTTCCAAGCCTGCCCTTGTTTGTAACAACTGAAGACAGCTCCATTTCTCAGGGACAATGAAGCACATAGTTTTCAGGATAAAACTTGCACAAGCCTGAAATGAAGCATTTGTGCTGCATGGTTCTTTAACAATGGAAGAAGCTAATTTTAAGAGAAATGATTGTTCAGTGTATACCAGCATCAGCTTTTGCAATCACCTATCAACAGTGACTAAGGACAAGAAACCACATGCCCATGAAAGACACAAGAAGGAGAACAGAAAAAAACAACCCAAAACCCAAAGTAAGAAAACAGCAATGTGATGTAAATTAGTAAATGGAAATAAAAACCATATTTAAGTTCTACACCATACAAGTGTAAGTAGAGATGTATACTACTTCATTATATGCTAGGTCGCTCCGGTTTCAGACAGTTAATTTTCCAATTTCATCTGTTTTATGGCTTCATCCTAATCTTAATGTCAAATACAGTACCTATGAGGCTGCACAGTTATTGCCAGATGATCTGCTAATCTGATTTTTGTTTTGGTAGAGTTAGTTTTCAGCTGGATCAGCTCCCTAATCCAACTTGCTGAACAGTTGCATAGAAAATGTTGAAGTACACCAGGAGAGGGAAAGAACAGGACTGCCCTGTTTTAAGAGCAGGCCATGTTAACTCTAAATTAAGTACCAATAAAGTTTTGAATCTTCATCCTCAATTGTGGTAAACCAATAGATAACAGTTAATTTGAACCTGAACATTTTGAGTGGGATGCAGTTTGTATTACTACTTGTTCTTTAGATGTATGTTTACTGCTTTAATTAGAAATCTGTAAAAGTTTTGCTATTTTTTTAAAAAAAGCTTATGAACTCAAGCTCAGTATTTAGGTTCGTGTACCTCACATCTGCACAAAATTTTCTGAAGTGTTTCTATCACTAGGATAAAAATTACTTGGTTGGAGCAGTATACTTCATGCATGTGCAACTTACTTGTTCATAGTATTTTGGCTATTTTTTCATTGTGGATCAGCAGTTTTCTTCCTCTCAGAATGTTCTTGAAACCATAATCTGTTAGTAGCTGTCATTACGAAGATTTATCTTTCTGGAAGAAAGAAATAAGCTACTTCACTTTTTCAGGCTTATACTTTTATGAACAGCTGAAAATTTAATAAGTTGCTGTGGCATAAGGTGTGTCTTGTCTTCTGAGCACCTTTTTCCTCAGTCTTTTATTTCTTTGCAGATACGCAGCAACTTGTGATGGAAAATGTTCTTTCATGAGCTGATGCAATTTACTAATACAGTAGAAAAAGGTACAGACTGCTCCAAATTCAATAAATTAACTAAAGGAGAACGTGGCCAGAAGAAAGGCAGGGCAAAGGGAAGGATGGACCTTCTCTCTTTGGTGGTGGTGTGTTATTGTATCAGCTCAGGCAATCAGACCACTGTGGTGACTGTCAATTCAGAATACTTACTCTGTGGTATATTGCACTATTCTGGGTGTTTTCTGTACTGTCTTCTCCCTAATGGTCAGATATCTTACCCTTCCTATCTATTGCGATAAAGTGGCACAAAACCTATGAATAAGTCTCATGAATAACTATGAAAGTAGTGTAGGAAGGGGCTATGAAAGGGTCATAAAGCTTTACTTAATGTAATGTTAGTAGCAAGTGAAGGACTATGCTTTCAGTTGTTCAATATACCATATTCATAGCAACATTTCTCTTGCCTGCATAAGTTCAAAATGTCCTCTAAAGTATTGAAGATCTTCACAAATAGCTATTCTTTCTTGTCTAACACAAGTCAGAGAATCTGACTGAAGTATCAAAGCTATGGTAACCCATGATACGACGGCCAGACAAATTTTACTTTGTCAGAGGCTAAGTCACCGTGACTCTGGTGATGTTAGGTAACTGGCTGTGATGCAAGAATTTGATTGAGAGTTTGAGCCCTTAATAATATTATCTTAATGAATTATATAACTTCCTGATGAATTGGCATACAGCTTTTAGAAAGATGCATAATTTTTATTTAAAGACTCAAAGAGATGGATAATGAGCTATTTTGCCATACCAGTCTTTCAATTATCTAGTTAAAATGAGCATCTTATTTCTAACCTGAATTTTCCTAACTCTGTATTTTCCTTTTAGATTTCTTCTTACTTTGTTTCTAGTTTACAGACTGTTTTAGCTTATTGTGGTTTCTTAAGCCCACTTTAACCATTAATAATTTTACATTTTTATGAGATATTTAAATAGGAACAAATGCCATTGCAAACCTTTTCTGCCTTACTGTTTCTGTTTACACTTAACACTTGAAATTTAGCTAAACATTCTGCTATACCATAGATAGATAATTAATATTTTTATTATTATTAAAATAGTTTTAAAACTGAATTAAGATTTTTACAAAGTCTTACAGTACTTTGCATTACAAGAGCACAGGTTCCTCTTGTGGCTGAACTTATACTCTAATTAAGAAGAACAATGAAAATTATGTTCAGGTTGCTTAACAAGTCTTGCTGCTAATTGTTCTCATTTTCCAGAAAACAAGTTAGCTAACAGCTTTGGTTTTCTTTTTCTTTATAAAAAAAATTTGTAAATATAGTATTTGATTTGTCTTTTCCATTTTCTCACTAAAAGAAGTAGGGGATATATAAAAGGAAAGAAGAGATATCCTTACCTCCACCCACAAAAACCTGACACTCATAGAAAAAGAGAAGGCAGTATGATCTCAGAATTTCGTCAAAATCTGAAAAATGTACCTTTTTTACACTAAAAAAAGTCAGTACAGTCATTTTTTTTGACAAAATATATTAATATTTTCTTTCCTTGATTGAAGAACACCCAAAAGGAACACAGTGAGTAACCCTGTATATTCTTTTTGTGCTGTGCTCTATTAGGTGAGCTGTTATTCTTACTAGCAATAAGCACTGGTAGTACCTGACACAAAATTTAATCGCAGGCTGTGGAATAAGCCTAGTGAAGGAATTTAGTTTTATTTGTTTATCTTTTGCAAACTTATTCATTAATTTGTAGTCTGAAATTTGGTGGAAGTGAGGTCATAATGTACTTGGAGACCTGGACTAAGCTAAGAGTATGTTGTAGAGAGAAGGACACAATGCGCACTGTGCTTTCAACTATGTAATATTTAAATAGATTTTGTAAATCTTTTGTTTAAATGCCTGAGAGAAAATTCTCTCTTACCATGCTCTGATGATAGCTACAACCCTGCTGGGCATGTGGGTTTTTTTTGGGCTGGGGATTTTTTTTTTTCTTATTTTCATGGAATTTCTAGCAAAAGACATATACTGAAATGAATTAATATTTGGGCTTAACAGCAGTTCTCTGAGCAGAACAATGTTTATGGTTTTCTTACTAGTTTTATAAGAAAACAAGTTTTACGTAAGTTAATTTCGCATTACAAATGCACTTCAGTGTACTGTGTACTAATTTCTTACCCCTGAAAAGTTCTCTGTGCTTTATTGGTTGTAAACCATTTTTAACTAAGAGGAAAAAAATGTGAGTAATGGTGTTTTAAAAGAAAATATCAGACTCTGTGATAACCAAGGATGTGCTCAAGTGGCATGAATACTTCAGTTCCAGATGGGTCAGCTTTAGGGGTCAAGTTGTGAAGAGAAAGCCATCACACACACTTCATCAACACCGTGGAATGAGAGACCAGTGCATTTACTGAGCAATGGATTTCCAGTGAGCGTATAAACTAATTGGTGGATGAACATGCCCCAGGAGCAATGATTTTAAGGTCATAGCAGGCTCAGTGAATTGTGCTGACTTACACTGTGTCTCAGTGATAGCTGATCTTACCAATGAGCAGTTTAGAGGCATTCAAGCCTGAACTCTTTTCCATGTGCCTTGAATGGCATGTCAGCGGTCACTGTTTCTGACATCCTTTATATTTGTCCAGTCAGCTTTAAATCTTTAGGTTGGGCTTCAGCATACTCAGGAAAGAAAGGAGAGAAGCGATTATTTTCAGTCATTGAGTTCTGAAGATCTTAGTGTTAATTATGCCAAACACGGTTCGTTCATCAACAAACTAGAAATGCTGAAGAGAGAAGAGAGAGGGAACTGATATTTTTAGTGATCAAAAGTATCCCAATTAGAACTTTCTATTGCTTAGCTTTTAGTTATTTCTTCTCACTAATTCTGTATTCCCTCTTAAAATATTAATTGAATGAATACTGATTTTTATTTGACATGTCAAATTCACAAGCTGAAAAATTGCTGTAACATTATTTAAGAAATTAAGTAGTGGACATGTCAGTCATATACCCCTTTCCTGCTAGTGGCACATTGCTTCTCATGTGAAACATTTTCTTTTGTTTTGGATAAATGTTTACTCATTCTTTGTCTGCTATGAGTGCAAAACAGAACCATGCAGAGGTCCTTTTAAATTTGCAATCAATTAAGGAATGCTACAGTAGCTCTAATTCTCTCTCTTTTTTTTTTTTTTTTTAGAGGGGACAGGAAAACCTGTTTTGTTTTATGATTGTTAAGGCTTGACTGAGAGTGTTTTCTTTAATCTTAATAGTAATTAAATAATTTATAAACAGCTGTTAATTTTTAGATAAAATCCAGCAGAGGGTTTATTCAGCATTGTCTTAGCATGAACATGTGTGCAGTGATCCTTGTAAAGTAAAAAAATAAAAAAGTTAACATGCTTTTGGCCTTAACATTTAAAATCTAATAATGATGACGCTCATAAAGTAATTTTTAATGTGAACTTTTAGGAGCAGTCATTTAATTCTAAGTACTGGTATATATCTCCATACATATATGTGTGTCTTTGTGAATGAGATAGCATGTGCATTCCTTGAGAATGTGAACTGAAAACAATTATAGAATGTCCTACTAATTTTTGAAGCAAACAATTTATTTTCTGTTGTGTGTGAATATAGTCATCTTCATCTAGGAAGCAATTAGCAATAGTATTCATAGTAATTATTTTTAAGACAGAAAACAGTTTGATTCCATCACTGGTTGTAAATAGTGTGGTTTGTGTAAAGGAAATGGCTTGCTATGACCTTCCTATACAAGCTTTGTTCTCCTCAAAGTCCTCCCTTTAGAGAGTAAGGAAGTGACCACAGACATTCCTACCAGTATGAGTTAGAACAAGCAGTAGGACTGGTTGATAGTCTTGTACACATGATTAGAACTTTAGAAAACTGATATGCTTAGCATTTACTAAAATATCTGTATGCAAATTTCTTTGCACTTTTATGGAGCTGTATAGCTGCACAGGGCTTTGTGCTGTTGAATGGAACTCTAAATTTACAGGATTCAAGTTTAGTTCAACAAGTCACAGAACCTTTTAAGTAGATTATATGTTTAGCATAGACCTTGAATATTCTTGACAGTTCTCCTTCTCAGATTAACAGAAAACAATCAGAGTTAGAATAAAACATGGAATTAGTTTATAACCTTGCTGTGTGTATTAAAGGGAGCAATATTGTAATTAAAATGCAGATAAACATTGTGGAAATCTCACATAACTGTAATAGGATGTCCTCATCATATGATTTTGCTTCATTATACTCTATTACTTTATCCTCTTGCTGTGTCTCTGCAGCTGCTTTGTTGGGGAATATCAATATTCAATTACAAAAATTAAGTAATCAAATTTCTATTTTCTACAATGACATTTGAAATAAATACTGTTTCTGAGCAGAACCAGAGCACAACTACTTCAGTAACTCAAAAGACAAATTGCAGATTTTTGGCTATTATGATAGTTCTCTGGTGGTTTAGAACATGTTAAATATTAGTGTTTATGCGTCAGTCTTAATATATTAAGAACATTTTAATGTTCCTTTAATGTTAGCTGACAAAACCAGGAGAATTATGGCTAACAATGTTTTCCATATTCTCAACTATTCAACTAATAGCCAAATGGCCCCATTTGACAAAATGTGAGTATTTTTCTGCATGTTGTTATATGCCATTTTAGCTTTTGGTTTTGTAATACTACTCTCTCTCTTGGTGTGCGACAAAACCAGCATCTGTATGGTGTATGACTTTTCTGTGTAATGATGATGAGAAAGATCTTCAAATCATTTTGGGATCACTGAACTGCACAATATCTGTGCTTAGAAATGAGGAAAAACTGTGCTAACAGAATTAGCATCAAAACAGTGTAAGTATGAATACTGAAAATGAGAGAAGACTAAACTACGAGGAAGAAATTTATCAGCTGGGAGAACTTTGAAAATGCTGGATGATGAGTAAAAGCCAGTGTCAGCATTACCAATTGGACACTGAGATTGTGGTGTTTAGCAAGTGTAAAAGTGTACTGAACTAATAGGCAAAAAGCCGTTTTTTATGATATGTACTAGCTGGCATTGGATAGAATGAGTCAGTGACAAAGTATAACTTGGCAAATGGACTTAGAGTTTGCTGCTAGAGAAGTTCAGATGAGTTTGCAGATTGAGGTACTGAGAGAGAAATTTGGAGAAGACTTTAAAGAATATTGACAAGAGGGACGTAAAGGATTCTATGGAAATACCTAAAAAAGAACCTGTTAAGTAATGAGAAATGAAGAATACTTCACTATGGGTAAGAGCATTTTTTGTGAGGTTCTTATGAGCTGAGGAGAGAGAGACATGACCTATGGTACAAAAGTCTATGGAGAGATTGAAGGGTGAAAATTAGGAAAAAAACTACTTTGTGTAAGCAAAATAAAGTTATTGGCATATTGGTAACTGCCTGTACCTGTAGTATGGAAACTACTGGAAAGAGGTGATTGATAAGGAAGCAAAAGGAGTTTGAGTAGGATAAACAGAGTGACTTGAGGCAAAAAAGAAGACCGATAGAGTTGTAGCCAGAGCTGGGGCAAGTAGAGCAGTATGGTAGGGCACCCAGCAAGAATAGTAATTTTGCTTATATTTGCTGTGTTTGAGAAATGCAAATCTTACGTCACAAAATGTCCCTTTACTTGACCATTTCCTCCTCTTTCTTCCCCTTTCTGTTAATGCATTTTTTTCTTTCTTTGCTCATAGTTGCCAATAGTTAGATCAGTTTCTAGCTTCTGTGTGTATATTAAAGATGGCTCTGTTTTCTTCCTGGGTAATTTCCTTTCCAAATTTAGTGTTTGTCTATTTTTAGTGGTTATCATTTGAAATATCATATAACCACTTTCCAAAGGTTTTTGTGTTATTTCCCAGAGTACACTGTGAGAATGGATGTGTTCAGTGTTTTCAATAGTAAATAGAATTCCCCAGTGAACAGGTGCTGCCATTTTGAAGGAGTTATATATAAACACAGAAAATATTACAGCAAGCAAATAGATGACATCTCAGAGCCTGAGAGGTATCCATCTCCAGGGTATATTAGAAAATAGGAGAAAGTATTAAAATTTTTTGTCTCCATGTAATGAAATGATAATGTTAGAATTCTGATAAATCTTTATTTTTATTATAGTAAGAACTCTTCTGTACAAAAATGTTAATAGAGTTGAAAGACAACATTTACTGAAAGGTGAAGACCAACTTAAGATAGAATCATAAACAGAGTTCTTGTAAATGCCAACAAAAGGACTGGAAATAATTTATAAGCAATTTTAGTCTGTGTTCTACAAATCTGTGTTTTTCTGTGTTACCTTGTTCTTAGTAAATGTTCTCACTCAGTGCTAAGTCCCACATTATATAATCTTTCATTTTATCTTTTCATTCTATCATGGCACAGCATACCTAGCTAATCCATCAGAAATCCCTTTCCTTATCAGTCACTCAAGAATGGTTATACTGTACAGTATGACAGCATTAGACACCACTTACCTTCCTAAACTACAGATTACTGAGAAGAAAAAAATTTGTTGTGTGTTTGAGGATGCCTTGACTGTATGTCAACTTCATTGTTTGTTTTCCTTGTTTACTGCATTTTCCAAAATGTATATGCCTTTCTTTTTTAATTGTCATACCTTTCTCTATTACTTTCTGAAAATTTTGGGGTATTCATATCTTCCTTTATTGTTTATTCAACATAGTGATTTAGCAATGTAGTACACATTTTCTGTCATTTAATATAATTTCCATCTTCATAGATGGGGAGCTTTGAGAATATGTTCAGATGTATCAAAGATCAGGGGCCTTGTACCCCTTGACAGCCTACCTGAATGGAGTATTTGACACAGTAGATCACAGCTGCCTCTTTGGAGGTGTTATAATATATTATGTCATGTTTGACTGTGGAGCTGATAACAGATGTTAGACAGTAGATACTCTAGGATTCTCAAATAATGATATACCACTTAGTACAGAAATATTTGCTCTCATTCAATCCTGGTATGAAGCCAGATGAGAATTTTAGTATTATGGCCTCAATATCATGGTGAATTCTAGACTGGTTATAATGAGTATTTAATGGAATTTGCAGAACTTTGTCATAAAAAGGCTATTGCAGTCTGTTGTGCTTGTTAGTTCTTTTTACCAAGAACACTGCAAGTATTTTTTGAAAAGCATAATAAATTAGATGTATATTTTAGATGGTTCTATAATCATGTGATAGCATCAGGTAAGAATGGATGTGATGTACCTTCTGCTGTTAAAAATTTGTTTTTCCAGCAGAAATATTTGGCAAACATTAGGCAACCTTCAGGCTTCACATACTTGACTGGTGACAAACAGGTAGCTTCATTTTTGGCCTTGTTTAGGGACCTGGCAACAAAAAACATGGCCACGGGTAGTGCAGAAGCATATTTAAACCATGTGTGCAAATAAAATTTATGTCCTTTATAAGTTTATATTAATTTGAAGAGAAAAATAATATGAAAGTTAGAAATTATTGCTGTCGTAATATGAAAGTTAGAAATTATTGCTGTTTGAAGGTCACTTTATCACACTCAGTGTTACAAAGATTATTTTACTGATATCGGCACCATGGGGATGATTGTGGGTGTATTGGTGTTTGTACTTGTGGAGCTCGCAGCAGCTGAGTAGCTTTGATCCTCATTTCTGTTCTATAGGATATCACCTTTAGGTTACAAGTCTTATAATTAACTAAAAAATCTATTATTAGTTAGTTTTATCCAAAGGATTATATTGTTTTTGCATAGTGCTTTTTGTGTGACCAAAAGCATTGCTTTTGCTTGCTCTTCATTGTCTTGGTGCCACAAATCTCCAAAGTCTTTCATTAGCAATTTCTTTATTTATATGGAGTCACAGAATAATTTGGGTTGGATGGCACCTTTAAAGGTCACCTGTTCCAACCTCCCTGCCTTTGATGCAGCCCAGGATACAATTGGACTTTGGGCTGTGAGCACACATTGCTGGCTCATGTCCAGCTTCTCATCCACTGACACTCCCAAGCCCTTCTCAGCAGGGCTGCTCTGAATCCCTTCATTCCCCAGCCTGTGTTGATGCCAGGGGTTTGCCTTCCAGATGCAGCACCTTGCACTTGTCCTCATTGTACCTCATGAGATTCCCATGGGTGTATTCCTTGAGCTTGTCCTGGTCCCTCTGGATGGCATCCTGTCCTTCAGCTGTGTCAGCTGCACCACTCAGCTTAGTGTCATCTGCAGATTCGCTGAGGGTACACTTGATCCTACTGTGTCATAAAGATACTAAATATGGTTGTAATTAAAATTAATAAATGGAGTTTTTTTTCTTTGATGCTGAAACCCAGTCTGACGAACTTGTTAACATGGCAAATGTTTGAAACTTTAGACTCTGGAAAGCACTGTACTCAAACTGAGGAACCAGAAAGCCCAATGTTGCTACATAACCACTGAGTGGAGTTCTTGTCTTCTTAATCTAGAAAAATAATTTATTTTCCCACAAGGAAGGTATAAAGCTGTTTACACAGTCTGCTTTTATGTTTGTCTGTTTTTCCTTTATTGTGCTGGTTTTTTTAACAAAAATGAAAATGTCTATAATCTGGCCGTAGAATTCATTATTTATATTTGCAAGTCATCAGATCTTGGTTTAGTCTCCTTTTTTTTTTTTTCTTCATAACTTGGAGCCATTCTGGCATGCCTTTAGGTTTATGACATCCTGCTGTGTAAGGATGTTTCAACTGTGGTTTCTAGATACCTTTTTATAGGGTTGGTTTTTTTACGATATGCTAAATTATATCATGAGCTATTAAGACAGGTTATGCATTTGTTAGTTTAAAAACATCTCTAATTATTTCACTCAGCTAAAATATTACTGCATATATGCTTTAGGCATGATTTCTTTGCTAACAACCTATTATGTATTCATAGGAGCAACAATACCAATTCATACCATTGGGAATATTATTTAATTTGGCGAATAGAGTATTTTTATTATTTGTATGTTGTTTAGAGTAAATATATCCTTGAAAGCAAACAAAAGGATGAATGTACTGCGTGGTCACATTCAGTAAATCTTTTGTTTTACTTTCATTAAGGCTTGATTTAGTCAGGTACAAATGGAAAATCTGTAGTAGCTTTAAAGTAAAATAAAATTGGTTTTGATTCAGTTCAAGTCAACCATCTCATTTAAAATTAGCCCAGAGGTCTTGTAAAAATGCTAGTAATCTAAACATAATAATGCACATTGCCCAATTGCTACTGTATATGATATAGGTTCAGTGCTGTAATGCTTTGACAGCCCATTACTGAATGTAATGAACAGCTATTTTTAAACAGAAGAAATTCAAGTTGACAGCTTGGCAATGAAATTCAGCTAGTGGCATAATTTTTGTCGTCTTCAGTATAGAGAGTGGATTTCACTTTTGTTTAAAGAAATTTATATCATGGACATTATTGGAGCAAGCATTTTTTTGTTTCAATTTACTAAATACTTTTTGAAGTGCTTGCACTAAAGCTGCATTTTGTCAAGTCCTGAAACCTTCAGTCCTGTCAAGGTAGAAGACACTCTGTGAGAAGTCAGTGATTAATAAAAATAGGCTGAAGTCTTAAGGAAGAGAATGTACTGGAATTGAATTTATAATCACAAGCTCACTTTTTTACCTTTTAGTTTAGTAGGAGAAAACTGTGGCTCTATAAGCCCTTCAAGAGGGATTTAAGTATGAGTCAATAGGAAACTAAGAGAAGAGGCAGAGAAAGTAGCTGTCAAATTGCAAGTATTTTGTGGTAGAAATCTATAAATTCAGGCCAGGCTCCCATCTATCATTTTCCTTATCTCAGTTGGCTACTGCATTGGGAAATGAATAAGGCTCTGGTTTCTTTCTGCATGTACGAAGTGTTGTTTGCTCAGGGCTTTCTTAAACAGCCTGTGGTAACAGAATGTACTGAGGTTTTGTGGCAGAGTTTTAGTGGTGAGGGTACTACAGGGGCGGCTTCTCCCAGAAGCTGCCAAAAGCTTCCCCCATGGCCGATAGAGCCAATGCCAGTGGTGTCCATGATGGACTCACTGCTAGCCAAGGCCAGCTCATCAGCAACAGCGATAGCACCTCTGTGATAAGGAAGAGAATACTCCTCTTGCAGGGACCAGCATTTGTGCTCCTGCTTTCACTTTCTGCTGGATTTCTGGGATCCAGCAATGCTGTACTGTGATTTCTCAACCCATCTTCCTTTCCTATTAGGCTGACTCAACCCCTGCTTGACTGAATGTCATCTCACCCTTTTGATTAGTTTCATGGTGTCATTCACTCTCTTTCTTCCAGCTTCTTCCTATACCCATTAACCATCTTTCCAGAGCAACTAGAGATTTCTCTTCAGAAGCTGTATTTCTCTTCTATGTTCTGTAAGTACACTGAAGTAAAGAATAATTCTCTTCACTGTAGGAATTTTTGAAAAAAAGTGCAATCCCAGATACAGTGATTTTAATCATACCTGTGGGATATATGTAACTCAAATACTAAACAGTTCTACAAATCATCCCATGTCTTGCTTCCTTTCCTAAATTATTGCAGTAAAAAGATATAAATCCTCAAGGATCTTCTAAGTGGCTTCATATTTCTGCTGACTTGGTCTCTCTTTCACCTGTTAAATCCATTTCTCTGTTCTCAGTAATCTCTGTTCCCAATTCTTATGCCTTCTTACACTTTTCTTTCTGCATTCCACATTACATCCAATCCCTCTGAAATAATCCCTTTCTTAAATCTATCCTCATTTTGAAACAATTTTTACTACATGTTATAGCCCTTCTCTCCTGTTTTCTGTCTGGGGTCTGCCTCTGTGTCCTGGAGAACACACAATATACCCAAGCATTTTCTTTTTCATGTTATCTGGTTTTAAGAGGCTTGTTTATAAAAGTGGTGTAACTATATCTTGCTAGGATGACATATCTATCTATTAACCAACCGACCTAACTACCTCTGACATACCTGATTGCTTTGTATAGTAGCAAGTTCTCTGGTGCATGTGGATAGCTTGTATGAATTCCAAAGTATTCTTGACCAAACCAATGAGGTTTTAATTTTTAGATTATTATGCTAATTTATTTTTACGAATTATCATTTAGAATGTTACCCCTCCTTTGAGAATGAGTGGGATGTATCTTGTATTTTCTTATTTTAAAGAGTTTGGGTTGATGCAGTAATATCAAGATACAGAATTCCCAATGATTTTGCAAGATAACATGCAACTCCTTCATTTAATTAAGTTTTGAGAGGTACTGGTATGGTTTTTCCTTTGCAGTTTTGCCTGCTGATCCCATAGAGTTTTCATTCTGCTGTGACAACCTGCAGAAGATTGTTCATTTGTCCAACATGGCTTTCCAACAGAAACCTCCACATGGTTTGTTGGAAAAGAATGTTGAAGAATGCTTGGTGAGAAGGGGCCTGAGACACAGCCAGAAATCTCATTCTGCAGAGTTAGTTTCTCAGTTTCCACAGGGTTTGGGAAGAAAGGGCAGACTGTTCCAGAGCTATATAATAATTAAGGTGGGATGTGGGGGATGATTTAATAGGATTGTCATTAAAATTATCCTTCTGTGAAAAGCCTAGTAAGCTCCAGCTAGTTTGTATTCATTTTTTTTTTAATAGAAATTTATTTTGAAATGTTTTGAATCTTCTGAAATTTAAGGAAGCCAGATTTTAGTTTCTCATTTATTTGTGCATGCAGGTTATCTGACCCAAGGGAATTATTATGTAGTAATGATGACAAGACAAAACAGATTTGATAGTTTTTCTTCCTTGGCTCTATTTTAAGCACTAGAGCTCATACTCATTTTTCTTTTAAATATTTGGAGATCTCTCTGACTCCATAATGTAATGAAATCCCTGTGCTAGTGTTTGGAAAAAAAGTGAAGGGATTATTTGCAATGCATCTCCCTGTGGTTCCCTGTGAGTTAGGTTTCCACACCATGTGGAGTACTACAGAGAGTACTAATTGGCACCCTTGTCAATAACCTCGATTGAAAGACCAAGGATTAAAAATCAAATTGCAACCTCACTGAAAAAAAAAAATCTTAAAAAAGAATAGTTAACTGAGATTTCTTGCATTTGTCTGAAGTTTTTCCATACAAAGACATGAATATACAGTGTTTAGTCAGCAATGTACAGAATGGCCTATCTGGGAATGAAACTACTTTTTCTCTGAGAGATTCATAAATGTAGACGTATTTCTATATATGGCTGAATAGGTGGTTTAGTGAACCTCATTCTTGAAATAATCCTTTATTTCATCAGAGTTCAAATAACAATGTAGAAGAGGTAGCTCTACAAAGCTGGTAATCTTCCTGAACTCTTTTCACTGGAGAACTACAGGTGTTTTGGTCTTGAGAGGTACAGGTTACTTAGGGTTCAGATAACATCCAGTAATACCTCACACACAGTGGCTCCTAGTGTAGAAGTGTTCTTAAGTATTAGAATACTTATGAATTCTTAAGTATTTAACTACATAAACAATTTCTTAAGGATTTGTTAGCATGACATAAGCAAGTATACCTTTCTTTCAAAGCCAATAAAGATTGACCAAGATTGAGGAATGGATGATGTCAGCAAGGGTGTGTTCATGGTCCTGAGCAGCAGTGCCTTGTGGTCAATGACTGAAAGTATTCTGATCACATTTTAGTTCGGCCTTCTCGCCTGAGACAATGGGTAATAACACCACGTGTCTGTTAGAGGCTGTCTTCAGGGGAACTGAGCCAATGAATCCTGTACTTCCAAACAGGCACCACCTCCACTTCCTGACCTAGCTCTTTCGCTCCTCCTTTCCATGCCAAGCACCAACTCATTCACGGAGTCCATCTCGGGGTGGGGAATAGCTGAGTAGTAATTTACTCTGAGTTTTGGTGTGTGAAGGGAAGAATCTAAAGCAAAGAATAAGTGCATAAAGAATCAGTAATTAAAGCTCCTAAATTAATTACATTGGTGGTATAATATCTTTTAAGCTATCAAATGTGCAAAAGTCTTCTTGGAACTTATTTCCCTTTTATTGTGACCTCTGCCTTTCTAAGTAGAGCCTGTGCTGTTGCTCTTTGAAAACTAATATTTAGGTTATGTCTGTTCTTGTAAAACAGCTTCTCAATCGTTCTTTTCAGCACCCACTGTAATTACAGTACAAATCCCTATTATGGTGGGCACATAACCTACTTTCTGTCCCTTTCCAAAGAGCAAATACCAACACTGCTTGATAGCTCAACGAAAAGCTATGCTGGAGGACTGCCGTCAGTCTGCCTTGTGCTGTACTTCTACCAATCTTCCCCAAGGTAACTTTACTGTCTCGTTTGTCTTTTTTATAGACCAAGTGATGTTGTTAAAGTATACAAAAGTGGAAGTGTCTGCATTCTGTTGAAAAAGACTATAAAAACACCTGTGGCTTAATGTAGTTATTCAGAACAGCATCATATTCTGAACCAAATATTGTTACTACAGGGAGGTCCTTATTCACACAGTATTTTGTATGTGTAGCTACAATGGAGTTTTGCCCCAAAGAACATTTACAGACATGCGTTTGGCCTGATATAGTTCAGTTCTTTTCTACTTTTCATTTTGCTAGGACCCCCTTCTTTTCTTGTCCATGAATAACAATGCTCATGAAACACTTTTGAAAGCAGTTTATATGTTTTGAAATACTGCGAACTTCCAAGGAACAGTTACATCTGACTGCATATGTATATTTTAATTTTACCCAAAGGAGAAGAGTGAGGGAGCCCTTATAAAAGCACTGCAAGTCACTAGCAGTTTTGGTTTTTGTCATGCTTTCATCTCAGGATAAGTTAGGAAAAAATATTTTAAATATCCTTGAATTATAAAGAAACTACCTTAGACCTGCTCATAACACATGAGGTTTCAAACTCAGAGCGCAAAATTAAATTCTCATATTCCTATTCTCGCTGCCCAAGAGCAGGAATGAGTACTGTCAAACCTCCTGCTTATGTGCATGTCCTGGAGGCTCACTGGAGCAAAAGGAGAAGTATTACCCTGTGTGGTTGGGGACTGGCCAGCTTCATGGATTTCCCTGTGCTGCAGGAGGACTGCAGAAAGGAAGGCCATGTCCTATCCTCAATACACGTTGGCCTCCTAATGCACATTCATTTTTCAAGCTTATTGCCATTGCCTCACACAGGCTTTTGCTTCCTTGTCACTGACTTAGCAGTGCATGAACTCTCTTTTTAGTATGAAATAACAATTTATTTAACTGGATTTTAGTCAGGCTTTTGGGTAACGGTTGTGTCGGTTAATATTGGATGGGAGGGTAGGAAGGCTGGGGCATTATTCTGAGGATTGTTCTTTTACAGTTTTTGGCATCATAGCATTTTTTTTTTTCAGATTCTTTAAAAACCTGTAAAATTATATATGTGTTTATGTGCATATTACAAGTCTGGGTATAAATGCTTTATATGGTAGAAGTGGAAATATGTCAGACTCTTTGGGCAGTCTAACTGGCTGACCATATGTTATAAAATGGTTGACATGACTGTTGCTGGACCAAAGTTTTTTACTTGAATTCCTATGCTTTCCTGTCCATGCAGCAATAGAGATTGATTGATGTCTTTTAAAATCCATGCTCAGAAGGGCACTGTGTTTATCTTAACATCTACAATGGCTTTGCTTTATTATGCTCAACTATAATTTTCTTGGAAAATGCAAAGATTGAGGCAGTTATTTATCTATATTTTGTGAAATAGTGTGAAGTGAAACTTGAGAATCTGTTCTATAGTAGTCTTTCTGCTGTTTTGTGACTATTGAACATTCATTTATGTTTGTTGCAATGATTATATTTTGTGACCAAGTAGTTTGCTGTGCCCTGAAGCTTGGGATACTTGCTTTGTTTCCAAAGATTTTTTTACTAAAATGATTACACAATGTTTGCCTTTAAGTCTCAGGGGTTTTTTTCTGTTATGATGTGGTAATTGCACACTATTTTTAACCTTAATGAACAATGTTCAATTAAAGCAAGATACTTAAACATTATGTTTTGAATGTTATGATGCTGAGGTTTCCCAGAATGTTTTATGAGCAGAATTAAAACAGCATTTTAAAAAGATCACACTGGAAAAATAACATCCAAAAGAGTAACAGACTGCTCTCCACCACCCCCAACATTTAATCAGCAGTCCTTTTAGCTGATAGAGTCCTAAGTGATTTTTCTTTCCTACTTAAGGCCGTTCTAGATATGCTTGCTAAGTGGACCTAACAGTACTAGTATATTTTATGTTAGCAAGTTATGATAGAAAAGTGCTTGAAGTTCAGGGAGCATTTGTCTCCTTTCTCACAAATTCATTTAAGTACCAGTCTTGCCATAGCTTTAACTGGGGCAGACAACCATACAAATGACTTGAGATAAAATGAAAATAATGGACTGAGCTAGGTGCCGGGGGTGGTAGTTACACTGCATGCACATCAATAAGCATTGAGTGTTATTCTATGCTAATGTAAGCCTGATGGATCAGCTTTCGCTTTTAGCCTAGAGGACCATTAAGCACTAGAAGCTGGGTCAAACTGATATAGTAAGGCAGACGTACCCTAACAGTTGGCAACAGTAGTTAACAAGCAGTAATTTGCTATGTGTGAGACTAATGTTGTTTAAAATCTTCATGATCAGAACAAAGATCAGAGAGAGGATAATGCTTCTTTATTTAATATTCTTTTGTAAACTCAATTCATTTTGGAAAAAAACCCACTAAGATGGAAACATGAATAAAGCACTGAGCAGTTCTGGTGGAAATAGTTAATGTATTATTGTGTGTTGCAGAACATCAAAGCATTGCATATGATTTTCAAAAAATGTAAGGAAATGCTCATAAGATAATTTTGCATAATTGAAATATATGATGTATTATTTTATTTCAAATTAAGTCCAATTCATTGTTACTAAATTGTCTTTGTAGCCCTGAAGGGATTAAAATAAAAGCCCAATTACTATGTTATAGCAATATTCTGAAGGTAAATTAGAAAAAATAACACTATTTACGTAGATCTGAGTGTGAAAAGAATTTTGTCCTTGACATCACAAGAAGATTATGATAAAACGTTACCGTTATTCTGGTTTGCTTATACCTAGACACTGTTGCCTCAGATACAGGTACTGTTTAAGTAGGTGGCCAGATACAGAAGAACATATATCTAAATTTAGAAGTTGTTTTCCATCCCTTCTTTAAAATACTTTTATTCACAATTTCAGATTTTATTGCATGTGTGGAAGTACCATGTGTAAAGCTTTTGATAACCAAAATCACACTGGCAATGCTGACGAATATTAGCAAAAATCAATATAATGTGTTAAATAAGGTATATCACTGTTACATTTCAAAGGCATACTGAGAAACTAGGCTGTAATTGGTTTAGGCTTTGATCTTTTTGCATCAGTGGTGTGGCCTTATGCACCCTCAAGCTTAGCTTTGTTGAGGTCTATGCACAATTTATGCTGCCAGGGCCTCAGTTTGTGGTATATATTGCGTTTGTTGGGAAGGTTTTTTTCCTCTGCTGCTACAGCATGACTTGGTGGGGGAAGATGTAGTCGTCTATTATAGTAACAACCTCTCTAAATTTAGGAGACTCCTTCTGCTTGTCAGGAACTCTGGAGCCCGTTTGCATAGCAGATAGACTCTAATATTGCTTAGTTCACGGATAACTCAAATGATGTCCGATGAAATATGTGGGGGTTTAATGTATCTGGGTAAAAAGACATGATTATCTGGTCTTCAAGTCATCCTCCTGTTATTTTTGTAATACAGACATAATCGCTGTTTCCTATCTTAGATCTAGAAATAATTAAAAAAAAAATGTCTATTTCAGTCATCAATTATGACATTCCCAAACTCCATAACAGATGATTTAAGGTTTAGGGACATAAACTGTGTGCAAGGAATACTAACTTGTTTTCCTTTCTGCTTATGTAAGAACTACTTGTGATAGGATTTTTTTTTTTTTTGAAGCTTACAAAGAAAAGTTAGTTGTGTGTCTTGCAAAAAAAAACGTTCTTTGGACTGTTAGCCTTTGCTTTAGCTATTTTTTTCCCCCTAGTTTTTATGTGTTATAATTAAGAGCTTTTTTCTTCATTATAGTCTTGTGTGTGTGAGTATTTTTGGTTGTGTCATAAACTTATTTGAAATTCAACACGTATTAAAAAGATAGTTAAGCCAACAATATTTCTTTTACTCCGTGCAAAAGTTGTGCTTGGAGGTTTTTTCTTCAATGTCTGGCTAGCCTTGATGTTTTATGTAGAGGCATTGTTTGAAGTTTGTTTGGTGTAGCACAACCTTATTGATTGGAATGTGTTTACTTCCCTGACAATGAAAATAGGAATTTATAATTTAACTTCCGCTTATTTAGAAGAATATTTGTAAAAAATGAGAGTTACAAAACTCACCTCAGTTCACAGAGTAGAAAACATTAAAGGCTAGTTAGTTTTTTCTGCTTTAGGGAATTAGAGGAAAGATTGCTATACTGAGATAAATGCCTGATAATTGCTGATGTCTTTTTGTAGAAGGATTGGTACTCTTGTACTGTGTGTCAAAAGGTAACATCTTACAGAATGGGAGTAAAAGTCCAGGGATTTGATGTTTTCACAAAATTTTAAGAAAAAAAATCCCAACAGACAAGCAACTCTCAAAGCTCATATTTCCTTTGGTTTCTGGGGCTCTAGGATTTGAGAAATACAGAAGAGTTGGACAGCCTGTCTGTGATAATGCAGGATCTACAGATATTGTTAGTGGAGAATCTACTCTATTGTCAGTAGAAAAATTTCAGAAAGTCTTACATAAAGGATGAAAAAGAAAATAATTTGCATAAGGGATCAGTCTGTAGGCCTTTTTGCATTTTCTGAACCATAACAGCAGCAAGCAGCAGTTTCTTTTAACTAAAGACAAGATCAGACCTCAGTATTTCCTGTCCAAATTAGCATCAGAAGCGACCACTGATCTTGAGTAGATTTCTGTAAGAGTCTAGTGAAAGGAGAAAATGTAGATTATTGGCTTTGTCTCCTTCTAACTAAAGCAGCTTGGCAAACATTGTGTTAATCTTTGAAGAAGCCTGTGGCAAAAAGGAGGAAGACCATTTTGTACTGTTTAACATCCCAGGAGAATTGCTGGCAGGAACTTAATATGATCCTTTATCCGCTCAGGCTGGGCTTATGGCTCTTCACTTGGCTCCTGATGGATTGACTTTTTGGCTTGACTTTTCAGCTTACCTCAGCTACCTTGACAGTCCTTGGCAAAGTCAGCATACTAAGTACAGGGCCATCTACTCAAAACCACAGATTTAGGAGAGCCCAAACTTACTGTCCACAAAGTCAAAATAGTTTAGAGAATTACATACATAGTCTGCTGCCTTAAATAACCACAAAGGCTGCAGCCTCGTTGTAGAATTGATGGACTTTAAGGCTGAGAACTGCCACAAGAATCAGAGGGCCTGGAAGCCCACTGTCTCCTCATTTGCTTAGGTCCCAAACATTTACTGGGAAACTAAGAAAGAAATTGCTCCGATCAGAGATGCCAGGTCATATTCGCATTTTATCCCTAAGTAAGGAATCAAGTAAAAAAGAATTTAAATCAGACCCTTTGTGGAATAGGACTATGAAACATCTGCTATGAAGAGAGAGACAGTCTTTCCAAGAGGGAGATGGTACCAGGTGAGCTAAACCCAATAATGATATCTGTTCTTGTAAACTGGAGCAGGGCACAACCTGCCTAGGAAAAAAGTTGTGATGCTACAGGTGACAGAGCTTATTAAGATTATATGTACTGATAGGGAATTCCAGGCATATACCTAACTTGTCATTCCAATATAAATTGGTGACTGAGTGAATTGACTCTGGGTCAGATCTCTCATTCATTAGCATGACCTGTTGTCTTGGTGATTGGCTGGGAACAGACTTGAAGGCGACTAAGACTCTTAGGAGTGACATAGAACTTTGGAAATTGCATCCTGAATTACCCACAGAAAGGAAAAGAAAGTGAAAATGCTTTGGGTATTCCTGTGGAAAAAAAAAGGTTAGAGAATAGGAAGAGCTTTTCTGTTGATCTGCAGTATGAACAGATTTTGAAATTGTATAAGGAAATGCAGAGTAACTCCCACCATTTTACTCCAATGTCAACGACTTCTTAACAATTTGGATTCCACAAAAATGAGAATGGTTTTGGGATAGGTGAAAGTTTTTATCTGGGACCTGTGTATAGTTACAAGAAAACCAGGTTAAAAAACAGGGCATTTTCTGCTTTTAGTTTGAGTTAACAGAAGAGCTGAAAAAAAAAAAAAGGGAAAATAAATTAGACCATGTGTAAAAAATACATAAATACTAAAAGTGGTTACCACAAATTGTGATAGGGTAACAAATATTAATTGAAACTTGTACATTTTTACATGGAAAAAGTACATCATAAATTCAGAACTTTTTTATTTGACAAGAATTTGGAATATTTTGATAAAAATTGGCAAAACTAGTTGCTCTTTTTCTTTGGGAGAGGGTAGTTCTGAAGAGGAGGACCTGATATATTGAATATGAATTGTGGCACATAATTGCATAAAATGGGATGTTAAAATAGTGCAAATATGAAATTAATTATATTTGTATAAAAACTCTCTTCATATGACATTTAAAATATTGTTTTTTTTTTTTAAATAGTACTATAGATCTGCAGTACCTGGCTTGATCTGGTCATGTAATATTAAATAAAAAACCAGTTTTAAAACTGTTTATAGCAAGTACATTTAAAATTATGACACTACAAGATTCTGGAATTATGTTGCTATGACGTGGAAGTACAGGGTTTCAATAATTCTTTGAAGCTCAATAATTTTGGAAATGGAAATTATATACATCATGGTCAATGTGGTTCTCATGCAGCTATTCATATTCTATAGTCAGTTGAAGAGACCTGCAGCATGTGAGTGTAATGTTAACAATGTGCATTTTCAACCCATTTAGTGGTTTTATAATTTTGTGTGGTATGTTAATAGATGTAGTTTACTTTTAATGTGCTTTGTGTGATGTCCTTAAGTAAATGGAGAGATTATAGGAAATAATTGACTTTGTGTATTGTATTTTTTTTATTGTTTTGTCCCTTTGAAGATACAGGGCTTCATAATCACATCAAACTATTAGTGATGACCTATTCTTGTAAAGTAAGTCAAGTAATCATATCCACACTATTTAATTACATGATTTCAATAGGAAAATAAGAGACTACAATGGCTACATGAGATGTATAACAGGACATGAAACACAATAGCTTACTGTTTCTTGGAGACTGGATTCATATTAAGTTCAATCAGGAAAGAAAAAAGGACTGTTTCAATGTATCAAGTTGGCAGAATTTTAGTACATACGCAAAACCTTTGCATAATTTTGCAGAATTGTTAAGTTTGATTTGCAGAGGTCCAGGTTTGGTCTGCCTGGACTATACAAGCAACACAGGCAAGAAAGATACTGAGAGTGAGACAGGTTATTCAGACTGCTGAAGATAATTAGTCGTTCATACCTATGAACTAGGATAACTGACTTAAGGCCATAGAAATCATATTGTAGGTTAAAATGTTCACGACATACCCTGTTACTGAATGCCTAAGTGTCATGTCCCCCGTGCTTTGACCTATGGATGATTAGTGATATGCAAGCTACTTTAAATGCAGAGTGTTATTTATACAGTCAAACACTCTTTTGCTTGTGAGCAAACTAGAACGGAAAGCTGCTGCTTTTGCAGCTTCCCCACCATCACTGATTAGGTACCAATGCAAATCAAGTTTAGGATCCTTTGGTTTGGGTAGTCATTACTTCAGCATGTGCTTTATCTCTATTTTTTCTTCTTTTCCTACTTTTACAGCAGCAATGAGTACAAATAACATAATTACTTACCTACTTCTACTAACATAAGTTACAGGCAGATAGTGAACAGCAAGCTAGAGATGATTATATAGTAAACCCACTGATCTCTATTAGAACCATCCCAAGGAAAACATACAGAGCAGGTATGAAGAAGATTTAGATGATCAAAACAGCTAGGGGATGAAAAATGGCTGAATGTGATTGGGTGACTTAATACAGGCTTCTCAGAGATAGGAACACTTCCCATATAGTTAAGTATAACCATCTGTTTTTTAGAAGGAAAGAAATTTCTGAGTCCACATATAATTCTAAAAAAGTGTTTTGAATCAGAAGGAATACTTGGTATTAAGGCTTGTGAGATTGTTCTTACAAAACACTTAGTTTGGATTGAGTAATATCTGGAATGGGTTTTTGGACTCCTAAATTAGAGAGACATCAAAATGACAGGTCCAAACCATGAGTTACTAAAGTAGTATTTTAAAGCAATCTCTATTTCTGAAACACAGGTGAATAGGAGCTTCTGTAAAATTATGGGTGTTATTCACAGAATAGCCTTGATTTATTTGCTAGATTTCTCTGCTCTGCCTAAATAAGCAGCAGATTGGGAAATAGATATCCTTTGCTTAGAAAATTAAATTTAAAAACAGAGTTTTCAATTTGTTTCTTTTCCAGCCTGGAAGGGAATTAATCAAATTATAATAATTAAAACAAAAAACCTGTGAAAGAGAGGAGAGAGCATCAGGCTGTGGAGTCCCAGCGTTTCTGTTTCTCTTTTAAAAAACATTGATGTATTTGACCAAGTGAGTTTGTGTGGGGGTTTTTTTTAATGCAAGTTGAAGAGGCCAGGGAGTAGTTCCATGACATTAGCCTGGTGGAAGAGAGGAGAGAAGAATGGTATACCCCCTTGCAGTGGTATCATGTATCAGCTTCATGCAGTTCGTGGTCTAACTGGCTGCTGCTCTCCTGCCTTCCTTGCTGGCCTTGTGCTGCTGTCTTCTGTCTTGTGTTGAATGAAACAGTTAGGTGTCTGCGGCTTGTCGGTATATTAATCTAAAGGAAAAATAGTGTTTGTTTTTGGTGTTTTTTTTTTTTTTTTTTGGTGGACTAGCCTTCCATGGATCTTGATGTACAACCCAGTATCTCCAAACCCAATACAGGGATAGCAGATGGAATGTATTGTTTGGACCAGGAATGAAGAGGGTAAAAAGAGAAGAGATGCCTTTTCTTTGGGGGGTGAACCACCATTAAATTGGATTATATCACATAAAATTGCATCTCAGAGTAGTTTATATCCCTGAAAGTAGAAGGTCTACTTAAGTCAGCAGACCCAGGTTCATCTTTGCTCTGATTCAGGTAGATAGAAGTCTCAAAGCTGGTGAGATTTGACAGTACAGTTAAGCAGATCTAATTTCTAACTGTGCCCAAAGCTCCTTTCTCCAAACTCCCACTCTGACTGCATTTCTCTTGTTACCTGCATAGTCACTATTCTGGCTCCATATCAGACTGTACTGGGGCAGAAGGAGAGTGGGGACTGTTCATTTTAATTTTTTTGTAGGTCTGGTGTTCTAAACCTAGTCAGAGAAGAGTCTGTCATGCCATGACTTTGGTTTTTGTTTTCTTCCAAAAGTGTGGAAAAAAGTATTAGCATAGAAAGTGAATTGTGTTTTGTGGCCCTAAAGTAGTTTTTGTATTAATTAAAAAAAAAAAAAAATTGAAAAGCAAAATAGAAGGATAGCTTTCTCCCCACACCAAAAGAAAGGCTGAATACTTCTAATACTGCTTCTAGATTTGCAAGCAGTGTCGAATGACCAAGTATATGCTCATGTCTGCCTTTTTGCAATATTTCAGTTTCCTTGTAGCTCTATCATCATTAAGCCCTGAAGGGCATAAGTAGGGAACAAATTGGGCTATTGTTTGCGCCCAGTTGAAGAGATACTGGTGCCTTAGGAATGTCTCTCCGATATTTTTTCATGTTTCTTTCCTGCTTTTGTATTTTCTTTTGGGTACTGATTGTTCTGAATAATAATTATTTCTATATCAAACCTCAATACATACATCTGTGCTTTGCAAAACTCTCACTTTAATAATGTCCCTGTTTTAAGACCTTGCTCTTAAATTGCATTCTTTTTAATTTGCTCTAATCAAACTGATAGCAGAGTGGTGCATGCTATTCAGTGTCTGCTTAGCTTTAATCTCCCCATTAATGCTATTCCTCTTGGAGAGCTGTGGCTGGTATTTTATTTATTTTGATAATGTGTCCTGCTTGACAGAGTGAATCTTTGTTATGAGAGTCTCTTTGCTGCAATGTTACTTCACCTAGGCTTCTAACTACATTATGTCTAGTTTAAATTTGCCCTTTTGCTCTGCCATAATTTTGTTACCCATGCCAGTCTCTCAGACTTTGAAGAATGTGTGTCTTGATGTATTCAAATAGAGCTGTGATTCCTAAGATTAAGTGTAAAGGGGATAGAGGCTGAAAAGAGAAAGGTGACATATTTGTAGAATTCCACATTTCTAGTCTTTCTACTTAATGGATAAGAAAATTTACTTTTGTTTTCTTGTTTAGTCAGCAAATCTACTCTGACTTTCTGCACAATTGCTTTGTTTTTAAGTCAGATATATTGATTTGAGAAAGCTAAACAGCAAATGTTACTCTTCCAGAGGTATGTGCATGTGTTTGTGCATGGACTATTCAGTCTGATATTACTTGTGACTTTCAAATTGTATTTTAATGGTTTTCATTGTCTTCTCTGTGAGGTTATTCGGATGCAACACTGGTGTGATGAAACAAAACTATTGCCTAAACAGAGCTGATCTTATCCTGCTTAAAAGCTTCTCAGTTTTATTTTAACTTATGCTTTGGAAGGAAACTTGTTTGGCTGTGGGCCCACTAATACATCACAGCAGATAACATTGTGCTAACAACAAGGGAATTTTTGTTTTTCTGCAAAATTGCATTATTGAACTGAATTATGAGTTCAGGGGCGGCAATTTCCTGTCTCAAATCACCTTGCCACTACTTAGACTCCAGGCAGAAGTTGGACTTTGTTTTAGGAAACACGAAAATGCTTTTAAAGTAATGACTTTGAGGTAAAACATCAGCAAAAGTGGGGACACCTGCTGTTAATAAAAGTGCCTGCACGCTCATCAGACCTACATCCCCGTCAGAGGCAACCGCCGAGTGAATCCTGGCCGCTCCTGGAGAGATCCCATAGGTGGCAGCAGTCACTGCAGTTTAGGAGGTTAAGAATGGAATGACTTAGAGGGACGACAATAAAGATGTCATAGCTCAGCTTATGGGATCTTTCTACGAAAAAGTGCTGCTCTTGGAAAAGTGATAAGTGAGAAGAACGCAACTTACTTTTTTAGTTGGCTGTTAAGTTTGACTAGTTCTTTGCAAGTTGTATTTTTAATATTGCTCCTAGACAGGGTTTTAGGGAGCCAGAATTTTATAGTGCCATGCTATGAGATACAGTTGAACAGCCAAAGGGAAAGACCTGGAATTTAAAAAAAAAGAAAAAAAAAAGAACAGTCTAGTTGATTTCAGTGCTGGGATTATGACTTCTTTGTTACTGTGTAAGATTTTGTCTGATAATCAGAAGATTTAATGGTGCAAAGTAAAGAATATTGCTTTGCTTTTGAGAAGCCTGGCTGGCACCAGGTTCTTTTTCTCAACTAAATGCATATTTGGAGCAATCTTTTTTTAACACAATTTCTATATTTTGAATTCTCTGCATGAAGATGCCTCAGAATTGAGGTAGCATATTCATTGAATCATTTTTGCTCTCTAGAGTAAAGGAGAGAAGCTTGCCATTTTAACTTCTTAAGCAGAATAGCTTAGTTAAATTATCCCTACTGAATTAATATGTGCTGCTTGCAAATATATTTTATTGTATAAGCCATTGGGCAAGTAGCTATGCTGTTTTCATTTTTAACATAACCCCTCTCCCTTTTAAAAGTAGCTGGTGAATTGAATTTCATCTCTTTTCTTCAGAAGTAGCACAGAAAAACAAATATCATGCTGTGCTGCTGAAAAACTAGCAGGTTTTTTTTCTTTCTGTTTTTATCATGCTAAGTATTTTACCCAGTAATTTTTCAAATTGTGTTGAAAAATCATTGAAGCTCATCTCTTCCTTGTTTTAAGAAGAGTACAATCACCTCACTCATTGAATCATTTCAAATAAAGTGGTAAGAAGTGGGCTTTCTAATATGACAATGAAACAATAAATAAAAACTGTTTACTCCTGTATCAGTGCGGATCCCTCTTTTCTGGATGAACGCATTAGTGCACCCTCCTACATACATAAATAGATTCTTCTTAGATTGAACATTTGCCTAGCCAGCATTTTTCGTTGTTAAAACCTCCACCTGTTCTCTAGGACGAACTTCCATGTCGGTGCTACATAACATTGGGAACTTCTCTGTGTTAGTAGTTTGTGCAGTAACACTGGAAGATAAAATTTTAAAGACAGATATCATTAATCCCTTTTACAGGTAAGAAAATAAAAATAAGCCTCTTTTGTTCTGTGTTTAACTGTCTTACTGTGCTTACAAAGTAATAAAATTGCCAACTGAAAATATAACTGCAGATTTTGGGAGTTGTTTTGATATGTCTGATAGTCGTAGGTAATGTCTATGGAAAGGAAGTTCTTTTTTTGTCTTTAGAAAAAAGTGAATTTCTTATAGGGAAGTACTGCTTCTTACCATACACACTGAGACTCTCAGCTGGTATGTTTCTAAATCACAACTGAGATAATAAATGATTTCATATGGCCTTTGAAGTTCAGCTGTTTTCAGTGAACTGTCTAAATAGAATCATTCATCAATCAGGAGCAGAATTAATATATAGCTTTGAAATAGTCCATAAAACCTCTGAAAAATATTTTACAGAATGAGACAGCACTGAAGCAATTTTTTAGTCAAATCTTGTTTGACATATTTGTGGCAGTAGCTTTGTTTGACAGACTTCTGTGGGCCTGCTGTGTGAATCAGGTGAGCAGGATCAGGACCTCTCCATGGTTTTTGTCTTCTTACAAACTGTAGCTGTGCATACACAGCATTCCTCTCTTACTGAGAGACAAAAGAAAAATACAATTTTAAATGTTTGAAATGGTGAATAAAACTCTCCAACTGCTCAAAACATTCATTAATTGCTGCACAGCTTTTCTTCCATGTTGACAGTAACTGGCAATATTGTCAGATTATTTTCTTAAATTTCATTGATTATTTTCTTAATTATTTGTCTTCATGTTGTCAATTGTTCTTTGCTAAATATTATTCAATAATTACCCAAACAGGCAAAGTTATGTTAAGAACAAATTGATTCAGAATTTCCCACAAAAATTGGATTTATTTTAAATTCTTCAGTGTAATCAGTGACAGGAAACAAAATAGTTGTTGCTGTGTGCTTTGTTCTTTATGTGACTGTCAATCACTTGCTTCTCTGCACCTAGGAGAGTTTTAGTTTTGAGAACTATAGCATATGACTGGAAATCTGTAGAGCATTGAAAACATTTCAGAGAGGTGATGAACCCTCAGCTTATGTCAGTGTAAGCAAGCAATTTGGCAAGTGGAAGCAGATCATTAGATCAAAGCAGTTGGTGCTAAGGCTTATATGTTTGCACTGTAGCAGTCTAGGTTAGGGATTCTACCTTGGAATAGCTTTAGGTTGGGCTGTTGGATGAAATGCTCTCACCACTGGTGTGACTTGAAGTTGTTCAAGGAACCAGTTACTGGTTTGCAGCCTTCTGTCCCTATTACAGTACGTTTGATGCACACTTAACGTGGAGCTTCCCACTGAGTCTGCTCTGGAAAGAATCCAAGTCAACACACCAAAACTTCCCCACAAAGGTGACACAAGTGTACTGAGTGAGGACAGCTGGGGGGTTCAGGTCATTGAAACCACCACATGTATGTAGGTGCAGCCTCCAAATTCCCGCTGGCTTCAAAGTACTCCACAGGACTTAAAGCTTGGTCCTTTGGAAAGTATTAGAAAGAAAGAATTGTTACCTCTGTGGAGTGAGCATGGAAATAAAGATACAGTTTAGGGGAAAAGCACAAGGTATTAATTTTATTTTTAAATTTAACAGTTAAATTTTTGAAAATTTGTAGAGAGTGTTATTGCAGAGATCTTGCATAATTAGATTTAAGCACTATGATTGCATTTGATATGTTTTTAATGTGTAAATCCAGGGAAGGTTTCAAGCACTTTGCAAGAATGCATAAAGTGCTATTTGGAATATCACTAGTTAATTTGGGAACTTTGCTTTTGTTTTGATTTCATAAGGCCACTTCCTCCCCATCTCTTTTTTCACTGTCAACACCTTTCATGGGTTTCAGGCATCCCTTATTGTTGTTACTGACTCTATCTTCATGTGCCAGAGGTGTTTGCATTGCAAGAGAGCTGATGTGAATTACTAGTTTGCATAGAACACTGGGGGAAATAGAAATCTGGACAAAGTCATCAGCAAAGGGGTATGACTGTAGTTCCTCTGAACTTTGCTCCCATACTGTATCTTGTTTCCAATAGTAACACAGTTCTCTACTGTTAGTGCTTTCATTGTGAGAAAGTAAATTCTCCTTCCTGTCCTCTTACAGCTTCTTCTACGTTGTCCCCCAGAGAGGATGTTTCTTGAATGATCTTTTCGTTCAATTCTTATAAGAAATTAGCTAAATGGGACTAAGGACTAAAATGAGGATGCTTCTGTATTTGGAAGACCATATATGCACTACAAAGTTTATTTTTTTATTCCTCTTTTCCTCTGCCTTTATAATTAATGCTGCATACCTGTTGCTGCCTGTAATGCAGACCCTGTGTCATAGCGGTTTTTGGACAGTGGTCAGTTGAAGAACATAAGAGCCCCTGTACTGTATCTGATCAAAGGTCTGAAGGGGTTTCCTAATCTAGAGTGATTATTGGGGATTCTCCAGGAGGGTGAAAAGGTACAGAGCACTGTTTCTTTGAGGCATTCCCCTAGCTTGTGTGAATCTGTGATTTAGGAACTTCTGTTTAAGATGGTGCCTGTGTTACTGTTGTTAATCGTTTTATTGGTGTATCTTCCATAAATTGCCTAAATACTTGCTGGATTTATTTCCACATCCAGTGGCAGGACGTTACTCATTTAACCATGAATTATGTGTAATAGAGTAGTTTTCCATATTTATTTTATGTTGCTGCTATTTATGTATGTTCCTGTAATGCATATTGATAATAAAATCACATTAAAGTGAAATCCCTATGAAGAAATATCACTCTTGGGTGCACCTTATTCAGATGATAAATTCTTGCAATCACTAGCGTTTTCTTCTCACAGTGCTGAGATAGAATCTATGGCCACAGAAAGATATATTAATTTTCCCAAGACTGCTGTGTTTCTTGAGTCCTTTAAATTGCAATTACTGGGACATGGCAGCAGCATCCCCCATGTGCTATGTACCACGGACAGATCCTGGGATGGGTGGGAATCTGCCTTCCCTAATGGCTGTACTCTTTCCTTTTCTTCTTTCTCTTCCAGTGCAGCAGGTTCAGAGGGGAATGTTTTGTAGCATTCATCCCAAACTGATATTGGTTAAGGTAGTGGTTGATAATTTGGGAATGCCTAAAAAGAAATAAAAGTGTGTTTATGCTGTTTATGTTTTTATTCACTTTGGGACCTGTACATATGATATGGATATATTTGTTATTTTGTAAAAAAATTATCTATTTTACATCCTAATAATACATTATTAGACTTACTTCAAAAGATTTTTCCCTTTATTTAATTTTAAGACATTTCTATTATTTTTGGGGTTTTTTCAAATATAAGTTGCCCAAGCAAACCTATGTGTTACTGGTTGCTTTTTGTGCATCAGTTTTGCTTTTTTTTCCTTTCCAGACACTGGAAATGCTTTAACAGCTCTCATTCAGATGCCACTCCTTTTCTCTTACAATTTGCATTGCCCTTGTGGACTTCTCCTATCAGTAGTGCAAGTTGGGTTTAAGTAGAGAAAATATCTGAGATTTTGCATCATCATATAGTACTGTTATTAAAAAATAACATTCCATTTGTTCTTTTGATCACTGTTTTGTGTTAAATAGGTATTTTTACTGAGTTATATGCAAGAAGATTTTTTTTTCTTGAAAATAGTAATGTTAGTATAATTGCTAGGTATATCTCAGCTTCTTTTAAACAGGGGTAATGCTGAATATGTCTAAATTAGTATGTATGTGCCAACATGAGGGTTTTTTATGATTTTTCAGTTTTCCCTGGCTCAGTCTGATCTGAACCACTCTGCTCCTTGTAAATATGTGATGTTTCTTTTGTTTTCCATAGAATGAACAAATATATTAACAATAATAATTGGGAAACGGACTGTATAATATCTTCCACAGATGATTTGTTATAATTCTGTTTTCTATATCACTTTCCTGGAATTGGCTCTGTATAGTTTGAAATCTTAAGTTCTTATGTGAATTTTGTCTGGTGATTTTTTTCATTGCTTGCCGTGATTAAATTAATCTCTAAATGTCTCTTTTTATTTATGCGGCTCTGAAAGTCCAGAGACAGGTCTTTTGTTTTTCTTTTACACATTATTGCTAAACTGCCAAAAGAGTTCTAGTAGATTGAGATGTGCTTTTCTCTTAAAATCTGCCATGTTACAAGTTTACCATGTTTTTCACATGTGCATCTTTAATGGTGATTTTCTTTGCTACCTTCTAATTTTCCTGGACAAAGGTAGGTTTAGCAATGGACACAGTCATCAGTCATGTTCTCTTTAGGAAGACTGCAGTGGGAGGGCTGTGACTATAATCACAGGAAGCACAAGCACATGCTGTAGTAACTAGTGTTAAGTAAAAGCTAAGGTCCCATTAATGTGTTCCCAGAGAAAATGTATTGTGTGGCACCTATTCTGGTAACTAAGCTCATAATAAGTTGCTTTAAAGACCAGGAGAACATAAGTTAATGTAGAACCTGCTCATTGATGCTGACAACAAACATTCAGTAAAACTTTGAGCACCTAAATACTGCACAGCATATTAGCTTATTGAGTGACTGTATTTTATTACTGTAACAAACTTTATTTTTCATACACGTGTCTTTTCTTTGCTGTGACCATGCTAGATAATGGAAAATTTCTGATGAGATGAGGGATGTTGTGCGGTAAATTAAGGTCAAATATATCTCCCTTCTCCTTCAGTTGGTGGTTTCTCAATGATTATACAAATTTACATGCTATGATGAGTCCTCGTATGAATTTGGTTTCCATTAAATATTTCTTTTTTTCATTATGCCACAGCAAGGTTTTTTTTTTTTTGTTTAGAAACCTGTCTTTTTAAAGTAGAACAGCTGGTAACAATTGCAAAAGTCAGTAATTCCATTTTGTTATTGAAAGTAGAGGGATCAGTTTTAAATGGACATGAGATATGAACAATGTTATCAGACAGTTAGATGTAGCATTATCCATATTAAAATATGAAAACTGTATTGATTTGAGCTGACCGATAAGTTGTTGCCCTGAAGTAGGCACTATTTTTTAAATTAATGAAGTCTAGATATGGAGCAGCAGAAATCTGTAAGTGTAAAATTTCACAATATGGCATGGGAAATCATGTGACTCAAGGGCTAGTAGTTGTACATAAAGTAGACATAAATAAACTCGGAAAAAATAACTGCTGTCTGACTTGACAGAAGTAAAACTACTGTTTGCAAAATTTAGAATATTCACTGCTTTGTCTCATGTAGTTGTCTCCTGAGGAAGGGCTCGAAGTCTGAAATAGCTCCAAGTAATTGATTTGCCTCCTAATATGCAAACCTAAAAGGGATGCTTTGCCAGTATTTGCTCTCCTTTAAGGAAGTGTCTTTGGGTCTGACGGTGACTGGTTTGTAGACTGCCTTCTCCTGACTCCGAACATTTTCCAGTAGGCAAATTAACTGGGATGATAGGTCTTTTAAGTAAAGTATTGGCTTGAGACTCTGAAGACTGGACTATACTTCGTGGTTCTGCTATTGTGTGCCTTTGTAACTTTAAGTCATTTGAAGGCAGATCCAGAGGCCAATGAGGTTAGTGGTACAACTATTTGTGTTAGATTGGTTTTTTGTGAGCGCTTTCCTCTTTTCACTGTGCTCTATTTTCTCATCTCTTTGGCAGTTGCATTCCTTCTATCTCTCACCTCTCATTTTGAATGCTATACTCTAAATTCTCTTGTAGGGACTGCCCTTTGCTATATGTTTTTATAATTTAATGTTGATACTGCAATTAAAGTTGATGTTGTAGCTTGAGACATTACATAATGTTTCCAAAAACTGTAAGTTAAACACTGGGGCATCTTAACTTTTGGTATGTATTAAATCTCTTAGTGTTAGCAAAACTGTTCTATTGCCTATTTTAGGATGTAAATTGGTTTGGAAAAGTGACTGTCTACTTTCCTTTCCTCCAGCCTGAGGTGAAGTGGCTTATCCACTCTTATCCCTCAAAAGCCATGTACACAAGAGTGTACTTGTGATGTCTGCCTGAACTGGAATAGTGATCTACATACTGTTAAAGGGTATTTAGAGTAAGTTCTCTTTGGGGTTAATAACCCTTCAACTATTCACTCTGTAGTCTAATCTTTTTCAGAATTGCCTTGTAAAAAATGCAGAACCAAAATAGCTTGTTGAACTAGTACTTCAAAGAAATTATTGTGTACTATATTTGAGGATCAAGCATAATATTTGTAGTTTTTAAATCTAATTTTCTGTTCTCAGTACTATTTTAAAAGTACAGTGGTAGCTTACTCTTGCATTTTAAGCAGGAAGAAAATGCTCAGAGTTTTTGTTTGCTTTGTCTTTACCAAGTGGAATACTGTGCTGTGAATATTTTTTTGCAACTTGGGATGTTGTGATAGCTTGTATTGGTTTAGTTTTATGGTATTTACTTTATAGCTTTTCTTAAATCATGAAACATTATTGTTGCTTTGTTTTCTTTGTTTTGACATGTTTTCTTATGAAGCAAAACACTTGATAAAATACTAATTTCTGGAACACAGACTCATGCTTTGTTTATTGATAGTTATTCAGACTCTGTACATAGAATTGTTAATTTCAAATGGGCTTTTTACAGACAATCGGTCTCCTGAGCACTTTCTAAAATTACATTTATTTGTTTCACAATATTTTTGTAGACAAAGTGATGCTCTTTCTTTTAAAGCTTTGAAACTTAGGCAGAGAGAGATTAAAATCTGAAGTTCTTTGTAATGCCAGCTGTCCTATCTCTAGCACATTTTTTCTGCTTGTCCACCACCTCATGCTCCCTTCAACACCAGTTGAAGCTTATCTGTGTGACATTGTATTCACTGTTTCTGCAAGTGTAGAAATTGGGGGCTTTCAAGAAGCATACCGAAAAGTCAAGAAATAAACAATAACCATTTTATTGACATTTATCATACAGGAACTTCATGGGAGGTAAAAGTAGCCCAACCACTTTCTCAAAGCAGGGTCTTGCTATGGAGATCAGACCAGATTGCTTGTGGCTTTTTCCTGTCTGGTCTTCAAAACTTTCAAGGATAAAGACAACACAGCTTCTCAGGGCAGCTTGGTTCAGTGCTTGACTCTTCTTGTGGTGAAAAAGCTTTCCCTTCCATTTGAAGCAGTTCCAGTTTCAGTTTATGTCCATTGCTGCTTCTCTTCCTGCCATGCACTGCTGTGAAGAACCTGGCTTCACCTTCTTGATAATAACCTTGTAGGTAGTGGATGGCCCCTTGCCGTTATTTTCTCCAGTCTGAACAACCCCCATTCCCTCAGCATCTCCTCCTCACAGGGTTTGTGTTTCAGCTGCCTGACCAGCTTGGTGACCCTCTTGTTCCTCAATGCCTTTCTGACATTGTCCAACACCAGCCAATCACTTCTCTCAATATGCTCTGTCTTTCTAGTCATACAGGTCAAGATGCAGTTGGCCTCCTTTGCTGTGAGGGCATGCTGCTGGCTCCATATAATTCTCCTAACATGCTTACCAAAATGTAGGTATAAGTTAAAAAATTTCATTAGACCATGGGATGCATTTGGAGGAAATGAGTAAGCTTTTAGCAATGGAAGCCTTCTCCTGAAAAGGAAACAGCAGCAAAATTCAAACAGATGCAAATTCGAATAAATGGCTACTTTGGAATGAATGTAATTATGTAAATCAGTGAGGTAATCTGAAAGGAAAAAGTGAAAATGGGAGGGAGAACCTAACAAGGTGATCAGGTCATTAGAGCTTTGGGATACAGAGATAGGCTGGTAATTATGCCTCTAAAATGCTGAGAGTTGAAGGAAGTCAGACATAAGGAGAACTGCAATATACTACAAAACCAACATCTTTACCAAATTCCTTGTTTCTATTATCCAGCCAAGTTATGAATTTTAGATCTTAGTCCCTTCTTCCAAAGTAATGTATAGCAATTCCTTGATAATCGAGACAGAGAGGAGGCTTATTTTTTTCTTGGTGAAAAATATTTTCCTGATGGTCAAGGGGTTTTATCAGTTGTCAGTGTGAGTTTACTCTGATATGCTGTAATTTGTTTGATGTGTTTTACATGTTTGAACCAGTTGCTGTTGAAGTTTCACAGAATCACAGAAAATGCTGAGCTGGAAGGGACCCACAAGGATCACTGAGTCCAACTCTTACCCCCTGCACAGGAACATCCCCAGGAGGCACACCTTGTGCCTGAGAGTATTGTCCAAATATTTCTTGAACTCTGTCAGGCTTGGTGCTGTGACCACTTCCCTGGGGAGCCTTTTCCAGTGCCCAATCACCCTCTGGAGGAAGAACTTTTTTCTAATATCCAGCCTAAAGCTCCCCTGACACAGCCTCAGGCCATTCCCTCAGGTCCTGTCACTGGTCACCACAGAAAAGAGATCAGTGCCTGCCCCTCCTCTTCCTCTCATGAGGAAGTTGTAACTGCAATGAGGTCTGCCCTCAGTCTCCTCTTTTCCAGGCTGAACAGACCAAGTGACCTGAGCCACTCCTCATACAGCTTTGCCTCAAGGCCCTTCACCATCTTCACCACCTTTGGACACTCTCTAATACCTTAATATCTTTTCTGTGTTGTGGTGCCCTAAAATGCCCACAATATCCAAGGTGAGGCTGCCCCAGTGCAGAGCAGAGCGGGACAATCCCCTCCCTCTGGAGATGCTTTGCCTGATGCCCCCCAGGACAGGGTTGGCCCTCCTGGCTGCCAGGGCACTGCTCACTCATATTCAACTTGCCATCCACCAGGACTCCCAGTCCTTTCCATGGCACTGCTTTCCAGCATCTCATTCCCCAGTCCATGTGTACATCCAAGGTTGCCCCATCCCAGGTGCAGAATGCAGCACTTCCCCTTGTTAGTTGGTGATTGCCCAGTGCTCTAATTTGTCAAGGTCTCTGCAGGGCCTCCCTGCCTTCGAGGGATTCAACAGCTCCTCCCAGTTTTGTGTCATCTGCAAACTTAGTAACCCCTTGAGTTCTATGTTCAAGTCATTTATAAAGATGTTGAAGAACACAGGCCCAAGATGGAACCTTGTGGAACCCCATGGAACCCCACGAGTGACAGGTCACAAGTGTGATGTCACCCCATTCAGTATTACCCTCTGTGCTCGACCCATGAGCCAATTGCTCACCCACCACATGATGTGTTTATCCAGCTCTGTGCTGGACATTTTGTCCAGAAGGATCCTGGGAGAGACAGCGTTGAAAGCTTTACTGAAATCCAAAGAGATTTCATCAACTGGCTTCCCTTGATCGACTAGGGGAGGTTGCCTCATTATAAAAGGAAATCAGGTTTGATAAGCAGGACTTTCCTCTCATTAAGTTGTGTTGGCTGCAACCAATGACTATGTTGTCTTTCAGGTGTTTCTCAATACTTCCCAGAATAATCTCCATAACTTTACCAGGCACTAAAGTGAGACTGACAGGTCCGTAGTTTCTGGGGTCCTCCTTCTTGCTCTTCTTGAAAATCGGGACAATGTTCATCAGCGTCCAGTCAGCTGGGACCTCTCCAGATTCCCAAGACCACTCCAAAAATCATTGAGAGAGGTTTTGTGATGACATCAGCTAGCTCTTTGAGGATTCTTGGATGAATTCTATCAGACCCCATAGGTTTACAGGAATCCGTCTTGAGCAGCAGATCCTGCACAGTTTCAGGGTTGCCTTGATCATTCTTGCAGTCATGGGACATTGCAAGAAGTTTGGTGTAGAATATGTGACTTTTGATGATTCTGTTGTAGGGAGAATTTTTTTTTTCTTGTGTCAAGTTTTGCAGTTAATACTGGGAAAATTTGAAAAAAATCATCATCCTTCAGTTTTAAGTTTTTATTTTTAAGTGATTTTCCAAGTAGTTTTTGACAGGTATCACACAGGACAAGGAGGAGTCTAAGTTCACTGAGATTTTCTTTTTGTGGTAAGAAAGAAGATGACACTTGATTGTTTGGTCAAAGAAGGAATCTGTTCTCAAAGAAGCGTCTCTTTTGGGTATCAGTTCTCTTCAGGTTAGCTGGATTTAATAATCTGAGCAAATTTAGTGGTGCCTTGGGGCTATGTGTCATAGACCTTTTGCTTTATTTTGAAGAATTTATTTTGAAGAATGCGAAGTTTTGAAGAGGGACATGTGTTGGTTTCCAGAATTCCCATATGTAGTGAACTGGATGTTGCCAATTATTGGTTGACCATAGGGTCTGTAAAGGTTAAACTGGTGTAGAAATTTTCTGGAAGTTGTGGGTTCACTCAGGCTGCAGTGGAATTAATTCCTTTATTGTTAAATAGTCAACAAATCATCTGGTGGCTCTGAAGAAAAGAATGTTTTCTGTCTTTTATATATTCTCTTTCATTTCTAGGTTGCAGTCTGATGATTTGTGTATATTTCACCTTTTTGCTACTGACCAGCTTGTGTATGTGCAATACTGTTCTAACAGAACTTCTCATAGACTTTCTCATTAATTTTTCATTACATTTTGAGTTTTTCTAATCCAAATGTATTTTAGTCTTAGTTTCCCCAATCTATGCCTACAATAAAGCTAATGTATACACCAATATTTTTTACTAACAGGAGCCACACCTTGAGTTGAACTTAGCTGTTCAAAGGTATAGTGCACTGAGAACTTTTCAGCATTTGACATGTTTTTTTGCTAAAGATATTTCAAAACAGATTGTGGTACTAGGCTTTCAAATGAGCTGTGTGTAAGTGATGTGTGGTGCAAATATAGATGATGAAAATTCATGTATACAAAATACAGTAGCAATACCTATGCTATTTACAATTATCAAGAATCTCTTCCTTAACGTGATGGTCCAGTAGTTGTTGTATTGCTGGTGATTCAGTAAACAGTATTTTTGTTAATGCAGTAATTGTGACTGATTTAATAACTGTAAACATGTTTCTGGAGCCTATATGGAATTCTTTTCCTGATTGCTGGGCAAATATGAGATGGAAAGCAGTGATGATTTGTTGAAAATTTAGTTGCGTCTGAAGATGCCTGCATGTAAAATCATTAGTCCACTGTGAAGTGGATTTCACTGTGACGGAATTCTTTGGGGTTAAATTTGGTAGGGAATTAAATTACGAAATTGTCGGAGGCAGAAGTTCTATTGACAGGACTGTTCACAAGCCTGGAATCAAATGAAATACTTACTCCCCTCAGGCAAAACCCACGTGCTCACTGCTGAAAGATCATGTCCCTTGATGATATTCTTATAAAATAAATGTTATTTACACTGGGTTAACCTAAGCTGGTTCCTGTCTTGTGCTTAGTCTTTTCTTTATTCTAGAAGATGGTCACCTTTCTCTGCCTCTGCTTCTTCTTGCTCTGAATCACTTGCCCCACACAAGTGAGTTGGAAGTGTTTTCAGGAACTCAAAACAGACTAACAGAAATAAATTGATTTAAACAGACTCAGTGAGCCTCTAACGTGAGGCAGTCAATAACTGTATTTCATGTCTGTGTCATGATTCATTGATATTCCCATATGACATGATCTATGTGCTTTTCTGTTACACACTCAGAAGACTTATTTTTGGTCTTGTAGTCAGTGGGATGCATTAGTGCTGTTCCCTGCAGGTGAGATACATTTTTGCCAAGTCCCAGGTAGTTGTCTTTCTGTTCACACTCCTGTGCTGTTTGCCCTGTGTGGTCTCCCTTTACAGTGCTGTGGTATGACTCCTCACCAGTCATCTGGGTGCTGGTTGCGCTTGGCTCTATAGGGAATATCAATTTATATTAACATCAAGGTTGTACTTGATTTTTTAGCATAAGTATCACTTTTGTGACACTTCAGAGAAGATGGATGGAACTGTAGAAACAAAGGGTGAATCTTGGTAATTTTCCAAAGATCTCCCACAACTGCAGATGGCAGGATTTCTGAGAGAAGGACTGCTCTACTCTTCCACACCATCCTGTGCACTGGAGGGAAGAGTTTTCTTGTGCCTTGGAGCTGTGCAGTGTTTTTACCTTGCAAAGAATGTGTAGCTACTGGTGAAGTCATGTGGTGTATGGGCTCTGGGTCTAGCTCTCTGCATAGCAGCTACCATGTAGAAAATTACATTCCACATTAAGGATTATTCGGAGTAGTCAAATCCCATTGTGACAGCTTTCCAGTGCAATTTTGTGCCAGGAAGACACAAGTCCTAAACAAAGAATTTTAATATTTTCATCCATTACTTCAATAAAAAAGCCCAAATTGCTTCAGTATTTTTTTTTCACAAGCCAAATGACATAGTTTGGAACTAGCAGCATTTGATTAATAAAATCAAGGATTCTGAACTTTATAATTTTATTTCATTTTTAACACAAGTAGCATTTTTTTCAAGCATTTTATACAAATCTTAAGTATGTTTTAGCTTACTCCAAAATGAGGAGAAATGTGTTACATTAAAGTGGATGTCATTTGCTTGTGAGTTGGGAGGTACCAGTCATATTATAGCAATTTTGAGTTATTTTTCTGTCAGTTTGTATTCCTATTCAATGAGACATACAGAAACCCTTACTTATAACAACTCCCTTAGGGCTCACTACTGGATGTCAGTAGTGTGAGCAAGAGGTGTTGTGCACAACAAGAACAGGTCATAAAAACGTAAACGTTCAATCACTTACATGTGTTGTTCTGTTTCTTTGAAATCCTGGATGTGTAATTAGATGAGGTTTTTTGATATTAGCCTTAGGACACAGCTATGGACATCCTTTTCTTCCTGCTTGTAGATTTTGGAATTTTTTGGTTTGTGTTGTGTTTTTCTTTTACTGTATCCCAGTTCACCACACACTCTGCTACCAGGTTGTGACCAGAGGTTTATTGGGCAAACTGATATTTATTTGCATTGCACATTATCAAAATCTTTGAATTATAGCTATATATATATAACTGAAAGTGCAACATTTACATTTTATTACTGCTAATGTATAAACATCATTGCTTTGGCTAGGAAAGGTGCCAATCATTTGTGGGTGTAATTGTGATCTTGGCCACAATGCATTGTATAAGGTGTCCAGATATGCAATTTTGTTTTGTTTTATCCTTATATCTAACTTTACGACAAATAAAATCCTTGCAGACTATCACTGCCACTGCCATTCCTGCACTTGAGTCCTGGTTAAAAAGTTTAGAGGCAGTAAAATAGGTAGAATACTATATTCATTTAAAAAAGGATGTGACCTGAGACTTCCATGCTTTTCCAGTATTCGTTCTCATCTTCATATCTAATAGAGCATGGTATTTGATACTCTAAATCCATTCTCCTGACTAAGGCTGTTTGTAACAGTTTAAGGTGTTTACAGCAGCACAACAACACTAAAGTAGTTGTGGCAATACTGTTGTAGTAACCTAGAATGTAGTCATGTGGGCATGTAATAATCATCAGTCTAGTTGATTTTTTGTCATATTGAGACCTTTGGTCATTCTTGTTACCCTTGTAAGTTTTTCTAAACCTGCTGTGTACTTTTTTGAAAGTGTTGCTCAGAATTTCATGCAGCTATCAATATGTGAGCTTATTATGGGTTTATACAGTAACATAATGATACTCTTTTTCTTTCCTAAAACTTCTTGCTAATTGCTTGTTTGAGAATTTATGATTGTCCTTGCTTTGTGCGTTGCTTTACATTTGTCTGCATTGCATTTTTGACTTTGATTTTAATGTCCCCATTAATATCTCAGTTTCATCTATCCCCTCTAGTCATTCAACTATTTTTCACTTGGATGTTGCATTTATTACCATGTATAACCTAGCTACACCTGCATTTTCAGTAACTTTTCCAATGTCCTGGGACAGACTCTTGAAGTATTACATTTACTTCCCCTCACTCTGCAAACTGACAATATATTTAATTTTGTATTTTATGTCTTGTATCTTAATAACACTTTTTATCTTTTAATCTACACAAGAACTGCAGCTTTTATTTCAGAGCTATCAAATATCTTTTGGAAATGCAGGTGGACTATGTCAACTGAAACTCTCTTATTTCCAGGCTGGTTGTCTCCAACAGAGGTTTGTTGAGGCAGGATTTCTCTCTGCAGGAGAGCCCTGGTTCTTTCCTAATGTCCTAGTCAGGCACATGGAAAGGCAGTTTATAAAGACACGTATAAAGACAATTTAAGTGAAAGGGTACACACCACAATTTCACTGTTTGATTCTGGTATTCCTTTAGCACTCTAGAGTCAATAGCTTGTGATCCTTGGGACTTGTTACTCTTGGTGTTGCCCGTGTACTCTGCAGCTGCTTCTTGTAGTTTTTCTGTAAGTTCTTGTTTCCAGTTGCTGACTACTTTCTATACTAGTAGTCTCTTGGTATGCAATCTCTTGGCAAACTGCTGATATGTTAGAAAGTTTTTGCTTTCCTTTTACAGTTAGTCTAATTGCTTTATTACTTTCTTACTCCTATATAGCTTGTACTTTCATGTTGGTGACATCAATTGTCCTATTCCTGTACCATCATGTGTCCTGTATGCCTTTTGTGTCAAACAGTTTTAGAAGTCATATTTTGCAAGTGTTTTAGTAAAACATCTTAGAACCACTTTTCTTCTCAAAAAGAGAGTGCAGTTTCTCTTTTGTGAAAGAGTAATTCAGTTTTGTAAACAGACTGATCATCCCCTGTTCTACAGCAACGCAGAACATCCCTCCTGCTTGTTTCACTTAAGGTGCCAGCACACGGCACAGGTGATTCTAAAACAATTTTGTTTTGTTAGGATAAACATAGAAAGCTACTGAGAAGCAAGTATTTGCTTTATTATAAAGTTCTCAGTCTTTTAAGAGATATTCAGTAGTGCAAGCAAATACAACTGGATGTCATCTATTTTGTTACATGCACAATGCTATTATCTTACCATGAAACTTTTTGGGGGATCCTGATATTTTACGAGTGAGGTATTATAGCTCCAGTGTTCTAGACCAGCTAGAGCAATAAAGGATTGTAGAAATGTTAATCCATTGATTTTTCATTCATTGTATGAATTTAAGGAGGTCTTGCATGGAGATGTTGATAATAGTAATATTTGCATAAAGTTCTGTACTTGTATTAGCTACATCTAGAGTTAGGGTTTCACCTATCTCTCTGTGTCAATGCATGTGTATGTGTAAGAAAGAAAAGAAGAATCCCATGTTCTTTCCAGGTGAAAGGTTTGTGCTTTTCTAACAAAGTAGTAAAAATTGTACAGTGTAAGAGTCCATTATGAGAAGAATATTATCTTTTCCCTTTCTCTTGATTTCTTGTGGTTTTTTTTCATGGTTTGTCTTCCTCCTCTTCCCCTGTTATTTATGGCAAAAAGATTTTTCAGTGGTTTTGTGAAGTTACATTATGATTCTTTGTAATAGATCAAAATGAAAAATGTACTGAGTATATTATTACAAATGAAAGAGTTACTGTTTAGGCTTTTATGTAATTTATACTATTTTTGTTCCACAAGATTTCCAATATATTTAATTTTGTTTGACTAAGTAGAAAATATATGTGTTTTGCTTAATTGTAGAGAAGATTCAAAAAGCCTGAAATGTTGAGGCCTGATGTTAGGAGGGCATTCCATCTGTTTATGCTATGTTCAGTGACCATCCATAGCAGTTAAATATGGTCTTTGCATGCCTGTATTAGAGTAGGGAGCCCACCTGTGGTCTGAATTTATTTGTCTGTCCTTTAGAATCAGGTGAATAACACACAAGCGTTAAGGGTGTTTATTTACAGGGAAAATGTTGAGCAGCTGGTCCACTGTGACTTGTCAGCTCATCCAGGAAAGTCACCATTGATAGTTCTGAGAGCTTGAAACAGAGCTCTCAGGGTTTAAATGAACAGAGAAAAGGGAGGCTCAGGTGAGCTAATGGTGAGTATTTCATAGTGTGTGGTCCACTGCTATATTGAAACGTCTTATCATGAGGGTCTTGGATTGCCTAGCCCGAACTCAGGTCATTCTTGGGTGCCAAAACTAGCTTTCTCCTGGTAAAATTTATAAGGATCATTTCTTTCTTGCTTTCACCAGCTATGATGGATGCATGAGCATATAAACAGGCACGAGTCACTTTAGTCTTTTAGCTGTGTGAAAAAGAGCTGAAATTAGTTTTGAATAGACACTAGGCTTCTTTCCACAAACAGGTGAAAGATAATGAAAAAGATATGATGGTTATTCAATGCATTGCTGGATGATTTCTCAAGAGTTCAGTGGTATTGCTTTCCTATCTCTTGTCTGAGGACCATGATTCTACATGTTGTTGAACTAGTAGAAAAGGCAGAAGGAAGTCTTCATTTCAGCACACCTTTTCTGAAGAACACTATTTTGTTAGAATACCTTAGTCAAATAAAGAAGAAAAGTGTTATCTCATTACTTGCCTTGGAGTTAATGGAATTAATGATTTTAATTTGGTAACAGAAAGATTATGTTCTCCTTAAAACACGAACATAAAATTATGGTAATTTGTTTTTAAGTGGAAATTATTTTTATTTTAATAAATTTTCTATATGCTGCCAGTTGATTTTAATTTTTTGTTTCTTTTTTTGTGTGTTTTTCTCTCAAACTTGGTCAGAGCATGCTTTTATTTGCATCACTTTTAAAATTTGTTATATAAAAGTTTTTCTTATAGTCACTATGTGATGTACTTTGAAAAAATGATCTTGCTATTTTCAGAAATTCTTGAAAAACGCATTATAGTTATTAAAGGTTATTTCTTGAAAAACACACTATAGTTATTAAAGGTTATTTGCAGAATGACCATTATGATATCAGAAATGTGGCTCTCCACAAGTGCTTTAATTAGATACATTACTAACACTGATGATCTTGCGTTTGAAACAATCTTAAAAAAATACAATGGGATTCTTTTCATAACCTGATAGACCTCTGTAGTGTGTGGGTTTGTTGGGTTTTCTTTCTTTTAACAATAGCATATAATATAGTGAAACATAAGGACATGTATTATCCTCAGCTGTCCTATTGGGTTGTTTGATTTCTTATCTCTAATGCTTGGTTACCTCGAATATGCTCAGATGAAATGTACCAAGTATGTTTGTACAGAGACTGTGCAAAAGGGAATGTAGTCTTAGAACACGTGGTAGTTCACATAACTAACCCAGAGATTTTTTTGGTGTAGAACACTGAATGGGAATGTAAGGAGTGATGTATCATACTTGAGGAAATGCACTGCCATTAGCATTTTTCTTTCATTTAAGATTCATGTTTTATTATTTGAATATTTTTGTATATAACTATGCTATTTTTTCCTATGTGTCATAATTTTATTGACAGTATAACATGAATGAGTATGAAAAACCTATAAAATATTAAATAGTTAGGATAATTAAGTCATGCAGGGTTTAAATTAACTGACTGAAAGCTTGTAGACATTCATGCCACATTATCAATCTGAATAAAATAAGCCATTAGATCTAGTTGTTAAGAAATGAAATATTTATCCTTCTCCAGGTTTAGTGAGTTGAATTGGGTTACTGACCCATAGCATTAGTTGAGATAAGATGTTTAAACGCAGTAAAAAATAAAAAAAGATGACTTAAAAAGAAATCTTCTTCCTGAAAGGTAGCTTTTCCTCTTCTTTGCAATCCTTTGTATAGTTTGATTAAGTGTCCTATAGCATAGATCTGACAATGCTTACCCACCTTGATGACAATTGTGCAGTTCTTTGGTAATTTTCTTCTTCATGAGTAATTAATAAAATTTTTAAATATTTACTACACCAACATAAAATTGTGCAGTAAAAAAAATCCACTATATTATTGACATGGTTGTGAATATATATATTCCCATGCTGAAGATGACCTTTCCTTAGTGAAAATCAGAAAAGTGTGTGCTGGTTTGACTCCTGGTTCCTCACTGTCACACTCTGCTCCAATGCACAAGAATGACATTTTTTTCACCATTTTCCTACAGCAGCTGGTGGGGGCTGCTAGTTTCCACAGGTATACATATTCCTGAGAGTGTGGACTGCTGGGATATTCTAGTTTGCCTTTTGAACAGACTCCATTTTCTGCCTAAGGGAGAGATTTTAGTAAAACCTGAGAATATTGAGTGTTTTCTAGAATTGCTAGGCATGCTTATTCTGCCCACTCTGACTGGACCTAGTTAGTGTGCAGGCAGGAGGACTCCTAATTTTCTGAAAGGCACTGGACTTCCCCATGCACCAGAGGCAAGAGAGCAATTTTACACAAATAGCACAAGACAAATCCCTTCAAAGGAAGCCAGGTTGTGCTTCCTTTTGCCTGGCCAATGACTTCATATTTTCCAATGATGAGAACAAGTTGCTGGCTTTTCTTCAGCCTTGGTTGCTGTTCTGTCTGTTGAAGAAATGTGAGCTCATTTGACCCGATTTAATTGCTTTAGAGCCAAATTCTTCAGGCTTTGCACTACAAATATGATACAAAAAAATTGGTTTTTCTATCGTTATTCTAAATATTTGAATATTTAGAGTTTAAATCTTGTTTTTGCAAGTGAGGCAGAGAAAAAATATTAAAAATGTGTGTACTTATGTTTAAGTAATTGAAAAGTTTGTATAAAATGTGTTATAAAATAGCACTTGGCTTTGGGTGACTCAAAGTACACTTTTTTTGTGACACGAACATCTATTAGGGAACTTACACAGGTTGTTATCATGAGAAATTGTCCTGTCTTTTTAGACTGTCTTTGACTGACAACCAATTGCAAATACCACAAAACTGCTAAGGAGGGAACAAAACATTATTTTCTCTCTCACTGCAAATGTGGCTATAAATTGTGCCAAAGGGAAGCTGTATTCTTTTTCTCCAAAACTCTTGGTCTGAAATTGTACTTCAGTTACTTCAATTGTACTCACTTAACATAAATGTAAATTGGTTTACAGGTTTAAAATAATTTTTGTAGTTAGGAAAGCAGCATCTTCATCTCCAGAGGTATTTATTGCTCTAGATAGAGCACCTGAGACATAATGCAGAATTTCCTTCAAATCTGGAAGTATTTTATAACTTTCCTTGTTGAAGAGTTTTATAATTTCCATTGTAAAAGAAGAGTGTTCACAACAGTAATATGATTAAAAATTAAGTTTAACATTCTTGTTATACTTTTTGTGAGACTGTTAGATTATATTCTATTAAAATAGACTGCCAAAGTAGATTTTTAAATACCCTATATACCAGAAAGTATATTGAGAAATGACTCTTTAAAGTGGTACTTGATATTGCTTATAGGCCTTTTCTTTCTGTTTGATTAGAATATGTGGGGTTTATCTATGTATTCTTATCTTTCAACTTATCTTTAGTTGTACCACTACGTCCTGTTTCAGGGTTTGGGATATATCCAACAATTATTTAGAGTTTAGGCTAAATACAGAAGCAGGGTGAGAATTTTTTTAACACAATATGTGTGGGGTCTTCACTTTAAAGTCAGGATTGCATTAGATTGTTATATCTTAAATTGTGACTAAATTTAAATTTAATTATTAAATAGATGACTAATGATTTTTAGTAATAAATTCTATTTGCTGACCAATTAATATATTTCTCATTTTTGTAGGACTACGATTTGTTGATCATGGTCATGTATCGATTTTTTTTTTTTAGTCACTGCTGAAGTTTTGTTTGGTGCCAGGTAGCAGATGTGTCCAAATTCAAAAGAGACACTAACATACAGGCATACCCACAAAGATACTCAGGTAATGAATATTCACAGTTGGTAAATTTCTTTGTCTATACTAAGTTAGAATCAAAGTTTGTATAATTAAAAAAACAAACAAACAAACAAAAACCCCAACAAACCACAAAAAACAAAACCCCCCACCTGTTTTCTTTAGTTTTAGGAAAAATTCAGTGTCTTGTATTCCATATTTCTAAATAATGGCATTTTGGCATAGATGACTTAAAATCACACAATGTATAGTGAAAAAGTGTTTGGTTTTTTTTTTCACATAAGAACAGTTAGGTAGTTGCATCCCTGTCCCATTTTGTTCTTTCCTGACTTCTAGATCCTTTATTTTTATGTTGTCCGTGTTGTTTGCAGATGTATGAAAAACAAGAAGGCTAGTTCTCCCAGCTGTTCTGTGTAGCAGTTCTTTGTTTAGATACCAGACATTCAAATAAACGTGTATGTTGAGAAGACCTTTGCAAATCTGCTTTTGCTGGTATGATTAGAGTAATTTTTGTTCTTTTTGTAGAGAGGGGTGGGGATTGGGGATTAGCCATAATGTTGAGGCTGCTGGTATGGCTTTAGGAATATGAAATATTCTGTTATTTCATGAGAAAGTGTTCTTAGTCATGAAGGTTTGTATTAGAACTCCGTCTGGTCTCTGATCACATATGCATAAGCATTTCTTGTTAATCTGTCAGGCAAGGTATGGTATATATCTCTGTAGTCTTGCTATCAAACAATATGGTATATATTCCATTGTAGTATTTCTATCAAACACTTTGTCCTAAATGTCTAACTGTTTCTAGTGACTCAAAGGCTTTGTGGAGGCCTCTGTTGCTGTATGTGGAGAAAATTGCAATATGGTAGTAATCTGAGAAATCTGAAGTTTCAGCAGTAGTGATCTAGAAACTGAATGGGTTGGAAATACAATATTCCAGTGCACTGCTGCATATATAATGTTTGTGCAGTATATGCTGAGGTCTTTTTCAAAACATTTACATTAAACCTGTCAGGTATTTATGAATAGCAAAAATTAATTTCCCCCAGTTCTGTCATCAGTTAGAGAAATGGATTTCAGTACAGAAGACTGTCAATGTTTCCTGCATACCAGAACAGCTCACTTCAATGTCATAGAATTACACCAGGTGGCCTGCTAAGAGTCAGCTTAATGTGATTCCAAATGATAGGGTAGAGAATGTGAGGGAAATTAAAATAGTATCATACTTATGATTTAAAAGGAAGTTAATTACAAGGGCTTGTTAATAAACAAAGAAAAATTCAGACTGTATTATCTGTTGCAGAGCATATCAGTAGTGAATGTGATACTATAAAAAATAAAATTTAACACTGCATAACTTTACATTGACTATAAAATATTTAATGAATTTGTTGACATGTTTTGTTTATTAATGGATTTTTGTCTTTGGAAAGAATTATTAAAATGGTAGGTTTAGCCTTTATATTTTTGAATGCTGTCTGACAATGCAAACGCAGTTGTAGCCTCTTTATTTCTCATTTGCTTCTTTCATGCAAATACAAAACCAACTGAATGTGGCCTGTTTGGAAATAAAAATATTTATTTAGTTGTTGTAAAGTAGTTGAAAACCAGAGAGTATAGAAGACATATTCATTATTGCCTATTTTCCATTATCTGAAAATTGTTTACGTAAAATTGCTATGTTAAATGCTACTTAACAAGTTAAACTTGAATGATTTGTTACTGCCTACTTATTACACAGTTTTCCCAGTGTGCTTGCATATACTGCTCCATGATTGCCAGAGATCAGAATTCAGAGAATACTAAAGTTGGTTAGTAGTTTTATTTTCCTAAAAGGTAGTTCTTATAATGGGGAAAAGAAATGGTGTATTTTGCCTTTATAGACTGAAGAGTAAATATCTATGACCTTATTTTTCAGCTTCTAAATTTAAAAAAAAAAGAACCAAACTGTAAACAAGCTTACTCATCTTTTCCTTACTGTTTAGATACAGTGAACAATAGACACATCTGACTCTATACAGCAGTTAAAGGATGTTCATTATATTTCAGAATTACTTTTTATTAATTCTACAAATAGTCAATTGAACAAAAATTCCTTCCTTTTTGAACTTTGGCCTTATTTGAATCTTAAAAATGTCAGTGTAGGTATTCTGTATGAATTAAACTTGGCAGCTATATCTTCCTGTTAAACTTGAGCCTGTGTGATTTAACTTACATGTTCTTTGAGCCACTTAAAGGGAAAAAAATTGTTTGGATACCTTTCTTCTCTGGGATACTGCAGAGCAGAATGTATATCTTCCCTCATATTCATAGAATATAAAAATAACCTCCCAAGAACCTTATGCAGAAAATAGGAAGTGCAGAAGTCTTTTATTACTATGAGTCATTAAAAAAACCTGCTTATGAAAATTAAAAAAAAACTAAAAGCATTTGTGAATAAATTATTTAATGGGAAGCACACATTTGAATTAATATTGCAAGTGTATGAAATAAGCCTAAAGATGTGGTGTTTTAGTAGACATCGATCTTTGCAAACCTTTATGGTTAAGTATATGTTACCAGTTAGATATTTTAATAAACTTTATTAACCTTATTGATTTTACATGGCTGCAATCTATCTACAGTTTTCTGTATTTGAAATGATGAAGTCCTCAAGGCAGTGCTTGCCAAAAGCTTGCTTACTCAACTGAAAACAAGGTTTCCTGAATGTTCCTGGAAGCAACTTGAAAGCTTAGATAAGACTTGTGAGCTAGAAGAGAGGAACATAGATATTGCTATGGAGTTAAGTGGCTAATGTGCTGAAATGCACACCAGGGACTTTTGCCTCATTTGCATTTAGACTTGGTCTTCTCCAGTGCACAACAGAGGCGGGTTCCTTGCCCCTGAGAGTTACTGCAGAGCTGCTCATGCTTTCTCGGGCTGTGTCAGTGCAGCATAAGGATATGGTTGCTAAGTAATCCCCCAAATATCTGCATGTCGTCAGTAGGTTTTCTGTCCTGTGTGTCTCATACTGCAACAATCTGAGACTGTGGTTCCTTGAGAACTGATCTGATCAAAGGTTTGCTACTTCGTGGATTTCCACACCCTGCTCCTCGCCAGTAGTCCTTCCTCTCTGCCATCTCTGTGCTGGCTGGATCCTTCCAAATTAATTTAAATGGCAGATTTCTCCTTTTTTTATTCTCTTTTTTTTCCTTTTAGTGATTTGAGTTGGTTTACAGTGGGATGAATATGATGAACTCCAGAGCATGAGATAATGGCAGCTACGAGCATGGAAGAACTGCACCCAGAGAGAGCTATTTCACATTACAACTAAACTGCTTTCTGTGTTTCTTCTAAAACATTGCTGTTCCTGCTCCTCATACTATCAGCATGTGCCCTCTCTCCCTTCCTCCCTCCATCCCTTTCTGATGCAAACCCAAAGTTCAGGGAACCTGATGTGCAAAACAATTTGTTCCACCAGCACCGCAAACAGCTTTCAGGCTGCCCTAGCTGAACAGGTGTCTGTATGGGCAGAAATGTCTGTAGGAAAGGAGGGAGAAACAGCCCTGCTGTTTGTGGGGAGATATCACCTTAGATTAGTTGAAGCCAATGGTGAAATAAAACACTGGATATTTTCTATAATAGGTACAGTCTAAAATGAATTCCTCAAGAGCTTTCTTGGTAGGAGTACATTCTAATTAGGGGATATGTATCTCTTAGAGAAAACATTTTCTTTAGAGTCGTCTTCTAAAAATAGTGAAATTCTTTCTCTGTCAGATATCTATTCTAGATGCTTCCTGATTTTTTTTGAGACAATTGTCAGAGTTGCAGGACACAGCAGGTAAAAACTTTCCTCTGTTACCTACAGCTGTGTTCAACAGTTTGTGATGAATTTATTTAAGATTTGTCTCTGACATTAAATTTTGTGGATTTAATGAAATAATTAATTGTAAAATTGGCATCCTGTTTAGATTTTAAGCAATTCAAAATAGAATATACCGTTTGTCTTGTATGGTTTCTGTATTTCTGTGCCTTCTTTTGGAATTACTTATCCATGTATAACTGTATCTTAGGTTCCCAAGCAATTTCTTTTGAATTTTAAACCATCAGTGTTTATCTTTTCTTTTTTTTTTTAATCAAATTGTGGTTTGTTGAAACCATTCATTTTCATGTCTATTATTTGTAATTATCGTCTTTTATTGAGTTCTTGAGTCCTATGTAAGCATCAAATGGTGTTTTTAGGTTTGTGATTTGATTTCTAATTTCCTGAAAGAGAACACACAATGCAGGGAATATAGTATACAGGGATATTATCATCCCTAGGTAGCTAGGAACACTTTTCTCTTTACAAATATCCTAATTACTATTCAAATATTCAAAGTAAAAGTTAAATGGAGGTTTTTTCATTATAGGGCTTCTCTTAATAGTGTCCTAGGTATTGAAAAATCATCTATTTTAACCTTACAATAACAACAAAAATTGTAGCATTGGAAAAAATCATGTATACTTGAGTTGAAGTAGTTTTAAATTATTGAAAATGCATATGATTGTTTAGTCATTAATTTAAAAAATGCTCTTTTTGATCAAGGTGGTCAAAGCAACATTAAGAAAAGATAACATTTGATATTACTTGATTACTATTTGATATAGTATTTCCTCCTTCCAAATAATGTGCAATTTTAAAATAGTCTTTATTGCTTTGAATATTATATGGAATCATAGAATGGTTTGTACTGGATTGCAAGAGACCTCGAAGACCATTATGTTCCAACTCTCCTGCCATGAGCAGTGTCTGGGATTCCCTGGGTACACCTGTTTCCTTAGTAAGATTCCTGGCTACATGGAATATGTAATTGCTTGTCCTTTTACTTAGATTTTCTCTTAAAATGAATTCTATCACATTTTAAACTGAGCTAATAATTTACAAATAGTGTTTCACTTAAGAGAAAGTGCTGTGAAAGGAGAAAGAAGAAAGAAATGTCAGTATACAATTGAAGGAAGAAGAAAGAAGCTTCAAGGCTTTTCTCTCCTCATCCCACGTATAACATTCCACAGTCACTTTCCATGCCTCGATGTTGGATTTTTCCCTCACTGAGGGAAAATTTGAAAATGTCAGCCTGTGTGAACTCGCGGTCTTATGAAAATTAAATCCTGAAATATATTGTCATTAAATAAAATGCTGTTGGTGATGGCAAAATGTGAAATAATGGAATTTAAATAATTTTGGCATTACTTGGCATTCAAGATGTGTTTCTAACAATGATAGACAGAGAATATTACCTTATCTTATTGTGATCATCTAATTGCCACCTCTTAGTTTTATTTTTTTTTTTTATCTGTTGATTATAGGATTCATTAGCTTGGTCTGAACAGCATCAACATTAATTTAAACAGATCCTTAAGACCTCCTATGTGAGCAAGCTAGATATATGGCTTTGGCCAAGCACATGTTGAAGTCTGACTTTTAGGCCTAAAAAGGTCTTTTGTGGCCCTGCTTCTTCAATTGTCCTTGTCATGGATGTCCCAACCTTTAAAACTTATTTTCAATGGTCAACATTTTTGTGTGATGCTTCTCTTCTGAGATACACATCGGACTGGGCTCAGCCTCATTCTGCCATGACCGTTTCCATCATCACAAGTACTTGATCTGTTTCACGTTTTATGGAATCGATAAATCTCATCCCTAAAGAGTGCAGCAGCCCTTTGATTTCTGACCTGACATTTGCTAATGCTATTCCTGATGACCTGCCAGTACGGATCTTCAGAACTGCAGTCTGTGTTTGACAACACTCATAATATGAATCAATATTTAGCATTCAGTAAGTGAGCTGGGGAGTCATTTTATTGCTGCAAAAGGCTACATTGCCCCTGGGCAGCTGTCAGAAATGGGTAGTTATTAATAGCCCTCTCTTTTCTCTTAGCATAGTCAGTAGGGGTCAGCCATGAAATGATTTAATCAGTTTATGATATCTGTGACAAAGAGCACTTAAAATATAATCACAAAATTTAAGTAGAAGTGTCCCTGAGCTGTTGTACTGTTTTCCTCACTTAATTTTCTCTGATGTTGATGTGGTACACTAGACGGCTGACCAAATAAAAGATCCATTTTTAAAGTCCTTTTGGCTCTTTTATCTTACTCCCCATGTGTCTGAGTGCAGTGTTTCTATGGGAGCTAAGTGGGGTAATATTAAATAAAAAAATGGTATTCCAAAGTTTCCTTGTCTCAGGACCCCTTCCCCTTGACCATGGTGACTGTATTGCTATAAGAACATTGCGTGGGAATGAGGTGTTTCCACATGTTTGAATAAGAAGAGAAACTGTCCTAGACTTTCTCTTCTAATCTTTTAGGAACATTGAAGATATGCATGTGGTAAATAGAATGTGTCTTTGAGAAATTTAGTTTACTGGGGCTGCTCTGCTAGAGGGATTTGCCACAGGTCTTGCTGAATGTGGCAGCATTGTAGCTCTTGTGTTTCTGTGTCAGTAGGTAATCTGGTGTGGAAAACTGGCTCCAGTGTGTGAAGTGCAAACAAGCTGGCTTCACTATGAAGGAATTCCCCTTTTCACTTTTATCTGCAAGTGTTGTGAATTGGTAGACAATTTCACTGTGTTTATTTCTGTGAGTTTCCTCATGTCCATCTTGCAATATACTGAGGCATCTCAAAGTGTAGGATTTTGTGTCGCCATCCAGTCCATTTCTGAAGGCTGATTCTCCAGTGTTACTTCTCAGTCAATCTTTGCAGTGCTTTAACAGCAAAGCTGTTTTTTTTTTTTCTTTTATAGTAGTTATTACCTTATATGTAATACTGAGGCTGAGTCTTTGACTTTCAGAATGGTTGTATAAAGTTTATTTATAATAAAGCTCCAAATGTACACTAATTTGTCAGTAACTTAAGATAAAGAAAGCTTTTTTATAGCAGTTTTTTTCTGGGATAGGTTAAATCACACTTACAAGCTTATTTCTCATATATTCAGATAGATTCTCTGCATTCCCTTTGTGGAAAATATCTGCTTCTCTATGGCAGAATATTGGCTTTTCATGGTATGTTTCCAAGTGTTACATTCAGCATTGCATGCAGATGTGCTAATGGCAGTAATAAGCCTCAGGCTCAGGGGCCTGGTGGACGGATAGAAGATTGCAGTTTTGTAAAAAAGCACTTTCAAAATCAATGCATTTCAGGAAAATTTGAGTGTCAATGAATGTGATCAGCTATGACCAAGGCATGTTATGATGTAGAAAAGCCTTGTCCAATTAACTTGCTAGTCACTGTGGCATTAATCATGACAATTTCTTTTACATGTCTATCAGTGTGAAGTTGCTTCTATTAATATTCCTGAGCCAACAGTAGCAATTTATTCTTTATTTTCCCTAGTCGAGTAAAGTACTCTCTACCTGTTACCTTTTCAAGAGCTGATCACTGGAAACAGCCCCTCTCAGGTAAATACACTACATTTACTAGAGCGTTCTTTACAGAACACTGTAAATTTGCTGAATGTTATTTACAGGGTAATTCTGCTGCCAGTTACTATTACATTTCACACTCCTGTCTCATCTTCTAGAGATGCAAATGCTGTAGTTGCTGCACAGAGGTATCTGTCTTAAGCTAAAACTGTTGCAGCTCAGACTTTTAATTCTAGAGTTATTTCTTTGAACCCTTCAGCAACAGCAAAGCTGGAGGCAGTCTCCTTATATCAAGTCCTAAGAGGTTCCCTATTCAGAAAACTTTTTAAACTTGATAATTGATATTAGTTCATTTCCTGGGAGCAAAAATGGTATCAATAGTAATACTGAAATCCTACTTTCTCTTTTGTAAATTAGGGGCAGACTTCAGCAGATGATGCCTGTTCATAAGCTGTAAGATAGAAACTAAATTTTAGTCATCATTCTTTGCTAACATATAAGCTGTTCTAATGGTTTTTGAAGTCAGTAGGAGTCTCAGTTGCATTTAACTTTATAATGCTGTGGATCAAAAGCACTTATGCATGGCCAATATTTCTAAATATGAATGCTTGATTGAGATGAAGGTTAGTGGTACTTTGAGAACTTTTGCTGCTCTGGGCAAAATGTCTGATTTTCCAGCACACAAACTAGTTTTCCTTCTTCAATTTAGAGCTGCTATGCCTTGGCTTTTCTTTTGGTCTATAATACTTTTTTCCTTTTAGTTTTGAGTTCTCTTGCTTATAAATGTATTTTAAAAGATGTAGTTAAGAAGCGCACTTTTGCACGTGCCCTTGTACATACACAGTGTCTGTTTGATTCTGTTAGTATCTGGAGCATATAATTTCTTTTTGTGGCTTGTCATAGCTTTTTTCATTAAACATTTCCCACTAAAAGTGGGAGTCCGGTAGCCCATGAATTTAGACTAGGGACTTGCTTATTTCCAGGATGATCCTAGTAGTCACTAGATGATCGAGCATCTTTAGCGATTTAAACCACTTTCTTCATGTGCTGCACCCATGATAGTGCAGCATTCTTCATGGGGATGTTCTAATGGTTTTGCCTGCTTGCAAGGAGAGGCAGAAATCTTGCACTGTGTTGTCAAAATATCAAGATAAAAAATTGTTTCCTATTTCCATTAAGAGTTCTTGCTAATACCATTCTACATTCTTTTTTAACGTCTTCTTTTTTTAACAATACCATACCAGAGTAAGATGTTTAGCTTCATACAGCCATAGACATCTTTCTGCCCAGCAAATATTGCAAGGGATTTCTGGTAAAATACTGAGTCCTAAAAGTTGCCCTCTGATTTCAAGCCTTTCAATAATTCAATAAAACCTTGCATTGTCTAGCAGTTATAGTATTATTTATTACTCTCCTTTAAAACAAAATATTTCAGTTTTTTAATAGTCATTTTTAGTAGTAGGATTTTACTTGTCTGGTTAACAGTGAAAACAGGAAGCCTTTCCCTTGAGAGTGTCATTAGTTATTATCACAATGTTGTCATAGATATTTTTTAGTTCCAAGTTTATTTTGAGCAGATGGGAGGAAGATATCATGTCAACCCCCAAATATTTATGGTTTTTTTTTAGACTACTGATATTTGAGAATGAGTTATACTAGAATGAGGATGGGCAGAATTGCAAACAAAATTATTGAGCATGGAAAATTCATCTGGCACTTATGATAATATTTTCCCATTGATTTCAGGGGGGCTCTGACTGAATAAGAGCCAAGTGAAAACAAAGTAAGAAATTCTTCGATTGCATGATAATATCTGCTCTTTGCTGTTGGTAGCCATTTTAGGTCTTGCATTTTTTATATTTTCCACACTATTTTTGTGAGGTGGTATCTGTCTCTTCATAGACCTTCCTGAGGCCTCTTGATTGGTTCATTCTTCATAACATGATGTATTTTATAGTTATATTTGAAACTCCTGTAGCTTTATGAGTTCATTCTATAGTTTCACCTTTTTTCATATGTTTGCACTATTTCGGTAAGAATGCAAGTTTTTAAAACATTATAAGAAAATCAGTTAGTTACATAAAATTTGTACAGAGAATATTCAGAAATTGCAAGTAAATCGTAAACCCTGGAAATTATCTTTGTGAACCCTTCCCACAGTTATGAATGTAATACTAGAGGAACAAAGTGCACTGCGAGTTTCTTGTGTTTTGTCTTAATTATTCACTTGAACTTTTTCACTTGCAAAGTAATTGAAGTATACTATGACTGTGTTAATTTAGGATAATACAGCATTTGCTACTCATGCAGCTAAACAAAAAAATCAAGCATAACAAGAAATGTTGGCAGCACATGTCTTTTTGTGGCAATTTTCATGGAAGGAGAACATTGTCAAACCTTACACTATATGAAAGGAATTCAGAACGTGTTAGACAGGTGGGAAAAGCTCAAATGAAAGAGAAGTTATAAAGGCTTATCTATACAAGTAGATGCTGCTTGTTGCTAAGAGTGCTGAGAAGTTAAAACAGAGATGATACCATGTCACTAATAGCAAGAGACCAGGAGAATGGCAGCATTGTCCGTCCTAGCTGGGAAAGGGAGATCAATTTGGATTGGGGAGGAAGAGCCAGATCTTTGTTTAGGCCATATGGGATTGTAGCCCCATAGCAGACACTGAAATGTCTGGCGTGGGTTTGTTCAACCCATAACTGGCTGGTCAAGAAAGACAAATCCATAAATCTACTTTGAAGAAAGAGGAGCAAGAAGACCAGTAGGTGTTCAGTATACCTACATAGGGACAATAATTAAATTTGTGTCAGTGAATGTTGTCCACATTCTAAGCACACAGTAATGAAAGGAGGGACTGAGATCTGTTAAATTCCTCCAAAAGTTAGGAGGACACTGAGGAAGATTCTTGTAACAACAAAACAGTAATTAGCATGGTAAGTAAAGGAGTGGTACAGAGCTAACTCACAAACACTGGCAGGGAAAAAGATATGTAAGGAATTGTGGTGTTTGGTGTTGGTTGTGACTGGCAAGTTAAAACAGTTGAGGAAAGAGTGTTGGGTTTAGGCTTTGGCAGGAAGGTTGGTGGAAACTAGTGTGAATCACTTCAGTGTGGTCAAGATGTAAGACCGTGGTTTGGAAAATGTCACAGGAGGGAAATCCTAGGCAATAATTTTGCCTAACGTGTTCACTGATCTTAGATATGAAATAGAGAGACAAAAGGGAACAGTTATGGAAAAGACAAGTGGGGTCAAGTGTTAAAATGCTCTAACACAAACAAGGTGGGGAAAAGGATAAAACTTAAAATTAAACATACATCTTCAACAATGTACTGCTCCTCCTCCATCCTTACTTCATTCATAGAATTTCATCATGTTATTGTTTGGAGCACCTTTCTTCAAAAAAAAAATAATTGGAAGAATTCTCTTCTTGTCAATTTAGGGTAACATCTATTACCAGAGCAGCTAAAACCCATATGTCATTTATGAAATAATTGTAAAGAAAGTGTGTCTTTGTGTATGATAATTTTCATGAAAAGAAAACATTAGATATATGCTGTAATTGTGAACCTTGCGACATCCTGAAGTCTCTGAGAATTCTGACATCTTCAGCAAGTGGCAGACACGATATTCAAGTGCCTGTAATTGACCAATGCAGCAGTTGACATCTGACACACAGTTGACTGAATGACCTGGAAGGTTAGATGGGTAGGTAGTACATGAAATCCTTATTTAAAGCTTTCCCTAGTAACTGAAATGACTGTGACATGAGGCTAAATCACAGATAACCGAATTCTTTAAAAATACTTCCAGAAATCTAACCCTCTAGAAAGGTCTGCATTGTATACACTATTACCCATTAACTTCAAGATGTGCCTTGCTTTTGTTCAGAGTATTGTGTGATTAGATTTTCTTTTTCAAGTTACAAATACATGATTGGAATTGTATTTCACAGCTACATCTTGCTACATGGATGAATGACAAGATGGGTTGAACCTTTGTCTTTGTCTTTTTTTTTTTTCCCCCATTTTTCCTTCTGTATTGAGATGATGCATTGCTCTACAGAATGCCTCCCTGAATGCCACCCTGCAGTTATAACATGAAATAGAACTGCTAATAGAAGTATGAGAAATTAGAGGTAGAAAAAAACATGTTGCTCCATCATCTCCATGCACCTGAGAGTGCATCAGGGTTCTAAATTGTTTAGGAAGAAAGTTATTCTGAGAGGATTGGATATGATGTAATGTCTTTTATAAAAATGAGTAAACATGACTTTTATATGTTAGAATTGTAGGAAGCCTGCATCTAACTTCAGTACTGATACAGGCAAAGATAGCCTGCATCAGCTTTATGAATAACCCTAGTATTTCATTAGCATGTTCACCTGTATTTCTTACATACGTTATAATGACAATATTTGAGTTTTTGAGAACTCTATCATTACTAAACTACATTTCTTCCCTTTTTACTAGGAAATATTTCTAAGCTGACATTCAGGCCACTGACTGTAAACTTTTGCAATTGCACAGTGTATAATAAAACATTTGAATCCTTTTGAACTTTTCAATTCAACCAACAATTTTGCTTAAGATTTGCTCCTTTGAAACTGTGTCTTCTTGCAGTCATTAAAGAATGAATTTCGTGAAGAGTACTTCAAATTAATTTTCTCCCAGGCCTGTGAATTCACCATGGTAGAATTAGTATTTATCTTCATAATCTGCAACTGTTCCCTAGTTATTTTATGCTTCAGATTTTACTCTGGTCCACACAGGACAACATCTGTATGGGGTTCTGCACTAAGGTATGACCCATACTTCATGAAAAATTAAAGTTGGTTCATTTCGGTTGATTTTCTTAAGTTGATGAAATTTCATTATAAATTTGGGAGTCAGTAGTAATCTACATTTCTTTTGATATTGCTTTTAATTTACAGTAGAATTGAAACCAGAATAGGACTAATTTTAATGCTTACTTTTTAAGAGAAAGCCAGAAAAAAAGACTTGCACAATTCTAGCTACTTTAATCTCTTTTTTTTTTTTTTGGTGATGTTTTTCAGTTAGTTAAGTTCAAGCTTCATTTTCATGTAAATTCAAACCTCCAAATTTCATTATCATTATTAAAGGCTGTTTATTCAGTTTCTGGAAAAAAAAGTCTCGTTGCTGTCACCATAATATGAATGATCAAAGAAGAGTAATTGTAGCATTTCATTTAGGAATCCTGCCCTCAATAAGCCCATAGGATTTGTTTACCCTCTCTTACCAACCAACGTTTGTACCCATATGTTGAGATGGCAGCATGCCTCCCTCACTATGTACTATGCCAGTTTCAATAGGATATAGATGCCAAACAATATTTAAATAAGGAACTAGCATAATGCTGGAAATACCATCTGTTCTGTAAAATTTCCCTTATTCTGTGACAGGATCACCACACTGAACTTTCATGTGTTAATCACATTTTTGATACACAATAATGAAATTTGAATACCTGAACAGCTGAAATGTCTGAGCATGTATGATACCTACAGTTTTATCAGGAATTGTGGAAGCTTTACATTGTATGTTTGGAAGCCATTTTTAAAAACAGAGCACATCAAAATGCATTAGTGAATACAGAATTATGAAACACCTCATAGATGATAGTCACTGTGTAATATATTAATCAGCCTTCAAAGATAAGTATTTGCTATTATCATACCCCTTCTCATGGATCTACAAAGACCATTGTGTGGAAAACTTCTGTAATGATTCTTTCACTGACATGTCAGCTCAAGGAAATGAGATCTGTTCTCTCTGGATTCCTTACTATGAATTGCATTAATCTTCAATTTGTCGGGTGGCTAAGGTTCAATTCCAGTGCAAGCTACTGATTAGAAATCTTCCTAATCAATCAACCAATTGATTTGAAATCGGTATTTCTCACTCCTCTGTTAAAGTCTCCAGCCACTTCTGTTTATTTAGTCATACTCATGACCATTCTTTTTTTCTATGCCATGATTCCTTTTGATGATATCTGAAAAATTACGTTTCCCAACAAGCAAGTGTCATTGTGTATATATGTATAAAGATGAACATGAACACAGCAATATGGCATTTTCTAGAGAATACTGACTTTTGTGAATGGTGACAGCTGTCCATATTAAAACACGTTGAATGTGATTGATCCCAAACTGAAAATAGTTGCTCTGACAAATGCGTATTTCTTCTAAAGAGCATTGTGTCAAAGAACATTTTTTCCAACTTTCTTGGGTGTGAGAGACATTGATCATCTTCATTTCAGAAAGGGCAGAAAGATACTTGTTCTAACATAATTTTGCATGAAGTTCAGTCATTTTTTTTTGTAACTATGAATCTGATTGAAAAAATAGGTTTCTGAGTGATCTGTTATATTATTCTTGGTGAGTTTATATGAACGTCATTATTCAATGTACCTTTCTCAGGGTTGTTTTTGGAAATATTAAATATTGTGTGTAAAATTGCTAGAACTAATTAGTTTTTGTAACTATTTTAAATTATATAGCGTGAGCCAAACAATGATAAAATTAGATTAAATACCAACTGAGCCTATTTTAATATATTTTTCTGTTCCACTCAAATGCATTCTATGATCTCCATTTTCAGTTTGAAAAAGTCCATTATTTATATTGTTTTTTCCCTGCTTCCGTATTGTTTGCTAAAGTCCTTTCTAGATTTTCATCCAAGAAAACAGTAGTAATGTGGAGTTTTCAAGTATCCAGACTCTGCAATACTTGTTGCTCTACACAGGTGGATTAGGAAAGCGGTTTGGGTTTTGTTGGGTTGGTTGTTTTTCATTTAGGCCTAGGCTGTACAACAAATGAAGTGGAAAGGTCTCTTCACACCTTACAGATGTCACTAAAAACATTTTTGTGTTCTACTGTTCCAAATTTTTGCCTGCTTTATCTTCACGTTTTCTTAATTCTATCATTATAGCCAACCTTAATTTTGCCTTTTTCTTTGTCCTGCTCCTTGCACCGAGCCTTTTCCAAGGACCAGTGCAGACAAAAGTAATCATTTTTCTGCCAAGCTTGATGAAGGAGTTGGTACCTTTACACCATCTCTCTCAATATCGTGATAGTTTAATTAGCTATAGCTATCTGCATCCAAAGAAAGGCATATGAAGACAGTAATGTACAAAAAAGATAACTGTCTCACTCTACCCTGCTTCTCTGTCTGAAAAGCACTCCATGTGTTTCTCACTGTATCATTTTCCATGAAACCATGAATTTTTCTATATTGAAGGCTATGTATATATTTTTAATATGAATTTATATACTTATATTAAAACATTTTAAAATTAAAGGAAATGTGACTTTTACCTACAAAGCAGGATATGTAAGTGCCATGTAATAATTTTTATGTTGGAGAAGATATAGTCCTTCTTGAGGGGAACTAATTATGTAAATATTCTCTTTGTTATACAATGGAATACTTAAGTATCGTGGATTAAATTAATTTGGTATTGTGGTAGAATCACAGAGTCAGAGCATGGTTGAGGTTAGAAGGGACCTTTGGGTGTCATCTGATCCAACCTCCCTGCTCATCATAGAATGGAAGGGGACCCATACGAATGGGCCATCACTGCAAACCTCCAGATCTTTCTGTTACTGGGCACCAGTGAAAAGAGCCTGTTTCCATCTGCTTTGCACCCTCCTTTCAGATATTTGTACACATTGAAGAGATTCCATGCCCCCAAGCCTTTTCTTCTTCAGGCTAAACAGTCCCACCTCTCTCAGCTTTTCTTCACAGGAGAGACGCTCCAGTTCCTTTATGATCTTAGTGGCTTTTTGCTGGACTTTCTCCACTATGTCCTTAATGTTGCTCATATGGGGAAGTCCAGAACAGTCCTCCAGGTGGACACAGTACTCCAGGTGTGGTGGCCTCGTGAGTACTGAGAAGAAGATAAGAATCACTTCCCTCGACCTACTGCCAGCACTCCTCCTTAATGCAGCCCAGGGTACTATGAACCACCTCTGCTGCAAGGCTACATTGCTGGCTCATGTTCTACATTATCATGTACTGAGAAATTTTTTCCAACTATGTGTTTGAAGTAAAACTCATCTTGTGGAGAAGTTGAATGTGTTATGTTATAAAAGTCAGTGGAAGCTTCATCTGACATACTGGTTCAAGCTCACAGGCAAATCTTCAGGTCTTCCCAACTCCCTTCCCAACAGTGGAGGTCAATGAAAAATAAGGTGTCTCCTTGTGTTGGTAGGTGTGTTTCATCTTGAGTACCTGCTTAGTTGGCTTGACTGGTAAGACTAAATCTAAAATTTAGAATTACTATAATTGGGGGTTTTCCCCATAATTTGTGTTAGAAATTTGGCTGCTCTGTTTTCATGTGCCAGTATAAAGATAACAGGGACTGTTACAGTTTCAGCTGTTGTCTGTGCAGTATGCAAACACTAGCTAGCTTTCATACTGCAAACTCACATAATTTGCTAGCTGGGAACTACTATTAAGAGAAAGGAAGCAAAAAACCTTAAAAAACCCAGTTAAATTTAAATAAAAAGATAAATTAAGGAAATATTGTGGTTCATAGCTATAACAGGCTACCAATAATTGATAATTTTTGTCTTTGCTCACTGAGTTTCTCTGTGTAAAGGAAAGGTTTTTCTGGTTTTTTTGTTTGGTTGGTTGGATTGGTTTGGTTTTTTAATTATTATTATTATAGGTCACTTTTTATCTAGAGATTTTACTTTGTTCAGGATTATTCCTTTATAAAGTATTAATTCTGATGGATTATGCTGTAAAATCAAGACCATGGAGATGCTTCATGGTTATTTTTTTTAACTGGATTATTCCCATATCAAGTATTTGGTATTTGTATTTAGAAACAAGTATGAGCTTTATAAGTAATGTTTGCTTCCCCAGTATAATGAAGCCCACTTAAATAAATACCTGATATAAAAATAATCCTGTTAAAACTGAACAAGTGAACTCTACAGCAGTCTCTCAGAGTTCTAGAAGACCCTGACTGATAAATACTTGATTAATGAATAATCCTGTTAAATGAGTAAAATTTGTGTGCCAAATAGAGAAGTAAATTACAATCATGGTAAGACTTGTTATAGGAAAGTTACAGATGAATAAATCTGGGCTGATAATTTATGACAAAGCATGATGACATTCTCTTTTCTTTGATAACAATAAGCCTTTTGTAAGTGTAGTTTCAATTATTTTTTTTTAAATACATTAAAAGGATTTATATCCATGTCATGTAATAATGGAAGTATTCATGAGAAAAAAAGTGGACATACTTGTATGGTAGTAAAGCACTACTATGTGAAAATGGAATGTTTTCTTATTTCCATTTCATTGCATCTGGCTTTGAAAAAATTAAAGACCTTTTTTAGTTTTATATCATCCTAAAAAAAAATTATCCTAGCAGTTAACCTTTTACCCAATATGGGTCACATGAAGTTAGATAATTTAGATTGAAATTCTTTAAACAGACATGGGTATTTTAATGAACATTAGAAATCTTGTTCATTCATTCGAGGACATATTATGGTGTCTACTATCCTTTTGGGATTTAGTCTGGGAGTTTTTCCTATTCAAAGCAAAATATTTATTTTTTAGAAAATCTGTTTCATATGTATGAATGAGTCCATCAAAAAGCTAACCAATCATTAGTTGTAAAAGCTCATTAAAACAGATCAAATTAAAATAAACTAATAAACAAAGAGCCTGTGCCAGTAAGAACATATGACTATAAATACCTTCTGCTGCAATACTGCTACTGGTGTCTGGCTGACATCTTCCTCAGAGTTGTGCACAAAAAGGCACCAAATGAATTCAGCCAAAATGAATAAAAGAGAATGCAGTGGTCAGGTTGTGTTTGGCATTGAGAGGTGAGAAGGGATGAGAAGGTTTTGGATGCCTTCAGACTATCTTTGAATTCCTTGTTTAGGGAAGCAATTAGATTATCAGCCTCTAGAAATCTAGAGCTAGCAAGGGCCAATGTGTCTCCAGATTTAAGAACACAGGTTTAAGAAAAAAAGGTTAAAGCTTTAGTTACATCTTCCTTTTGTTACTTGACTGCATTGGAATGACCATATTGTCCCTTCCTGAGGACCAGTTTTTAAGATTTAAAATCATTAGTCTCTTTTACATATGTAAAAGTCTTAAGAGATAAAATCTGAATCAGCAAAAAGGTGGATTTGCATAATGATGTAGAACTACTGCCACCTGACTTACTTTTAAAGGTATGTTCATTAACAAGGCTTTTGAAAGTAGAAGAAAGTGCAAAAAAGGTGGGTTTATCTGCAAAGAAGTGATCAAGATATGCCCTGTGTTCAGAGGGAAATGCAGTTTACAGTTAGGCTTGTTAAAATAATAATTTTAACATGTAATTATTTTTTTCTTCTTCCACAGAGATTTTCCTTTATTTTGTTTATAAGATGCTTAGTCTTAAGTTTTTTTCTAAACAAGCAAAAAAATCTCTTGCAGGGATACATACAGCATATTTTCAGCCTTTTCTTCATGAATGTGTTAATACAAAAAAACTAAAGCACAAACTGCTTCTAAGGTAAGTTAGCTTTTTAAAGCTGATAATTTGATTCTTGGAAACAAAATAGATTTTAAGTCTGAAAGTCATTGTAACTAAATAGAAATTATGCAAAAGGTAGAATTTCTGCCATCTGTACATGAGGGTGGAAAAGGACATTTCTATAACTCTGGCTAGAACTGTGTGTCTCATTGGCTGGAGGAAAAGTTCTTTTGCTACTGGCTGATTTATGGGCTTCCCGAATTTCCCTTGGTTCTTATGGTTTTCGTCTCAGCTTTTCTTCTGTTTGGACTATTTGATGTTTTCTAGTTCATGCATGAGAGTAAACCAGGATGGCTTAGTTTATTGTGAGTCTTGTACTTTCATTGTATGAAAGGGAAAAAAATACAAGCAAGGAAATTAATTTTGGTTATACATAGGAACAAAGGAAAAAACTTTTTTTAATGAATTTCAAGAATTATTTGAACTAGATTTGTGGTTATCATGAATTATCCACTGCCTACTTTGATACTTGCTGTTTGAACGTGATACCAGATCAGCATGGTATGCCAGGTATTTGTTACACTGAATACTTATGGGAATGAATGTATTCACAAGCCTAGTAACTAGAACTGGAATTTTTAAGAGAGCCTGAAGAAATATTGATATTTATGACCTTGAGCTTCTTCTGAAAAACTTGGCATGAGTAATTTAACTTAGTAATCTTCAATAAATGTGTTGGAATTCTCTTTTCATTCACTATTGACAAATGAATATTTAGAAGGTAATATTAATTTATCTTGCTAATGGAAAGTGGCATTGTCAAAAGTTTGTCCCATTGAGTATAAACTCAAATTGTTAGTACAATTAGAAAGTTCATATGAAAGTGTTCTAATGGTTGTAGTCACTTAGCAAGAAAACCAGCACCTATTAATACATTGACTAGGTCAGGTGAAACTATTTTTTTTTTTTAATCTTTACGTGCACAACTGTTTCTGACTTTGTCTACTCACTCATTTTGTATACTCAGTCAATGAGACTATTGCCTTTTGGCTTTCAAAGTTTATTCTGCAAGGTCTGTATTTTTTGTTTTAGCCGTGGAGAAATTTACTGACTTGATTCAGATTGTGAACAGTGGCCAAAAATCACAGATCATAGAAAGCAGTGATGAAAGGAATCTGAAGAGATCATGTTATGATGAACCTAAGAAGATTTAAATCTGTGTAAACTGTTCCTGGCAGGTATTTTTCTGGACTGTTCTTAAAGTTCTGAATTGATGGAGATTCTCCAGCTAGCATATTCCAATTTTTCCCCATCTTCATTACTGTACATGCTTTCCTGATTTCTGTTGAGCTCTCTCTTGCACCTGTTTAAGATCCCTTGGTGTCCTGTTCCTATTGAGCAAGTGTGCACAGATCTGTTAGACTTTGCTATGATTTTTTTTAATGTATTTGTATATCATAATCTACACCCTGACCTGACTTCTGTGGAAAAGGCATTACCAAATCAGTCAGTCATTCCCCATAGACCATGTGAAAGCCTCAGCCCTTGGAAATCTAGGTCAGCATTTAGGGGGGAACATCCATGCCTGAGAACTCACTTCGACTGTTTTATAGACTCTTTAGCTGTCTCAAAGAATTCCCATTTCTGGTGGCCTAACCAACCAGCTGATGTTCAAACACTTCCTACATAAATGAGATTTCTGACTAAGGATCATCTAATACGGTTTGTAGCATTTGTGTGCTGTAAGTCAGTGTAACCTCTAAAACAGATCACATTTCAGGCCTGAAATTGCAACTGCATGAACTATGCAATTGCATTTGCTCTGTGGATTAAGCACTCACTCGTCCCTTACTGCTTCCATTGTTTTCTCTTCCTATATCCTAAGTAACTGATCAACCTGACTATATAAATTATGTTTTTTTGAAGTGAAGTTGTTAGAATTAAGTGGTTTTGCGACAGAATTAAGTGGGTTTGCGACAGCATGATTTGGGTTCATAGTACTTCAGAATTGCTATAATTTTAGTTTTCAGAAAATCTGCATAAAGACATTTCCACATAAAAATTAAGGCTTAATCTCAAACAAATTTAATATGTTGGTATGGAAGTTGAGAATTTTTAATTGCTTCACAAGTAAACAATGAAAATTCTGGGAAACTGCACTTGAATTTTAAAGTGTTCTGCACCTATCATGGAATTTGTTTCAAATGTTGTGGACTGGTGAAAGAAAAAATAAAAGAATCCAATGTATCTCTAAAAATTAGTTTTCATCTAAATTGTGAGAATAATTATAAAAAGGAGTATATCATTCATCCAGACAATTGTCTTTTTAAAGGGGAAAAAAATGTAAAACGTCCCTTTTTTGTCAACTTTCACCTTTTACTCTCTTGTTTTCTCATTCCTGAATGGATTTATATGATAGTCCACCCAGTGGTTCTACTTGAAAAATTGTTGTAGTGGTAATTATTGGCATGATCAGAGTGCAGACCTTGCATCCTAAAATCGGGATAAGGGACTGCTGCACATGCCACTAAACAGCTGAGTTTTCATTTCTGCCATGGTGCTGCTGTACAGGCATCGGGCAAATTGCAGTGCTCAGAAAAGACTCTACCTGCATTTCCTGCGGCAAGTAAGGTGCTATGATGGCAACAACTACTATAAAAATATCGAAAAGCTTCTGTAGAAAGTCACCTAATTATGGTATTTGGGTATGCTTCTATGATGGAAGATCAGGGCATACGGAGAAATGTACTTATCCATGTTTACATGTGTCGTAGGCTAAACAAACTTATAAGAGAGTGATGGATAAAAGCAGATCTGAGGTTGAGGTAGGAAATTAATCAACTAACAAAAAGAATCAATTATGAGGACTGTTAATGCTTTGCTGCCAGAATTTGCCAACACTTGTTTGGCAACAGCTGTGTTAAATCAGATAATTTAGAAGTCTTGCGGCAGTTTTTACGCATTTTTTTCCTAACAGAAATAAAATTAAATTTGGTATCATGCCTGAAGTGATTCAGAAATTGAAATGACACTGAAGGCTGTAGTGTTAAAACTAAATCTCATTTCTTTGGTGTGATATTTCTGTGCTGTCACTCCTGCCTTTTTATTTTAAACAATATCAGCTACTATTTATACACTTAGAATTTCTGGCCAGATTACTGTGGAAGGTTGTGGTACCCACATGCACAAAATAGTATAATAATGTTCTCTTCTTTTTGGAACAAATTTGTTACACAGATTGTCAGATGAGTCATTTTGTTCATGTCAGATATCTGAAAATAATGGAAAGATGCCAAAGTAAAAGCCCAGTAATCCATGCACTGGTGTAATGGAGCAAATGAAATGCAAAGCTCTTGTACAGGTCCAATTTCAGCACCAAATGCTTACCTGTCAGTCAGCAAAATTGTCCCTGAATAAAAATGAGCCCATCTGAGAGGGAAAGGATTTTAATATACATCAAATTCTTTGAATGTCTTGTGAGGTAGAAGTTGTTCTGAGGAGGAAATGCTGAAAGAGAAATGTTAGTTCAAGCTAGTTCAAATCACACATGTATTGCTGACTGTGAAAGGTCTGGGTTTATCCTTACTGTTTGGTATCTCTAGCTCCTTGGATAGACAGGTGATTACCCTTAGGCTACAGCAAATCTGGCCAATCACTGATTTAAAAGTTTTAGACAGGTAACTTGCAGACTGTTGGAGGCATCTGCATTTTGTCTGTGAAAGACCTGATTAAAACTTTAATTCATGAAATGCCAACATCAGAGATATCCTTGCAGATATCATAGTTATGATTTGCAGTGACTGAAATGTTCTTGTAGTGCTATAGCAGTGCTGTGCTTCTACCTCTAAAGTGACCATTGGGAGAACATGTTTTGCTACTGAGATGTCTTCCTGTGGTCCAGAACATGAAATATTAAATATAGTATTTATCTTATGTAGCTTCAAAGTTAAGGCTGCCACAGCTTTACATGCTGTTGTTTTATGAAGTCCCGATTTTCTTCACGTTTCAATAGTGTGTCCCGGTAGCGTTTTTCTGTGCTCAGAGTATGAGAGGCTAACTGGAGTCAATATAGCCATTGACAGTCAGTCAGGACTAGTTCTCTTAAAAGTTAATATGTTGAGAATGAGCCAGCACCTCAGGAATAAAAGGAAAATGAAATGTGCAGTATGAAAGGTGATAATAAATAAATAGAGCAAAGCTGTGTATACTGCTGGATTATGACTAGTTGAAGTGCAAATTAAAAGCTCTGAACCGATGCATGTGAAACAAAGAGCACAATACTGAATTCCTTTTAATCCTCTAGTTTAAGTGGGTGTTCCTTCACTTCTGGGTCTAGAAATAATCATACTTATATCAATCTATAGTGTGTGACTTTTGTAAGCTGTGAAAATAGTATTTTTCACTAAATTGTCACTTATTATTGTTCATTTGTGGCCACTAACATAGAAAAATGTTGCAGCTACAATGTCAGAAGAATAGGGACAATTTGATGTTTTCTTTTGATGCTGTTTGTTGATACCTAGACCACTGCAGCTTGATTGCCTAACATTAAACCTATAATAACAGTGCAATCATAGCAGTATCATCATGAATGTCGTTACAATAGAAACAACATTTACACGGCTTCAGAATGGTAATTATCAAACTTTTTGTCATGAAGCGCTTATTTGCTAGCATTGATCTGCCCCGGTCAGTTGTTAGCTCTTCTCATCTGAGGTGTATTGATTGTATAATCAGTAGATAGAGGCTGCGGGCAGATGAAATTCAGTGTTGTTGGGCAAATTATTGTCTGCTTGCCTGTTGACCTGGACCCTGCTGGTTGTACCTTAGACAGTGGTGGGATTATTACTCATTTCAGTGACCCTACTCTGACAGAGAACTCCATATTATTATAAAAGATAAATGGCATCCTTCTTTACTGTGGATATGGTTGAATGCAGGTATCAGTGTGTAGTGAAACTGAAAATCTTGTGCAGCAGTGTTCCTTGACTTTTCTTCAGGTTATTTTCCTTTTTAAATATAGGTAAAGACATTATAGAGTTGCAATACATTTTATGTCATACATTGCATACATTTATAGATATACGATGCATAAACACGGTGTTTTATGTTTGCTATTCAAGGATTCTACTTGCGAGGCCGTATTGATATTGATAAAATTCAAACACAACTTTCAGTTATTGCCATCTGATAACAAGGAGGACCAAACTAAACACTACATCTAACTACATAGTTTTAAAACTCAGGCAAATAGCCCACTCCTTTATTGAGTAATGTTGCCTAAAAAATGAAATAAGAATTCTCTGGACAATTTTAGTATAGAAAGGTAAGGAGCGGTTCTTCAATGAAGGCCTTGGGTGCACCATATGCATACTGCATATTGCACACACACGCAACTTAGGTTTTGCAATTTATTGCCCAAAAATTTTCCATCCCCATGGACCTCCCTCAGGCATGCCTCCCACAATTGAATCAGTGGTCCCAAAGACTCCTTATCTTCATTTTCTCAGCATCTTGTGCCCTCATTGGATCAATTTCAAGCTTTGTGGGTCCTCTTTGGTTAGTTTTCACTGGGGTATATCAAAGAATGTACCTGTTACATTCTTCTAGTACACCCTCTACAAACAAGATGTTCTCCACTTTGCTAGAAAAATCTCTATCTATTGAAATTCTTTATGAGAAATATTAAACAATATTTCAGTAATCTTGTACAGAGGTATTAACAGGCCAAAGCAAGCTGTACCAAAAAGTGTTAGAAAGCTGTGCTAAAATCTGTATGATGTATTTAAAGCATCAGTAATTTTGCAAACTCCTCTCTCATGTGTTCTCTTTATCTGTGGCATCACTATGGAGAAACAAAATAATAATGTGAGGAAACGTGTGTGAGAGAAACACAAGTCCATAGAACTTTGTATCAGATTAGTAAATCTTCTATGTAGTGTTCATATTAGAACTCTACTGTTATAAAGGTTATTAGTGTAGAGGGCATTTAAGAAGGAGATTTGCATTACGGTTATTAGCAGAGGGAAAGCCGTCCTGGCTCAAATGCCAAGAGTTGATGTAGAAACCATGAATACTTTTACATCCCTCAGTCAAGTCAGCTGTGTTTGGCTAATGTACTGTGTTCTCTGATGGTGATTGTACCATTGTACTGTAAAGGTCAGTCATTACCTGGGCATTGTATTTAAACCACCTGCTCACAGCAAGTAATTGTATTTGGATAACCAGCAGTTTTATATTAATTGCCCTGAGTCCTGCTGAAGCCATGATAAGAATGCTGAGCACTTACACAGCAATTTACAACTTCAAAGTGCTGTAAAAACATTAGCTAATTATTGTTATGCTGGAAAATCTACAGATGGTTCTATATAGCTTTGAATATAAATTTTATGACCTTAATTTAATTGCCAGAAACAAAGGATCTACCTTTAAAAAAACCCCAAAGAATGCAAATAGCTTGGTGGAAGTGCACAATGATGGTACTACTGTAACCTCTGGAATAATTACCCATGAAAGGAAGCCTTTTCAAAGCACCGTTACATTTAACCCAGATGAAATAATGTTTTTGAAATTAAAATCAAAGAAAAGAAAACTAATGTGAAACTGACGTTTCTTGCTCTGTAGATGTGTATCAAGTACAAGTGTATCATGCAAAGACAAGTTAAATCATATGCCAGGTGAAAAATAAAGCAAAGTGTAGAAGGGAGAATAGTAAGCACCTCTGTGGAAGAATGGTTTATTTAGAAAAGAGAAAATATGTATTTCAGAAACTCCATTAAAATAGTTATAAACTATGGTATGGAATGAAGAAAGCAAATATGGTTGTCATCCACTCATAGAGATTTATATATATCTAAGGGGTGGCATCAATAAACATATAGTTCTTTCAAGAAAATAAAAACATACATTATTTGCAGGAGCAATAATAGTAGTCAGTGGCTTATTAGAAAAAAAAAAGAAGTTTATTTTTCAAGATCTGGCTATTATAAACCATGATACAAGAAAAGGGCAATTCTGAATTGGTATCTTAGTGGACTAATTAGAGGGGAAAATAATAGTCTTAGGAGTTTGTTAATTTTCTTCTTTAGCAATGCTGTTGACTGTTGCAGCATATTCTTGTAACTCTTCTGCCAGAGGTTCATCTTTCTGTGATTGAAGGCATATTTTAATACAGTACAGCTCTGTCACATTGGCTCAGACTTATGTGAAAACCAGATTGTGAGAAGGAGCTTTGAGATTCTGTAAAATCATGAGATACTAAAGATAAAATATGAGATGGATGAATTACTAAAATGGTTGAAGGATTCATGAGGAACAGATGATGATTCGGTAGCATCAAATATTCACAGAGCACTGGAGGTTTCCTGCCAGACTTGGTGTTCACCTGGCTAGCAAAGTTTCAACAGATGTCAGAAAGAGGGTGGTGGCCAATTAATTCACATAGTGGTAGCTTGCGAGGCCTAGTTATCTATTTTATGTATTAGCCACAAAATAATTGATGTGTGCTTTTAGTTGTTTATATACAGCTTGCTGTCTTTCACTGCAGTAAAAATGGCCTTAACAAAGTGATCCAGAAAGGGAGGTTTCCAGGCATTCCATGTGTAGAGACAGTGGTGGTGGCACTGTGTGTTCAATAGTGTTCAGTCCTTTCCAAGACAGTCTGTTGGACTTAACCACTATTTGCAACCCTGGAAGGCAGGTAGCCAAACCCCTGATTTTTGGATTCTTACTGTGTTTGGTCTTCATATTGAGGTCTGGTCTGGTTGGTTTTGAGAAGACTGTTTTTGAACACGGCAAAACTTCATGGGAATCTTCAGAGTCCAAAGTAACATGAGGTAACTGTGTTCAGTGCAAAAGCATAAGAGCTTTTGTCTCATTTTTGTCAAGTGGAAATCCTATCACAAGATATTTTTCAAGATTTGGAATGTGGAAAAGTTACAGTATTTTTGTGAAATATTTTAGGATCTTCTATAGTCTCATACTGGTTTACTCATCTGAATTACATTGACTTTGATATATTGATATCTCAGCTATTTCTAGACTTACAATTGAAATCTGTGTGGAAAGGTCTTATTTGCAAACCTGGCAAAACTAAAAACTGTTTTAAGACTCTGAGTGAGGCTCTTAGATATAATTCTGTATGGGGAAAAATATCTTAACATGGTGATTCTTATTGCAAAGGATTTTTTAATCTTTCTTGCATTTTTATGAAGATAAACACTTTGGAAAGGTTGATTTGATGTTTCCACTTTGGGGAAAAAAATAAGGAAATAGTTTAAAAAAATATAACTAAAATGTTTGCTTGCGGCAAACCATAAAATGTGTAGAAGTTACTCTTTCAGTATCATAAATATGACATCAAGCAAGTTAGAACCTTGGCCTGATTTACTGTATTATTTTTCTTCTCCATATGGGAATAAATGTCAAATTTCTTAAGCAATGGCAACAAAATATTATCACAGATTGGTTGATATATTGAATCATCTCCTAGGAAAATTCTCTTAGCAAAGAGAATAAGAGCAAAGATGACCACGTCTTCATTGCTAGGAAAACGTTAAGAAACTCAATATTCTCTAAAGACGTATGGTAGAATGTGATCAGTTCTAGAGTTCGGGTATCTCTGAATATTAAAACTTACAACTTGGAAGACACTCAAATCTCTTTTTCTCAATTATATAATCTAATTTCTATAACATCAATATACTTGACAAAAAAATTGATGATATAATAACTGATCAAGTTCTCTTTAGTTCTCTTTAGTCAAATTTCATAATTTGACTTTTTGGTGGTCTGCAGATTCTTCTTCAAAGTAACAGTTGTTGCCATTGCAGGTCTTAGTGAAAAAGTGCAGTAACAATTGAGTGAATCAGTCTCATTTCTTTTTCCTACACCTCTGAAATTTACTTTCATATTGCATTTACAGGCTTCATTATTTCAGCCTGGTTGTTTCATTTTATGCAAGGAGGTAGTACAGGTGGAGAAGGGCAGAAGAGGATGCAACTTTCACAGCAGCTTACAGTTGCTCTGAATAAAGTTTAGCATGAAGCCACCATCTCATAGTTCTTTGTGTAAATCCAGGATATCTGTGATAAAGATAATTTAAAAAAATCAATGGGATCATGCTGCATTTATATTATTCAGGTTTTATTATCTTTCTTATACTGTAAACATTTAATTGAGGCTAATTATAATGAAAGTCAGATTTACTAGCTCTTTTTCTACTAGTTTCTGCTAGTTCTAGTTTCTACTAGTTCTTGCTCAACCATTTATCCAAAATAATTTTATTTATTATGTCACCATGAAATTAACATGATGGGTATTTAGAAAACTAGAGAGGAAGAAAAAGGTGGTTGTGAAAGTACAATCAAAAAAGTCTTCAGTCTGAATTTTGCATTTTGTTGGCAACAGAGGAGATGTGTCAATTAAAAAAATTAGTGAAGTGAGTTGCTCATATTGGTCTATTAGATTACTTTTTGAGAGATGTAAAGTAAGTAGAATGTTCTCTCATATTTTGATGGAGTACATAGTCAAATATTTTGATTTCAAAAGTCTATTTAAAGGTTTTAGATTTGACAAGATGTAAGTCACATAACTAATCTCCTGATAGTACTGAAATGGGGGAAAAAAGCTCTCAAATCCTCTCAGAGTACTTGTGGAATTCTTGTAACCATTAATTGTATGCCTTTTGACATATTCCCAACTTGTGCTGTATTTTTAACTCAGACATATGTCGTACAAAGATATCTTTAGCTGTGGCTATTGCAGCTCGTTGCAATACAAAATCAAGAGTCTTGCAGCCCTGTGATGTGACAAAAAATTTAAAACTGCTCTGGATAGCCAGTTGAACAGATTGAATTAGACAACCATTCTTTGATTAACTAATAAAATCATACATAATGGAGGGATTTGGTTGGTTGGTTTTTATTTTGGTGTGGGGGAGGATGGTTGTGTTGTTGGTTGGTTGCTTGACTGCATTTTTTTGTTTTTATTGATATGGGATTTTTTTCCCACTTAATTTTCCCATGTTTACTGCATTATGGTCACCTTATTCCAAGAAAGAGCATTTAATAAATAAAAAGGACCTCTAAAAGGCATCATGATAAGACAACACGGCTATCTCAGAAGCTTGCTGAGCTACATGTTGCTGGAGATGAGGGGCATATTTTAGGAAATGCCTACTTTTGTCTTACATTCTTTTCTTGTGTTTTAATTTCTTTTGCCAATATTGGAAAGCAGCTGTTGGTCTGGATGAACCTTTGGTCTGACTCAGAGTGACCACTAGGTCAGAGAGAACCAGAAAACTGACATGATGAAAGTTTGCAAAATAGTTAAATGTAATAACTAAGTGTACTGTGGTGGCTACTTTGCTGTTTTATCCCAGTGTTTTCTTTCAAAACAATTTAATTTCTCCTGATAAAATGCAAAGGTGAAACACAGACCATGTGCATCTTAAGAGCTTCCTTCTGTTTCAATCTAATAATTCTGTAAGAATTTAGTGTGACTTACAGAAGCTTACATGTAGTATAGAAGTTGTCTGTAGTTATAAGAAGAAACGGATACTTGCTATACATGTGTAACAAAATGTGTAAGTATATAAGTGGTGCTATTTATACTCAGGCTTGGTTAATGAGCATAAGCATTCAGAGAGAGAAGTAAGAGGGCAATAATTATGCTGGGATAGAAACTGTCAAATACCTGGCTGTAATGAGTCACATAGTTTGCTTGCTTTTTTTTTTTTAATAGATTTGGGGAGTTTTGGGGGAGTTTTTGGTTGTGTTTTTTTGATTGTTTTGGTTGTTGGGGATTTGTTTGTTTTTATTTTGGTGTTGTGTTTGTATGGGAGGTTTTTTGTGTTTTTTGGTTTTTTTGTTTTTTTTGGGTTTTGTTTGATTTGGTTTTTTTTCTGTGAATATCCATTCTTCACTTTCCTGTGATCATTTGGATGCTCTTGCTGGATGGACCAGCTTGGTTTTGATGTAACAGTCCCATATTCATCGCTGCATTTACTTCTACTATGAGACAGATTACAGTTTTATCTGATTTGAGAAAGTGCATTAGTATTTGGGAAGATAGTTGTCACTTGTGAGACATAAAAGCTTCATAAAGCATTTCTAAGTTGTAGCTGAAATGTGAGCTGCAAAGTCAAGTATCACTTGCTCTCTTTCATTTTCTTACATAAGAAAGACTCAAACACTGAAACTTAAGTAAAAAAGGAATGTAAGTTTTGTAAGTGGCACTATACTAAAGCCTTTTAAATGCAGCTGATGCCTTTATTTATGATGCCCTATAAACAAGGATTTTACTATTAATGTGAGTTGATTATTTTTATGAGTTCCAGCTTCAAGGTTTTCTAAGAGTGTCACTGTCCAGTTCAAATATTTCAGCTTTAAGTATCTTTTCACCTATCAGTGCATCACACCGACTGAAAGCTGAAGGATCATTTTCCCTATTGCCCATAACTGCTTAATCTTTCCTATAATTCCAGAGAGCACCATTGTGAAAGCTCTTTATTGTATATTGTGGCAATGAGCTGCACACCAGAAAGGATCAGGGCTGTGGCTGACAAGACCTGGTCAAGACTCCATGTTAGGCTAAATTGATAGACTTGTTTGGATCTACAGCCTGTTTTACATAAGGTCTTGGTAGGAATGGAGAGAGTCCTGGACAACACATCTATTCATAAAGTAGATAAAAGCTTCTTAAATGAAGCTGGAGAAACAAGGTGCTGGGCTTGTTTGATTTTTCAGTGAATTTATTTCAGTGCACAGAAAAGGAGATTGAAGTACAATGAGGTAAGGAGAGGTCAGAGGCATGAGAAGAACTTGCAATGTTCTGCAAGTCTGTAAAATTCAATTTTTGGCAAAATGAGGAATTTTTTTCAATGTGCAGGACTCAATTCAATGTCTGGAATAATCTGCATTTAGGTTTGAGGTTACAAATAAGGAGTAACTTCAGAGAGTGAAATAAGGAAAGTGACTGGTGGAGGCTTGTACAGTCTCCATGGCTGATTTTAAACTGAAAGAGCACGTAAGTTCTTCTAAATGGTGTTTGGCAATGCCTAGAGTGTATTAGAAAAATAGACAGGCGAATGTTATAACAGTAATAAGGTGGACAATTAAGTTGGTTAAAAGACTAATCTAAAAGGTGAATTGCAGTGATGAAAATGAACTAATGTAGAATAATGTTTTACAAGAACCTTTAATAAATATTCCTGCTTTTTTTCATGTGTGATTATGCAAATCCTACTCCTGAAAATTCTTCATTTTACAGAGAGTGTGTACTTGCAGAAATCTGATATAGCCAAATAAATTTTGGGGAAAATGGTAAAAGCAGTTCTATTCAAATGGCACTGTGAATTTGCTATGTAATGATTTCCCATGTCATTTGTAAATATGAATATGATTGAAGAGCACAATACTCCTGGGGGTTTTGCTGTTATTGTAGACCTTGCCTTCCCTTTTCTCAGAATTCCTAGCATTTTTTCTCTCTGTGTCTGAACATGGATAGCTAACAGACTTCATCATGCTGTCACTGGGTCAGCAAGATCTGATGCCATTTGAGACCTATTTACTGTAAGTCTATCATAGAAGAGCTGATTATAGCAAATAATCTCATTCACTCAGTTCAGATTAAATGGGAAGATAAAAGTAATTTGTTTCCTAAGTAATTGATTTAAAAATGCAAACTTGGGTAAACAGAGCTATTTAGCGAAGTCAGTTGTGACTTGAGACTAAGGGAGAGAGTTGTGGAATTTTTCTAGGATGAACTTACAAAACCTATTTGGAATTTGTTGCACAAATCAAGATGAAAGGGGAGGAATTTTTTGCATTTCTCAGCAATAAAATGCTACTGAATATCAGGGCAAAAAAACCCAATGGAGGTAACGAATGATACATTTCGGGTCCAAATCTTTGCCAAAGTGAAATTCAGAGATTTCTGTTATTCAAGACCAGATGTGCTCCATCACCAAACACTTAAAAGAAGTGACTCATGAAGGTCTGATCAGTATTTTGAACAAATCCATAAAGTTACTAGGTACTTCTATATGATGGGAGAGTAGCAAATATGATGTTTATATTTGAGAAGTTGTATTTGAGAAGGAACTGAAGAATTACAGGCACCTTAGCCAGTTCACCAGGATGTAAAATGAAACTCTTCTGAATTTTTCCCTGATGATAGGAAGCAAAGGCCTAGAATAAAGTGATCACTTTTCTTGATCAGGGAATAGTACCAGAATCCACCAGAGATGAGTACTAAGAGCTGCACTGTCATGAGTGGGAACTCATGGTGCTGAACGATGAGTTGGTAAAATTATGGATTACATTAAACATCAATAAATACAAGGGAACTTTAATGGAAAATACAGGCCAGAGTGTTCATACATATTGTTAGGTTCTGGAACAGTTAAAACTAACATGCAAAAAACTTCAGCAGAGTGCTTGGTGATTTGGGCAAGAGCAAACGATGCTAGGAATCAGATTACTGTGTTGAATGGTAAGCACTTTATACAGTCTCCATCTTGTTCTCTCATTTCAAAAAGGGCATAAGAAAATGAGGAAAAGCACAGAGAGGAAAAATATGGGTAACCAGGGTAACAGAACAGTTTCCATTTTGGTGTGGAGCAGTTGGAATAAGGACCCGACAGTTCAAAAAGAGCTGAATGGTAGGGTGTGATGTAGGAATGTAAATCATTAAAAAGGGGGGAGAAGAGGAAGCATTTTTGTAAATCAAGGAGAGGGAGACATCCCTAATAAAACCAGCAGGCAACACAGAATGAAGCCTTGGAATTTACTGACAGAAGATATTTTTGAAACCTGAAAGCGTGTATTGATTCAAAATGTGATGGGCAAATCCAAGTCCACCAGGAATCACTATTTAAAGATGTGAATGCAAGCTGTGGATCAGGAAGACCCAGTTTATTGCAATTTTTGACCTGATATATGAGTGAATATCAGCGTGCGCTTGTTGTGATTTTATGCAGTTCTGCTGATATCTAATACTGACTGATATCACAGACCAGCTAGTCCAGGTGAGTCTTTGGTCTGACTGAGTCCAGATGTTCTTTGGTATGTTTTATATAACAGGGGTCTGAAACAACCTGGAAGGCTTCATTCTGTCTGTAAAACCTCTATTTCATATAACAATTTCATGGCTTGTTTGGTGTGGGTTTTTTTCCTTCCTAGAAACATGTTCCTTTGATATCAGATTTAAATTTTATCATCTCTCAATTTCATTGCGTATCCTTTTGTTCTTGTATTACCAGAAATGATGAATAGAAACTTATGATAAATGTTATCTATATAATTCTTTGTTTCTCTCATCTCTCAAATACACACTCAGTCTTTTTGCTCTCTCTTCATGAGAGATTTTTGTGATTTTGATAATTCTTCCTGTCATGTCTTAACCTCTTCTAATTATTTTAATTAAATGTTTACAAATACAAATGTTGGAAAAGGAAACCTTGAAAATATTACTAGGATAGTTAACCTTGATCAAAGACAAAAGAAGCTAGAAGAACAAATATGAAATATTAAAAATCAATACTGTCAAGGACCTTTGAAATTATACTGCCTTAAGAATACATGACTCAGAGGGAATTATTTATGCTACTGAAATCAAAGTAGATCACAAAAATCCCAGCCAGTGTGAATTATTGTGTCCATATTATATGCAAGAAAATGAAAACTCATTTCTAGACTGAAGTATTCTCAGGAAGGAAGGCATCTGCAGAGGTGGAATAAGGGAGCTTGTGCAAATAAGAAGCCCAGACCTGCACGTACCGAACTGGGTATATGGAGAGTGTTAAAAAATTAGACTAGTTTTGTGACTGGACATTTTCTTAAAGCAGGGCATGAGGAATCACTTGGTTTATTTTTAACAATTTTGCTGCAATCAAAACTGAGATAACATCAGGTCAATAACCATATTAGGTCATGTCAAAAGAGTCCAGACCTCGTAATGTTTGCTTGTCTGCATCTTAACTGCAACCAGACATATCTATTTGGAAAATACGGTGTTATTTGATCACTGGAAAACATTAAAAATTAAGGCCAAATTCTGCTTCCAGTTGCTGCTAAAAGGGTGTTCAGAATCACCTCCCGTGCAGATACCCCACGTCTGCATTGATATAACTGATTGCACGAGTTGACCCCATAAACTGTAGTTTGTTTGGAATGCAAAGCATCTAGAAATCTACAAAATAATTTCTAACATTTGCTCGTGTAAGCTACATGGAAGCTTTACTTAAATGGATCTGAATGTGCTGCTGTGTAGAACCATCTTTCCAGTGAGATGGGGGAGCTCTGGTGTCTGTCCTTGACTCTGTCCTACACTGAGATAGAGTCAGACAGTGGTGGACACCTTATGTTGCTCCACAGGTTGCAGTTTAGGGCCTTGTTCCTCAATTTTTCTGCCCAGTCCCAATGCCAGCTTGAATCAACATGTGGCTGGACGGTTTAAGGCATAATTGCAGAACTGCCTGTGTTCTGCTGAGAGAAATTTTCCACTGCTGGAATTTAGATTTTGAGAAGCCTTTTAAATGTAAAATAGTAAGATAGAAACAGGATGTGCGTTTAATCTAAAAACAGTTTTAAATGGTATACTTCTCTACATAGGGATTTTTTTCTTCTGGCATTTTCCATAGTAAGTTACTACCAAAGGGAAGTTTTGGAAGTTTTATATTGGCTAAGTTGTTTTGGAATGAGTTAAAGGAAAGCTTTTGTTGGGTTTGAGGGTTTTTTTTCTTGTTGCCTACTAGGTGGTTTTGGTTTAATGTTCCCTAGTCATTTCATTAGAGAGTTGTACTGCTTCTGTGCTGTGCAAGGAGACTTCTCCTGCTGTTTGTGCAAAGGCCAGATGCTCAAATGAGAACCTGGGTGTTTGAACTATTCCATGCTGCCAACCAACCAAAATTCAGGATCAAGGGCCTTATACGAAAAGAGAGAGGGGTTTGAGTTCCTGGAAGGAAAGCTCAGTTAGTAGTTTGAAACATTGGAAGAGATTGTGCTAAGTGGCAAAATGTACCTATGCTCACAAGGTAAAAGGGTAGGAGACAGGTGCTTTCCCAGGAAGGCAAGTGCTGGGCTGCTCTCTGCTCAGAACATCAAGCAGAACTTGAGGTACCTGCATGTGACATCCCTCTGCTATTAGCAAGCTTCTGAAATTCACTGACTAGCCCAGAACTTATTATGGGTGTGGGTTTTGATGTTGCAGAGACAGTTGTCCAGGTTGTGAAACAAAAAAAAAAAAGTTTTTTTTTTTTTTTTTAATATGCTCTTTTATTGAGAGTTTAAGTGTTTACAAAATTTAATGTTTAAAAGCTGACAAATCAATTTTGTTTGCTTGTTACTTATCCTCTCAGCATTTCATGTTTATGTATTGAAGTATTATTTTTATTTATCTACACATATATTATGTTTTTTACCACAGGATTCCTTTCTCATTCAGTGTACGTGGTAACAGAGATCAGTGAATGAGCAGCTATTCATGTTTTCTGTTATTCTTATTGGCCAATATGTGACCCACATGTGGTGTTCACATTCAATCATTACATTGAATTCAAAACTATTAATTTCTCCATAGGCTTTCTTTCCATTGTAGCTATCATTAGCATCTGAATGCCTCACAAACCGTAATTAATTAATTTTCACAAAGCCCCTGTGAGGTGAGATGACATTATTAAAAGAGGAGTGAGCCACAGAGAAAAGTGCCAGCCTATATTTTGAATGCCCAAGTTGACATGTGTAAGGTGTGTTTTTTTAAGCTACTTAGCGTTCCACAACACTTTATTTGCTCTTTGTCTAGCTTCCTCTTACTTAGCTACAAGTGCCAAGCAACTTTGCAAATCAGGCCACAGATAGATATTTATGGATAACAGTTATTCGTTATGAAGGAGGAAATGAAGTGATATTACCTACCATCAAATCATGCAGATGTTGAGACCATCCAGTGTTCAAAAAAGACATCGAGCTACATTAAGATTCCATCAGTAACTGCACACCATTGAACTACTTCAGAATGAGATCCCTTGGACACAGACCCTTGATGAGTCCCCCAGGGCATAAATAAGTTCCCTAGTGTTGTGATACATTATAAGCCTATCACAGTGTTTTTCCAACATGGAAAAGAAACCACTGATTAATTAACAGCTTGAAAATGGTATGTGTTTACCTGATAAATATCAAGAGTTTCTCAAAGACTGAAGCCAAGCTGGCCACTTCTGGCTGCTAGAAATGTGTGAAATGGAAAGCCTCAGTGCAACAGGAATATTTATGGCGATCTTATGTTTCTTTCCCATATCATTCTTCTGATGCCTCTTACTCCTTTTCTCACAGATGTTTATAGGGTCATTCAGAAGAGTGATTTTGGTGTAACCTGCTGGGAATTTTGGACAGTAGGCAAAGGTGAAGGTATTCTCTGATGTCTCCTGACGAAAGCCCAGCAGAACAAGTGCACTTGACTGCACGCCCTGAATTGAGGAGTAACTGCCAGGGGTTATTGAACTGGACTTTCTGTGTAGTTCTTGTTAGAGCCTAATATATGTATTTTTTAGGATATTCTGTAGGCAATGCACACATTTTATAATGTCTAATAAAAGCATTTGTCTTCATTATCTCCTGTAACACTTGTAACACTCAAACAGATGTGACTCTCAAACAGATTCCTTTTCTATAAGAAACTTCAAGACTAGTGATCAAGACATTCTTTTGGTCGTCAGTCGCCTTTATCTATGTCCTAGGTTTTGGTGTTTTAGGTTGTGTCTGCTGGGATTTTACTGCTCAAAATTTAGTCTGTGTAGTTGACATTTTTTGGAGGCACCATTAGATGACCATCCACTATCTGCACATCAGGCTTTGTCCTTATTGGAGCGCATGCAGCGTTTCTGGACAGGCAGGTATTTCTGACTCAGCACAGAGCCTGTAGCCTTGTTGTTGCTGAAAAGTGTCCTGGCTGACAGCAAAGCCTGGCACAGGGTGACACCTCCCTGTTGGGCCCCTGCAGGAGCAGGAGGGGCAGAAGCATTGTACACCTGCAGAAGCACTTTGCACAGATACTCATTACTGAGTCTCGCAGATGTTGGCAGTAATAATTTAGTGTCTGATTGTCTCAGTAAATTTAGACTGCTTTTCAGATACAGAAGTAGCTTTACCTAAGGTGCAATTCTTGTTTCATGGTTGTCCAGCCTCAGCATCCACAGACTAGTATTTTATTGGGAAGTAGTAACTAATGACAGTGTAAACCCATACAAACCTACTGCTGTCTTGCCTTTTTTTTTTTTTTTTTTTTTAACAGTTCAGAGAATTTAGGGACATGTATTTATTTAATTTTGATTGAAGATATAGATCTGTTTCTCCTAGCTCTTTGAAATGTCATGTCACTCTCTAGCTGCTATTTTACGTAAATAGACGCCTGAAGGACACTAGGTTAAACAAAGCATGACAAGCAAGAGATGTATTGCTTACCTCATGTATCTTGAATTTGCTGCTCTAAGGGGCTCTGTGATTTTCTGGAGATTGATAGCCCATTCCAAACAGGCACTGGTGGTTCAGGCAGTCGAATTTACTTGTATGCGATTTCTCTTTCAGGAATTTATTAATAAGTACTACACCTTTAATTACATGCTTTGTTTACCTATATCCTTCTGTTTTCTGCAAAACATCAGGTAAGGTATTTCAACTAATACTTAATTGTTTAGAAGAAATTTAACAAAAACCCCACGAACAGCCTATTTTTTCACCTTTGGGGTCTTGTAAAGTACTTGTTGATCATAGCCTCTGATAAAGTGTATCTATAGTTCAAGAAAATTTCTCAAACAAAGGTGAAGATTCTTATAATTAAAGTTTTAAATTGCATTTCCTTGCAACATGAATATTTGTGTTCTGTCATAAGCAAATAGGCAGAAACAGATTATTGGATTGTCACTAAAGTGCTGTTTGCTATTGGCAGGCAGAAAATTTAAAACCAGGTAGAGCACAGAGAGAAATCTAAAGGAGAAGTTACAAGTGGGTGGTGAAAGGCCTTTTGGATGAGGTCTTTCTGATTCTAAGAAAAGCAATGACTCAAATTGAATAAAAGCACTGTACTATAACTAAAATATTTCTTTTAATCTTATTTTAGCTTTGTGGCATGTAATATTTATATACAGTTGTAGCAGTTAAACTCATTTTAATGGATGAATTTTTATGTAAAAGTAAAAAAAGATGTTCTGTGCTGCAAGCAGCAGGTGTGTTTTTAATCTTTAATAGGTCACCTTCCTCAGTGCAAGCAGGCAAGCTGTTATTGATCAAAGAGGTTTTGTTGGGTAGCTCTCAGATTATTGAGTGACAAACTTTATTGGATTTGACTTAACAGAAGTCAGAAGACAGCTGAAGCATAAGAGCTTGCACTACCATCAGAGTCATTTTACGACAACCAGGGAGCAAAGCTCAGAGATGGATACTGAGCTCTTTGCTGGCCCTTGGAGATTAACTGAACAGCCTTCCTACCAATTCCCAAGCCTGTCAGCAGAACCAATTAGATTTTCAACCAGTAGACAAGAAGGGTGGCACTTGGGGACCTTTTTGCTTTAGGTCAAAGGCTTTTCAGACTGCAGTGAGATGACATTGATGATGACACGTTCAGCGTTGGTTGGTTTTAAGACAAGTTAAATTAGCAGTCTTGAAATGATTCCAACTGTCTCCTGACTTCTCACTGTTGCCATATTCAGTGGATCCTGTCAGGAGCAGGTTGATGACTTAATAGTCTTTCTTGAGTGGATTTGAGCACTTTGGCTGTGTGTTTATGTGTAGTTGTCATGCTTAAAATATTCATATAAAGGTTTGAAATATTTATTTCAAGGAGCCTTCTGCGGAGTTCAGCAGTACAGCTTTCAGTGATTCTGCCTACCTTTACACTCTGTCTCTCTTTGTGCTGCTCTAAGTAGTTGTTGCTAAAAAATGTCTTTAACTGTATTTGATCTGTATGAAGTGACTGTGTTTCTTGTGGCTATTGATAACATAAAGCACTTAGGAAGTTTAAGAATTTATTCAGCATTTGATTTCCAAAGCCCTGGATGGCAAGTTCCAATCCCACCTGTACAAACACTACAATGGTTCTGAGACCATTTCAGATTAGGAGAGGTGTATTCAGCATGTACAGTCTTGTAAACATTTTGTAATCTTTGATTCTAATCCAAGTGGATTGTGATAAATGTGGAAAAAGGGAAAGGAAAGAAAAGAAAGGGATAGGAATTAAGATGAGGTCTGCCATAATTAAATTGCCCTAGGCTGTTGAAGCAAGTGAGCAGGATATCATGATGCGTCTGTTCTTTTAAAACTATGTGATACTCTAAAGACATTTTCCTGTAGTAGATTGACTGCTACTCTGTTGTAAAAGGAGCTAAGGAAATAAAAGTGAAGTAAGCTAGCTGACTTTATCTTTGTACCTTAATGTAAACAAAATCCCAACTGTTACTAGAAATAAATTGAAGCTGTCAACATGTAGGTGTTAAAATTAGCATGCCTGTAACTTTTAATATGTGTTAATATTAAATACTCAGCATTTAAAGGTAATAGCTAGAGTGTTTCCTCCTGAATGCCTAAGGTTAAACTCCTACTTCTAAATCCATGTTTATTCACCAGATTAGGTACTTAACCTGTGTTTAGATCGTGATGTCAAGCATTCATTTTGAAAATGTTTGTGCTATTTCTTCGAATTTTATATTCTCAACTACTATTTTCTCTCAGTACGAATTCTTCATTTTTTTAAGCAGGGTGATTTAAAAAAAAAAAAGAAATGAGCAAGCCCCTGGAGCTTCTAGACATTATTCTAAGAGCCACAAACAGTATAACACACAGGAGACTGACTGCCATTTAAAGGATATCAACTAATACTACAAGCAACAATATTATTTTTCCACAGGAAATACTGCTTTTTCTCATAGCTGCAAAAGGTGATCATACCCAAAAGAGGAAAGAGGGTAACAAAGGGTGTGGAACATTTTATGCCATGCTCTGTAAGAATTAATAATTAATCCCAAATTTGATGTGACCATAGTCACAGGCAGGCAGCCCATCATGAGCACAGTTTGGAATATCAGTAACTTGCAGAATGGTCATGGTATGTGCCTTAGTTTTCCTGTTTTATAGGTGTAAATGAGTTGTAAATCTTTAAAATGAAAGTTGATGTGAAGATAATTTGTCTAACATGAAGTAAGACTTCCATTTGTATAAGGTACTTTCCAGTTTAGTGGATAAATAATACATATTACTGCAAAAAAATACAATTATTTAGTGGAGATTTTGATTACTAGCGAAGAAGGAAGGAATAATCTTTTGGATTGCTTTGATCCCTTCCATAAAATACGTTAATGGTTTATTTCTGGAGGCTGAGTATAACAGGCATTCCCTCTCAGCCCATTTTAATAGTAGCCTGTTATTTTTAATAGAACTATTGAGTTTGAGGAGAGGAGATGCTGCATTTTGGGTGAATTCAAGTATGTATATGAGGCCAGAATTATAATTAAGAAAATTGTGCATATATAACATTTTACAAGCACTGTTGCCTTCAAGTGATGAAGGGAAATGTGGTACCAGAGGACTGAATTGGCTGAGTCAATGCTATCTATTAGTGACAGTGCTACAAGTAGGTTATTCTCCCTGGAGCTCTGCTTTCTGGACTGTGTTGCCTTCCAGTGTGTTAACATTTTCATAGAATTTTTGTGGCCAGTCAGTTCAGCTCCCAGTTTCAATCTCCTAGACTGAGAATTTCCTGAGTTTCATTTGAATAAAGTCAAAGCATGTCCAAAAAGTTAATGAAATTTCCCATGAAATACAAGCCACCAAAATAATTGGCAGTTACTGTCTCATTATTGACAAATTCATATTTGATTTTTTCGTTTTTTTTGTTGGTTTCAGCTGCCAGCCAATAAATTTTGTTAAAACTTTGCCTTTTCATCTAGGGACCTTTGTTATCCATTTTTTTCCCCAAGGAGGGGGTTGTACATTCACAATGGGCTCACTTCTCACCTTTTGTTTTATAAGCGAAATTATTAGATCCCCTTTTACATTTTCCTTTAAAAAAGTCTTTATTAGCTTTCATAATTATTGTCTGAAACCTTTTGAAGTGCAGACATCAGCACTGATATCAGTATTTACTAGCAGCCATATTAGCTAGACAGGAAATATAGTGCCTTTTTGCTGGCAATATTCTCTGCCCACAAATAGGAATACATTAACTCTTTGAAGAACTGAGTCTCCCATCACAGAAGTGTTTACAGAATTCGTTTTTTCCTGGATGTACAAGTTTACATTTGGTGGTATGAACCACAAATTACTTGCGTGCATCCAGATTATCAAGAAATCCAGACCACGCTGTACCATTGAACTGTCTTCTTCATGATTATCCCCTACATCACCTTTTATGCTATCTGCAAATTATATCTGTAATGATTTTATGTGTCCAGATGAAGATTTTAAATGACATAAGGTCAAAAATATACCACCCCAGGATCTCAGGAAAAATGTATGTTCTCAATAGTAGCTTCCATTTTGAGACCTTATTTGTTCGTGCCATGCTGAATTTCTCATAATATTATTTTAGAATTGATTATTTGTGGCTTTACAGAACCATCATCAGCACAATCTTTATCAGATATAAACCTATATTGGCTGGCATTAATTCTACTGTCCTCCTTCAACTTCTTATTTGTAAAAATTCTGTAATGACCATCCCATTACTGTCTCTAGGACCAGTATCATGTTGTCAGAGCTACCTGGGTTATTTTGTTTGCCATTTGTTGAATACTGATACAGTACTGTTTTCATCCAGTCTCTTGCAACTTCTCTGCAGTTCTGAGATACATTAAAAATCAGCATTAATTGTTCAAGGAGCTGCCAGGCTACCATAAAACCCTTAGAGTTAGCCATATGTATACTGATTGAAAAATATCGGATTGTAGTAGCTGTTGTTGAATATCTTCCTGAGATACTGTTGGAAAAGTACTATATCCTGATCACTTGATCAGAGCAGGTTATCCTGTTTTATTTCCTAAGTGCAGAAAGTAATTATTTATTGAACTTTTCAACCTCTTCTGCATGATTTGTGATGGATACGATTTATAGATCCTCTGTTGTTCCTAGTATGTCTTGAAACTCATTTAAATTATCCTTAAATCTTCCAGCAATTGATCTATTTTTTCACCTATTTGCTCCTCACATAAACTTGATACCTTTCCTAGTTTCAGTATCTTCTTTAAATATAATGTTTTTTAAACTATTTTTTTAAATTAGCATAGGTTTTTCTCAGATTTTTATGGGCATTAGAAACAAGACTTCTAAACAGCTTTCAGTTCCTGTGAGTATTTCTGTTTTCAAATTCTTTTCTCACTCTGATTTAGCTTAGAATTATTGTTACATTCTGAAATTGGTCTTTTATAATCTGTATTTGAGTTTGGGCTGTATGGCATCATTTTTGTAGCAAATATGTCGACTCATGATAGCTTGACTCTCATATTCTCTGATTTTTAGTTCCACAAGCAGTTTTCTCTCTGTCTTCAAGATGAAGTTTAATATGTCACTCCCCTGTGTTGACTCTCTTAATGATTTTCAATTTAGACATTTTAATGTAGTTTTAGAAATTCCATGACCTTTTAGAACTAGCAGTTTCTTGTTGTTGACTTATGTCACATGATGTCAAACCCTACTGAGAAGACAGAATTTTTTTCTTCCTTTCACCCTAGTGGTAGGAGCTAATGGGGGTTAGCCATCCTGTTCTCCAGCATGACTTGTTTGTCTGTTGCACACAACAGTGAGGAACCTCCAAGGACTTTGATCCATACTACTTATTATCCATGACTGCTTAGTCACGATCATTCACTTCCAACTTGGCAACAACGTAGATAATGTTGGGGTTTATTTCAAAGAAAAACCCATACCTCTTATCTAAGGAATGTTACTAATCTATAAAAACACATACAATAGCAGTGTAGTAGTACATTGGAAATTACAGTTTTACCACTGTGGATTTATTTGTAAGTAGGTAGGAGGAGTAGGAACATGCTCAAGCACCTTCAGGATACTGGGCTAGCACTGAAACACTGATAACAATGGACCCAGATTTTGCTTCAAGACTATAAACCCTTTGTTCCACTGCATGTTTGGTCAATTCTGGGAAGGCTATCATTAAAAGGGGAACTGCAAGGAAAAGGACCTTATCGCTCTCTACAATTGCCTGAAAGGAGGTTATAGCCAGGTGGAGACTGGCCTCTTTTCCCAGGGAACTAATGACAGGACAAAAGGACATAGCCTCAAGCTGTGCCAGGGGAAGTTTAGGTTGGACATCAGGATGAAAGCGTTGTCAAGCATTAAAATGGGCTGCCCAGGGAAGTGGTGGAGTCACCATCCCTGGAAGTACTGGAGAAATGACTCAACATGGCACTTAGTGCTGTCATCTAGTTGATGTGGTGGTGTTTGGTCAAAGGTTGGACACGAGGATCTTGGAGGTCTTGTCCAACTTTAATGTTTTTATCAATTGATATTAAATAAGTGCATTTCTTAAAGCAGAGGATATAATAGGGATATTACCCTTCTACATCTTAAGCTATATTATGTGAAGAGATGAAATAAAGACCAGTACTGTCCTTTCTTTCACTTTAATTGCAAATATGACCTTTCAACAACTTTTAATCTGCTTTAACGCATGTGACTAGTAACCAACTCATTAGACAGTCACTGTGTTCTACTTGTTTTATCACTGTACTACAGTAGCAATCAAGAAGAGAGAGAACTGACACATTTATGGCCTGTGGCTAAGCAATTAGGAGAATCAGTACTGGATTACATCATCTTAAAGCAGATTTGTTGTGAGTGAACTAAGTTAACTTTCACACTCTGGGTATCACAACAATTTTAATCTTTTAGTAACATCTTGTGTAAAAATTAATCATGAGCTTGGCTGGATTATTTTTGACATCCAGGAAAACATTGTGAAAAGCCATTCTTGTGCAGTTTTTTCATATGTCATAAATCTTCCCATTTTCCTTCACTGTTTGCACAATTTAATCACAGTGGCCTCAGAGTAAATGATGTGTAAGTAAAATTCTATGTACATTATTAAAATACGTGTTACTTAAAAACAGATTATGAACAAAACAATGGATTTGGCATCACTTTTCCCATAGGAAAAAAAACTCAAACCCACCTTGCTCCTTAGCTCCAGGAACATTCAGCTTCAAGAGTTACATAATATAGAAAGTTACGTTCCTCATTATGTAGAAATTTTGTTTTATTTTGAAAGTTAAAGGCACTGGCTTGTGCTTTTTCTTCTCTACTTCCTTTTTGATTTGTGCTGCATAGCTGTATAAAATGCAGCATAAGTAATTGGCAGAGAAAATTTTGTTGACAGGAAAGTTTTTACCCCAGTAAAGGTGATGCATGTCATTGGAGTGCCCTTGCTGTCACCTCATGTGCTTGTATCAGAGACATTACTAATTTGGCAGGCAAAACTCTTCCACATCTATCCTCCTTTGGGGCTGGATGATTGCCCTGAATTCCTGTCTGTGTGAGTTGGCATTAGCATGTACTAACTATTGAGCTTATGTCAGTGTTATCTAAGCCTGGCAATACACTCTTAAATATGTGAGCATGGAGAAATAACTTTTAAAGTGCTATTTTATGTGCACTTTTAGTATGCATTTATAGAAGATGTCTTGGTTTCAGTCATGTTGGAATAGCATTTCTGAAAAATTACTAAGGTAGATTGAAAGGTTTTTATGTACATTTTTAGTGTGTGTATGCAAAATAACACATATATAAAATGCATACAGGAATTCTGTTACATGCAATATCATATTGCATGTAATTTTCATTAAGATGCTATTTTCTTTTCACTGATGAAATATGAGCCGTATGCTAGAACAACAAGTTAAGATAAGACCCAATGGGGAATGATTAAGACTAGTGGTGTGGCTTTTCATTTGTTGTGTTGAAAAGTTCTTCATTTAAATGGATTTTTTTTTTTCTTGACAACTGGCTTTCTTTGAGGTGTTCAATTAATACCCGAAAACTATCCACAAATGGATAAATCTAAGAACTCATCTAGAAACACTTTTTTCTGTTTTCACATTAACAGTACTTGTAAAGTTGTCAATACTTGTAAATGTGCTAAAAATACCATCCAAATTGCCCCAAAATGACAGATTTTTAACACGAAAAATTACTGTTGTCATCACTTTCCCCCAAAAAAAGAGGTATGCACACTCTTGCACTTGTTTGCTATAACAGCAGACTGCTTGGTTTGACTTAGGCTGGGTTTCCCTGAGGCAGTTGACCGGAAGATAACATAGTTTTGTGCATACTAAAGATTTTTTTTCTGTGAGGTCATTAATGTCACACAAAGACTTTAGCTTGGCAGGCATGAGTTTAAGTAACTTGCAGGCTGGATTTATGTCTCTCATTCCTGCTTAGTCCAAAGGGTTGTGGAATACAGCAGTAAAGTGATCAAGTGGCTATTGGGAAAAAAGGCAAGGAATTAGACTCAAATACCTACTTAAAATTACTAAATTGCAAAGATGACATTTTATGAGACAACAGTTTGCAACCTGTTGACACTGTTTAAAAGAAGATTAAAAATGATGATATAAAATGGTATTAGAGGAACTACATATTTCTAGGGAAGCAAGTATGGCAATACATGGCTTCAAACTGAATGAGAGTAGGTTTGGATTAGGTATTATTAAGTCTTTACTGTGAGGGTAGTGAGGCACTGAAACAGGTTGCCCAGGGAAGTTGTGGATGCTCCATCCCTGGCAGTGTTCAAGGTCAGATTGGGTGGGGCTCTGAGCACCCTGGTCTAGTGGGAGGTGTCCTTTTCCATCACAGGGAGGTTGGAAATAGATGGTCTTCTAAATCAAACTGATCTATGATTCCATGATAATTATCAACAGGTGACTTGCAATCATGGAAGCTGCCATTTCTTCTTTAGAGGGCTGCAAATAAGTGGTTGAAAATAGCTGGGAGTGGCCTAAGGTGTGCTTTGTTTACCTGAAGTTGTCAAATGGATGGGAAGAGTTTTTTTCTCTTGTGGGCTTGGCATGAACTTGGAAGAGTTATAATAGAGGAAGTGGGTAGGTGTTGTTTTCCCTGAAAACAGTAGTGAAAGAAAAGTCCTAGAAGGTTATTTGTCTGGCCAAGAATAGGTAAGATAACAAGGCAGTTTCAGGGTTTGAAGATCATAACTTAAATATATCCGCATGTGGTGATACTTGCAATGAATAGAGTCCTGCTGCCTGTGGGTAAGAAACATCAGTGCACATCCAAGGTCTGTAGTAGGAGAGGCAAAACACAAAAGAAAAACAGGGAAACGGACTGCACAACAGGCAGCAGCAGCAAGACCTGAAAACTAGGAATCGATCTAGTTTTGAAGAGTCAGGTTCAGACACATGGAGCCTACATTATTGTTCTATAGGAAGGGTTATGCACTGCAAGGTAAAAACTATTGCACAGCAGCTCTTCAGTTTGTAACATTCCTCCTCATCAGTCTGCCTTTGCATCAGGCTGGCTGGTGTATTTGTTCTAAACCATGGTGTTCTGAGAGCTTTCTGCCCTGAGTAAATTTCCTCCTTCGCCCTACTTTTACACCAAGGTGTCTTTAATAAAAGCTGTTTCCTTCAGTATTGCTGGAGAAGATTCTACTTTAATTGCAGCAGTTCACAGTTAATGTGTAGACAACTGTACCCTGGATATGCTTCACAGAAAATAAAACACCAACCTTAATTTCAAGTATTTATTTTGCCCTTTTTAATGTCTTAAGTGAAGGTATTATGTGGTTATGATTCACTGAAGTGGAATGATAAATTCCTTGAATAGGGCTATGGTTTGTTGGTTTTTGGTTTTTTTTTTTTTTTTTTTTTTGCTGTGCATGGGTAGTAGTTATTTTTTTAAGCAATTGAGTCACCTTTTAGAAAGTTTGATGCACTAATAAAATGTCTGTATAATAGTGAAATATGTTGCATGGTCACTGATGGCCTAAGCAGCCTGCAAATTATTAGCCACAGAAGCAAGCAAGCTATGTTTCTGGCAGCATCTGGTGGAGCTGTGCTGGAATGGGCAGAAAGGGCATTTCTCTTTACTGCCATACAAAAGCCTTACTACTATTTGCAGTTTTTCTATCTTATCACATTGTATGAATATCAGTTGTATCAGAACAATGGAGGTGTTAGCTTATCTACATACTTCCTTAAAAAGGTGTTACCATTTAAGTGTCATGAAGCTGTTCAAAACCACAAATATTTCTAAACCTTATCAATCTTATGAATGGCTGATGCAAAATTGCTAAATATAAAATATAATACATTTTCCAGTAAACAAACTGCAGCACAACCAACTTAAAACTTTTGGGGCAATATAACTTTTATGTTTTCAGCTGTGGTTTAAATAAGGAACAATTTAATTGCCATGGGCTTCCCATTTTAGGAACAATTTCAGAGGTATATAAATTCAATAGCATTGCCTCTTCCTAAAAGTGACAGCCTCTGGAGCTATTTTCCATGCCTGGCCATACCTTCACAAAGACTTTTTAATATCAGGAGGAGAAAGTCATTTCGATTTGGGTAAGACTGATGTATCAGCCCAGAGACAGAAAATATGTCTTCACAGAGAATTACATCCAAGTAGGTTTCCAGGATCAGGGGTTTTGAAGACAAGGATTGTAAGGAATATCCAGAGGATGGCTAGCCAAAGTCAGATTGCAAAACTCTGTTAAACTTCTAAAAACAGAAGTAATGCTTCTTTTACTTAGGAGACAAAATGCTTCCACAGCAATCATGGGAGGGAGCTTGCACAAAGTCCACGTCAGCTCTGGGGATACAGTGATCACACCCCCCGTGTCGGTTGTACTGGAATGAGCAATTAATCTGTTAGGTAAAACATGCACTTTTCCAAACTTTTTCAGTGGTTTTGTTGTGTCTGAAAATTAAGCCACTGAGAAGTTTAAATTCCCAAGCCACATCTTTTAACCAGAAGTTAATAACCAACATTAAACAACTTGAATGCAAGACAAAATTTCAGGTATTTGTAACTCACATCACCCAATACTTTCTGTGATTCTCTGAAATGCCTTGCTTAGCCTTTGTATGTTTCCCTCAAAATGTCAGTACTTTTTTCATTTGGAATGATATATCCCTTTACCCTTGCAGAGATTCTGTTGTGGTTGTAGTCTAACTAATACCTCCCCAAAGAAATCAGCTCTTATCTGCCTTCTCTCTGGAACTTGGTGAAGATATCATTGTCTGTAGGAAATAAGGTTAGAAGTGAGCTCCAAAGGTCATCTAATCTATCCCCATTACCTCAATATCACGTCCAGCGAACATGACAATGGCATCTACTCCTTTTTTATATTGAAATTCTTCCCTGCTTCAGCTGTTCAGAAACAGCATTTTTTTTGGAAAATGCAGTTGTTATTGTTGCTCGTACAACTTCTCTCTTTGTGAAGGGAAGAATCAAAGATATTTCTTGTTCTCTGTCTGTGTCACTAAGAAGGGTTTCTGGATCATGTGCTAATATGACCAGTCTAGTCTATTCTCATTAGTATGTCTGAAGGAGAACAATCTAAACAGCCCTAAATGTGGAACTCAGGATTTTTTCATCAAAGTATTCTGCACTGGACATTACGAGAATGACACAGATGGAATTCTCTTTGGAAAAAATGTTAGTTTTGGTGCACTTTCTGATTTGGAAGAAAGACAAAAATTTCTTTTTGATGTCATGTCAAAAAGTCTCCTTTGAAAATTTTTGAAATTTCAAAATTTGGTCTTCAACCTTTACTTAGAGATTTAACTTTATAAACAAAAATAAAGACTAGAATCACAATTCTATCTTTTAGAATACTTAAAGTATTTTCTTTAGGCTAATCCCTTCAGTTATTGTTGGGTTTCCTTCCTTAAATTTTCAAGATGTGACAGTTTTAGACCAGGATCTAGATTGGAATATTCTATAATGCCATAATTAGAAAACGATCCAAAGGCTGCAGAGACTTTAAAGTGTAAAGATCATTGGTACACTTGAAGAAAATGTTGTTTCTTGATGATTCTCTCCAGATAATAATCTGACAAAATCACTTGTCATGTCTTCTGTAATACAGGTCTAGATTTCTATATACTTTGATTGAGATGTTTTATGTCAGATGAGTGCAACTTGATATACCTTAGATTTGATTTTGAGTTCCATTGGGTAGCCATTCATAAAGAAATACCTACATTTATGTGTATCAAGATATAGGCAGATAAGAACTGAGGTACTTCTGAAAATTTAGTTCTTAAAAAGAAGATGCAAAACATGCTTTGGTGTGCAGAAGCAAATTTTTCATTCTCAGATACAAATTTGGATGTTCTTTTTTTCTGTCTTTACCTTCATAGTTTCATACTGGAAAAGATTGTTAAGACAATTCACAATAAGAGATAAACATCCACACAGCTTTGTAAGTCTGATCGTATATAGAGCCAGGGTGTATCATTCTCATCTTCCTCTCTGATGTATTGAAATACCACCCTTGAGTGAATCTCAAGTGAGGATATTGTAATTCTTCAGACAGTCCTGAAAAATTTATTTGATCCACAATCCATAATGTGCTTTTGCTTGAAAATTGGCAAAAGACATTAATTTTAGTAATTATATTAGGAAAGTATTATTGACCTCCCTTTCTAGATTAATCTGAAACCAGTATATCACGATTCAAAAGGCTTCCTATAATAGCTAAATGTTTTTGTTGCACGCTGAAAATCATGGAGTATGAAAATTGCGTGTTTTATTTTTCTGGTGTTTTGAATTAGAACTTGATGGCCTTGCTTTTGAAATATTTAAAATATATTCAGTAAGATTACATGAGAAGGTTGTGTGGTGTCACTTTATACAATTGCCTTTTAATTTCTTATTTCTTTCTTGGCAAGTAAATACAATTTCTAAATGTAATTGATGTAATTACATGAATTGAGCAACTTTATGTTGAACTTCATGTTATATCACATTTTCCATTTATACAGTTCATTTTAATTGTATATTACAGTCTTTACAAGTGAGTGCTTGATTCCTTCTCTCATACAAGAGGTTGACTGTTGCTAAACTCAGCCATATCCTAATATAGTAAAAAACCTCCTTTTCTGCAGCAGTATTCTTTTATCTACTTTATATGAAAAACAATATGAGTTTATTTAACATTCACATATCTGAAAGGGTAACTTTGCACATATTTTCAATAAGTGCATATAATTATTGTAATAATGGAATAGTTTAACTTTAAAATGGTGTATCCTAAGGTTAGGAAAAAAAACCCAAAACATTGGCACTTTTGATATTTCTCTAATAATTGAGGTACATGCAGGGCTTGTAAATAGTACCTCATTCCTGAGTAGGGGAAAGAGGTGTGTTTACACATGATCCCACTAGATCCTAGGCAGATGGAGAGAAATCAGCCTTTCACAGCTTCTGTCACAGTTGTACAGTAGGGCTGTCTGCCTTCATTTTTCTTTTGGTGATTTTATAGTAAATGCTACGGTAAGGCATTATAATGGACAATATCCTTTTGAGACTGTATTTTTTCCAAATAAATGTAATCTTTTTTTCTTCTGATCTCTTCCACATGTGTTCTTTTTGGCACCATAATCTCCTTTCATATCCCTGTTACAGCAATTTTGGTATTTAACATAAGCTGTTCCTCAGCACGTTCCTCACAGTTTTTGATTTTATTTGAGATGATGCACAATTTTTTAATTTTTCAACAAAATTTATGCCAACCATTTGTATTCCACTGACTATTTGTGACTTTTTTTATTACTTCCTGAAATATTTAATAAAACAGAAAGTCAATAGGTAAAAAAAACTTTTTCAAGTGTATTAACCTTAACCCCCTCTTTTTAAAAATAGTACACTGGAGGGTTTGTATTTGTTCATATTATCTCCAGTTTCAGGTTTGCAGTTTCTATTAAAATTGTTTCATATGACATCTACATGTCTTTCCAAAACTCACCCTGTATTCTGGAGTGAGGGTACATTTTTACATCATTAAAATGACATGTGAGTGAAATTGTGCATCACTGTTGCCTTTTTAATGTCTTTTCAGTGCACAGATACTATTCAGATAGAACTATCTGCCAGGATCTGTGTATTTAATGGTTGTGCCAGGTCAGAGAAAGGAAAAAGACCCACAAAACCCATTGGTAAGACCATTTTCTTGCACAAAGAGCAAGGGAGATACTGAAACACATAGTCAATACCCCACTATAGTGCATTAGTAGAGAAGTTTCTGCAGGTACTTCTTTCAAGGAGTGAAGTGGTTATACAATGCTGCTGGTGATGTGTTGTGTGAGCTATTGGAAATAACAATCTACTGCGTGTAACACAGAGAAATGATAACACTTCATAGGTGCTTTCATGCTGTAGCCTAGTGACAGTTTGGGTCAGGGTTAAATGGATTCATTAGGTTCCATTAAAACAATTGTAAATCTGAAATTTTAGCGATTTTGATGTCCTTTTTTCCCCATGAACTATGAATTTTCATACTCTGAGTCAGGTATGTTGAAAAATTATCTTAGCAATGTTGAAAAATCATGTACATAAGCAGTTTTAAAAGGGTGAAGGCTGTTCCTTCTCTTTTAGGTCAGTCAAATCAATACGAATGTTTTCAGGTTCTTCAACAATTAGGGGCAGCTGAAGGTTTTCCTCTGCCTTTTCTTCTGATAGTTTGTCTGCAGCAACAGGAATGAGATTTGTTGAAACAGCAGCAGAAGGATGTGGAAATACCAGTGATAATTCATTCTAATATAGTTTATTTAAGACATATTGACCTCACTTGTAATATTAATTGCAGATATATTAAGTATATTGCAAAGGAAATGATAACACCGTTTTAAGAAGATCACTTTCACCTGTTGTTCTTTAGATTTAACAGTCACTATTTGCTTTAGAAAGTGCTACCTAGAGAACAAATGAAACAAACCACTCTAAAATTTCTATATATAGTTTGGGGCACAGAAATAGTAGTTCCAATTTTCCAGTGCATAAATGTTGGTCAGTTAGACTTAAAGTAAGTGTAAAGATTTGTCTCTTTGGAATTTCAGTGATTACAAAAATATATTCTTCCTTTACTCGAGTATTTGCTGAAGATCTTAACAGGATGCCTATGCCCTACACTCCATACTAAAATCCTGTGTATAAAAGATTTTTAAAGGCTTGCAGGTTTTCTTTTGCTGTTGTTCTCCAGAACTGAAATTTTCTTATTCAGCAAGAGCTGATGAATAATATTCTCCTATGGAGTATTCCATAGACCATGTCCTTCTTCCAAAATTGCTGCTACCTCCTATTGCTCTCAATGGGATTGAAGCCACAGTTGCCCTCAGCAAAGATACACTTCTGCAAAATGACTAATGCTTCCCATTGTTTTCAATATGAGTGGAACTGCTCTTAGATAGAGTAATTGTTCCTGAAGCACAAGAAATAACAAAAAACCTTAGCCAGCAACAGTGACTATATCATAGATGCGGGATTAAGATGTTAATTTGTCTTTAAAAATTAGTTTTATTTAATCTTAAATTGCAAATACAATTCTCACTGTTAGGTGAGCATTGTATGAAGTTGCAAGATTGGCAAAACTAAAATGTTGTGGAAGATACAGCTGAATGGAGTGATATTTCTGTCAATTTCTTGGTTTGATTTTTAAAATTTGTTCTCAATACACAGGTACTGTTTTTACCTTTCATCACCTTTTTACCTTACCTTTTCCACTGTCTTTCATTTAATATAATACTTCTTGAGGGAGTCGTTAGCAAAAAAAAAATAAAAAAATACAGAGAGCAGATGTTCAGAACAGCAAATTTGATGCCACTCTTAATTATTTAGAAATGTAAGGAACAAATTATTATAATCTACTAATATATGCTATACTAATTGTCACAAAATAAACCCAAAATGTAGCTTGCTGACATAATTTTAGTTATTGTAAATAAAATAGGCTATTACAAAAAATTTATTATAAATTCAGTGAGCATAACCTGCATTCTGTTTCTTAGTAGATATTTAGTGTATTTGATTGTGTTTTGAGTCGGTAATAGTAGTCCAGGGACTTTACAGTTACTGCTATGACACTTAGGAGTGTTTGGGGACTTAAAATTATCTTCCCCATTTTAGCAGCTTTTTCTTTTTCAACTTGTTTCAAGATTTACTGTGTATCTGACAAATTTTAAGAACAAAAAGCAGAGTAATCATCCTTTAAAATCATTAAGAAGCAGTTAATATAAATGCTTATAAAGGAGGAAAATAGAATACACTTCTTTGTATGTATGTATTACTGCTTTCAGATATCTGAAAATAGAGTGTTTGCTGCTGTTTGATCTCTTGACGTCAAACTGCCTCTTGCTGGAGGCAACAGTGCCTGTAGAGCATTTTGACCTTGTTTTCTTCTATTTTGTCCTTTTTCATGCCATTTGTTAACATAAGCAGGGAATGCACGTATTTTTAAATTACAATTACAAAACTAAGGCCATATATTATTTCTAAAGAGCAAGGCAGAAGAGATTTTTTTTGCACTAGAGTATTTTGTTAGTGAAACTTAGTATTGATAGCTTCAAAATGTAAACAGTAATCTCAATGAAGGACTATAACATATGATCACAAAAGAAGAAATGTAAGAGTTGTAAAAACAAGGAATAAAGAAGGAATGCTTGCATTCCCTGTCATTTTTATGAGTGTAACTTAATGGACTTCAGTGAACTCTTCTCTGGTTTTTAGTGATGAAAGATCAGATTTATCTCCTGTCTGTTTAATTTCTTTGTTCACATTGGTGGTTTTAATGATTCTAATAACACAGAAGCATTAAGATCTCATAGACATTAAATAGCTTACCATCTGTATTTTGTGACCTATTTTTGTATAATTGCAGTAAAACAATAGCCATAAAATGTCAACTTAATTCACCAAGGATATTTAAATCCTTGGTTTATAGATTGGAAGGGAAACGGATGTCCCAGGCCAAGAAGTGTGTTGTCTTTCCTGTGCTGGGATGATCTAACAATCAGCCCAAGGAAAGAATGGAGAACCGAAAGATAAAACACTGGTTTGTTTTATAATACAAGCTCTTTCAAAAAAAGATTATAATATTTACTGACCATAGCATAACTAAATTTAGCATTTATTGTGAAACAAAACAAAACAAAACATAAAGGGAAAAAGGAAAAGTTCATTGGCTACTAAATTTCAACAAAGAATAGAACTGCTTAGGTAAAAAAATGTAAAATTCAAGGGAGTGAGAACCTTCTTATATACTTTAAGAAAAATTGTTGATTTTCATAGTGCATTCATACTCCTCAGCACAATGGAACTAGGAAGCAAGAATAAGCAAATTCTACTAAACTTCAAGGAAGCTATTTCAACCATAAAGAACTTTTAAACTTGTGAAGCTGACCCTGCTAAAACCAATAGCTAGAAACACAAATTGCAGCAGCCTGACAGTAAAAGGGGAACTGAAGAATAAGAATAAATTTGTAAGCTGAAACTTTGATACATTCAATGCATGGGATATAGGATATTTTTAAAAGAGTAAATGGATCTAATGAATTACCAGTAATAATGGGGAGTAATTAAGACAGAAAATAATGTTGCTGGGATACTGAACAAAGGTGGAGGTATTAAGAAAGCACTAAGTCATTAAGCCTAGGTGGTACATCTTCAGGAATTTTTAGGCAGATTATCTATGAATGAATCAAGCTCTTAACAAAAAGAAATCTTGTCTTCAAAGCAGTCATAGCAGAGTGGCAGATAGAAAATATTGTACTTTAATTTAATAATTTTCTCAGGCTTCTTGAAGCAATTAGGAGGATTTCAGATAGGTTTTACCTTTTTATTTGCTCAGCAGAGCAAAACAGTAAGCAAAACAGAACACTTAACACCTGGAAGACCACACTATGATAGTGTCAAAATTTGCATGGGCTCCTGCAAGGAAAAGTATATTCGATTAGTCTCTTAGATGTATTTGAATGTGACAGTACAGGACCAGAGAAAATATTGTTTGAGTACTCTTTGTGAAAAAACTTATTTAAAATAGACTGTTTTGAAAAACTTTGTATAAGGCCTGGATGGGGGTTTCACCTGGAGGAAGTGTGTGTTACTGTTAACTTGTCAGTGTAGTGTTAAGAAGGAATTATGTTCCCAAACTTTGCATATCTGACTATCAGATGTGTTGATTTGTGGGCTCTGAATGCCCAGCCATCTTTCTGTTGATAGCATGACACATTTATGGAAGACCTTGCTAGAGTAAAGAGCACTTATTTCTGGATTGGAAGTGAAGCATGCAACAGCAAACTGGAATCCTTGACTAAAAGTGCTGTTTTTGACATAGGGCAGCTGCTGTGTATAGGTGAACTACAGACCCACTAAGAAAGGAATTCCAGACTAAGAAGGCACGCACGGGTGTTTTTCATGCACACCTATAGAAAGAGTAGTATATTAGGATGATCGTGTCCCTAAACAGCATTGTGTTCACAGGGTCCAGATTCTATCTAAGTAGTTAAAAGGATAAGCTGAAATTAAAACGTTTGTAGTTTTTTGTTTCATTTGTAATAGTTTGTAGACTGTTAATACTTAGGTGATGAGATTAGAGATCTAGTGACCTTTGGGTTTCCATTATAAGGTAGCCATTTCCAGAGAACAGTTCAGAAAACTTTCTTAGCTCTGATAAGCCCCTTCTTTCTCCTTGGATTATCTAGGATGCCAAGGCTGAAAACATTTCCTAATATTGCTGCTTAAGTAACATGCCTAAACTTAAGCTGCGAAACTACTTTATAGTACTTGATTGTATAGGAAGAGGTATTGCCATGAAGAGCATGAAGAGTGAAAAAGATAAAGAGGAGGCAAGGCAGAATCCATCACATAGCAGTGAAATGACTGTTTGAAGGCACTGTGGAAAGTCCATATTTTCTGGGAAAAGAATGTGGATTTGCACCTTGAATTGCATGAAAACAATTGTGTATGGCACTGTACACAGAGGTGAAAATGATGAAGGTAAGGTCAAAGCAACTTGTTTATGGTCACATGGCCAGTGTGTAGCAGATTCAAGAATTACACTTTATTTTTCATTTCCAGGCCATACTTGCTGTCCTACGTTGACTTCAGTGCAAATTTCTCTAAGTCTTAGGTTTTACTCTTGCTCTGTTAAGCTGACAGTTTTCTGATGGGTCTCATGTTGTTGTGAAATGCTGAATACCAGTTGTGGAACATGGCTGTATGCTTTTTCGGAAAACAACATTTGTCATATTCTCATCAGAAAGAACATGTCAAATTCAGTAGTGACTATTCCTCATGTTGCAGAAAATTAGAAATCCCTTCTATATTCTATCCATTCTTCCCATACTTAATGTGAGCACATTCTTTCTGTGAACTTGCAGAAATCAGTGCATTATTCGGCATGATACAGAAATATCTTATTTAATATGAGTGATTACGAACACTATTAATGGATCAGAAGGCTTGTTTCTCTTAACTGGTTTAAGTGGTTTAAATTTTTAATGTAAATTTATATTAGAATTTTCTGGGGTATACGATTTTAAAACTGAGCTGCACTGTTGGATATAATAAAGTAAATTAAAATGTAGGTTCACTGGAAATAGTGCTCTCATACATGCAGAGGTGACGATCTTTTTACTATTTAATGATATTATATCTTGCTGCATTGTTAGTTTTCCAGGTATTTTCAGATATTTCTATGCAGCATTTACTTTCTTCAGCTGCATTCTTTTCTAAAGTTACTAATTATTATGTCAGTTTGAGCTTTTTTAGGCAACTGATGGTATTGGAATAATGCATGCCATTCTGTGTTCCATCACTTTGGGGTGTTGAATAAAAAGCATAAGAGAGGTACGAGAAGATAGAGAAAGAAAGAAAAGGGAGGAAGGAAGGCAGGCAGGAAGGAAGGATTATTGTATGTTGCCTGCCAAAAGCCTTTCTGATAATTTTAGCCTTTATTTTTATTATGTTTGTTTTATCATTTTTATTGCATTCAGTGTAGGTGAATGGAATAAAGCAAAATGGTTTGTCTAGTCCTTGCCATGATGTAGATCAGAATGAAAGGCAGGTGACTCATCTAATTTGCACAGTGACACAAGATTAAGAACAAGTTGCTTTAATATAACAACAAGTTGCTTTAATATAACAACAAGACTTCTTTATTTTTAACTTTGCATTAGTGTAAGGAGCTCATATATGCCATAGTAAAGAAATAGTGTTTCCCTTCATATATGGGTATGTGTGTGCACACATAGTATGAAACCCTGAATCATATTGGTTTCTGTTTTCATGTGAGTGTTATTAATGATTCTGCCTTTCTATTTAGGAAATACATAGTTCAGAAACAGAATGAATTTGGGACAACCAATATACTTTAGATTATATTATATTGTTATAATATGTTCCTAAATTTAATATTGACTTCATTCTTTTTACTTTTTTTTAAACTTTTTTACAGTACTTATTTAACCAAAGACATACATAATAGGAAAAAATAAAGGTGCATGGCCAGATCAATGACAATTTGTTGGAATATTAGGAAGATTCTTCAATGGTGTACATTCTGTTAGTGCTTAATTCAGTCACATGTCAAGGCATATACAGTTTCCTGGATGTTATATTAGAATTGCTTATTACATAAACCTAGAAAAAGCTATGTGTCTAAGTAATCCATAGTTCTGTCACTAATTCATATTGTTATCATTAATAATATCCTGTCTATTATGTCATTGATATTTAGGAATGCGCTTTTTTTTTTTTTTAAAATATCTTTTTTAAGTTTGCTTCCTTGAGGACTTTGAAAGAAACCACTTCTTTGTATGTCTTCCAGTAACCAACTTTGTTGTGTCAAGACACTCTTTTTGTGCTTCCCAGGATGTATCTATGTATATTCCCACAAGCAACAGTGAGATGTCTGAAAATATTTTTGGATTATTTGAGTTACCCAAAATTTGTCATTTGAAAATATTCTCCTCAAGAGGGGACTGTTCTGCAAAAAATCATACTCGATGCTGTGTTTTGAGAGTGCCACTACATGAATTGTACTTTAAACTGCTGCTAATACAAAGTGCAGAAATCCATAATCCTTAATTAATGTACCTTGTCAAGAGCAGCTCTTGGATGCCAGAACCTCTCAGGTTTGTTTTACACTTCTTCTCCCATGCTACATACAAGCAGATGCTTTTACACTATAAGGATTTTCCCAATGATGTGATAAATTATTTTAGGTAAATTTTGCATAGTTAGAGCTGTCATACTATTACCAGACTACACCAATTTCTCAAATCTTTATTTTGCAAAGTCCACACCTGTTAGTAATTCTAGGAAAATATGAAGAAAACATGCTAGAAAAACTTGTGAATTTCCTCCTTTTGGCTGATTGCAATGAACTAAGTCACATTTGTAATTTCTGGTTTATATCAGGTAACCCAGTTTCACATGCATTTTTCAAAAGTACAGTGTAATCTGTTGCTACTGTCCCTCCTATCCTTACAAACAGGGACAGTAAAAGTGAGGCAAAAGTTATATATTAAGAAGTTAAAAGTGTGCTTAATGTTGTATGCTATCTATATGAAGGTTAGGAAATAACAGTGCTATAATGCATTATGTTCAGGTTGAGTAATGATACTTCATGATTTTAGTGTGATGAAATAAATATCTTGAGTCTAGCTTCTGAATTTTGTGGAAATTCAGATTTATATGCAGATTTAAGTTTAGAGCCAGACTTTGCCCCATGAAGGTGATCATTAATTTGATCATCAAACTGGAATAGAAACAGCTGCTTTTCTATCATTACTTGCACCAAGATTTTTCTTTCATGGTAACAATGACATATGTAAAGTGAAGCCTAAAGAAATTATATGCACAATAACTTACTAAAACTCAGTTTTGCTCATGCATATTTTAGAAGCTATTTTATATCTTATAATCTAACTAACTACACTCTAAAGTTCTTTGAAGGAGTATAATTTGAGTACCAGTGAGATCATTCACTTTGCAATGGAAAGGGCCAAAAGGGATCCCAAGAATGCTTATGCTTGACAAATTGTCTTTATTTTTGTGTGACCTGTGAGGTTTTGTTTTAATAAATGAAGTGTTGTAGTGACTTAAAAATAAGACTTAGAGTTTCTACTATAAAATTCAGTGCATAGATGAGAAAATCAGCCATCATGTAGTAAAATATGATTTACAAGCAATGCAGCAGTGTAGTCTAAATTAAAGTCTAGCCTTTATTCTTAGGCAAATCTATATAAAGTTAATAGCAAATACTTCCTGTAATCTTTAAAATTGTTCTTCTGTAGTCCCTGAGTGACTGCGGAAATAATAGTGGCCTTTGAGACGATCTTAGCAAAATGTTTTCTTTTTGATGACTATGTTCATACACAGGGAACTAGTCAAACCTTTTATGGCATCCACCCACTCTAATCGATTATATTTCTACGCTATTGTTTTTGTGCAAGAGTCTAAATTATGTTTCACACTTTGAAACATTTGGCTTATAATTCTAAAAATGTTTCCAGAACTCTTTAATTTTACATTTGTACATGATAACTCTTGAGAGCTGGATATTCAAATTCAGCTTTAAATACAAGTTTCTCTTGAGTTCTCTGGTTGTTGCTATTGAAAAACTGAACTTAGAGAAGTTGTTAGTTATCTAAGGGATCATCTTGTAGAAAAGCTGGCCTTCTCTGAGCAGCAGGTACAACTTTCCAATTCACAGATGTGCCAGAAGGACAAGGTTTGTATGTTATTTAGTGTGCTGAAGAAAGGGGCAGTGCTAGATTTTCCATGGCTGGTGATCTTCATTTGAATGAGGAGCGCTTTCAAACCCAGCTCTCTGAAAGACTTGAGAACTATGCAAAAGGCTGAGGGTTTTTTCTCTTTGGCACCAGGGAACAGGCTCTAGGCCTAACCATACACTCTGACTTATGGATTACAAGGGCTTTAGAAACAGGCTCTTGTCAGGTATCCAGAGAGCAACACTAGCACTTCCATAGGTTTCAACTCTAGCACTCCTAATCCATTTGGTTTGAGGATATAATCAAAAATTGCAATTCTGTTCTTCCTTTCTCTTCTTTTCTGTATTTGAACCCAACCAGGATCACCTTTTTGACTGATCAGTTGATATTCAAGGCATGACCCGTAAGCACCCTTATCTATTCCACTCACTTTCTCCTCTAAAACCTTTCACTCTGCTCTCCCTTTCCTCTTATCTCCCCCACTTTAGTTCAAGGGATATTGTGGGTCAGAATAATGTGAAACCATTTAGACGCACAATGGGACTTTGCTTGGTGTGCTCTTCATTACCTGCCCAGGGTCCAATGTTTTCTGTTAGGAGGTAAGAGATCAAAAGCCAGAGCAGATCTCTGCTAGTCAGTGTATGCAGCAGCAGAGCAGAGTCTGTATCTCCTCCGTCACTTATGGACGTCTGCACTCTGGATGCATGCAGTTTCCCATCCGTATTTTTTCCAAATGTTAAACCATCCGGGAAAGTATCCAGAAACTGTGCTGCGTTTAGTGCAGCAGACTTAGAATTGCTCATTTGGAAGTTTTTCAGACCTGTCTCCTGGCATCTGTCACCATGTTTACAGTACTGCCTGGGGTCAGCTTGACGGGGAATGTGCACCTATGCACTGCAGTGCCGGGAAGAGGCGGAGGTTGCTAACCGGTAACTCTCCAGGTACAACTTGAAATCGTTCCTGGTCTGCCAGGTTTGGTTGCAGTTCTGTGGCTGAGAGCAGCCTAGCAGATAGGAAATGTGCTATCTTAGATATCCTTCAACTGAGCAGGAGGTTAGGTGGGGCTTGTGTGTGCTGTGTGTAGTCGTGGGAGGGGGAAACTGCCTCTAGCCTTCAGCGGCTCTTCATGCGAATATATGTAGAGAAAACTCATTTTGTAAAGGCCTGCTTGCTGGAAACATTTCCTTTTTTCATGTTTTAAAGATAAACTAAGTTTTAATTGCCTAAAAAAAAAATAATCTAAATTTGATTACCAAGCATTTATAATTTATTACCAAATAATCTCTGATGTGTATCAGAAAGAAGCAAGATACAGAAGTCCACTTCTTTTAATACTTCTTTCAATTTCATAGGAGCCCTGGTGGGGGGAATATCTACCACACGGATCTTTTGATACACATTTTTGTGGTGTGATACGCTTTTATTGAGCATTGTCAAGAATGCTCAATACATCTCCATCTCCCCTTGTTTTTTTCTGGAAGTGTGAATGGGAGATGCAAACATACTATTGCAAAGGCAGTCACAACATTCTGCAGTCATAATGCTGACTGTGTTGAAGCATGGACAAGAAAAACCCCGGGTATTTTGGAAATTGTCCAGTAAAACCTGGCCTTGGTAGAGTGTTAGCCTAGTCTCTGTTGGTATTTAGCTTATTTATGGCTAGAGAAGATACATCTGATCTAAATTGTGTGTTCTCTACTTTTCATTGACTCCATGGAAGTCAGTGACGTTATGCAAAGGTTAAATCAAGGTGAGATTAGAATCAGAATTTTCACACTGCAAAATTATATATACAAAATTAATACTAGGTTATGAAAAAGCATGTCAAATAGAACATTGAACCTTATTACATGTTTCAGTGGTACGTAATTATTATATGTGCATGCATATCCATGCACAGTTAGGTACTAGGAAAGCATTCAGCATAGGTTTGCTTTGTTTTGCAGTTTATGCGGATTAACAAGATAGCGAATGTGAGTTTTAGTCCTGGTGACTTGTATATGGTTTCATGATATGACCATCTGTCTAATGCAGCATACATTACCTACAATTCCCTTAAAATGATCCAGTGCCTATCATAAAAAGTGAGGTTATTTGCTTTTTAAAGGAGCAGCATGATAGCACTTGGCGGTACACTCCAGTTTACTAGCTAATGGGTCAGACAGGCTAAGACGGCTCTTCTGTCCAAACAGAAGGGTTGAATGTGTTGCTTCTCTCCCATTTCTGAAGTGTGTAATCTAGTTCCACAGACCATCTGCTTGGTTGTTCTAATATTTCTCCTCTTTATCCTGCCTAACAAAACTAAGGTGTACAACAATACCCAGGGGATAATTGGAATGGTGCCTTTAAGCTGCACCCATTCAGCCATTATGACAATAGATACGTAGATAAGTTTGTTTCATATTTCATCTTTCTTTCATGAAAGAAACTTTTGTTGCCCTAATAAGCAATATTGCCACAATATTAATGTGTTCTCTGGCACATATGTTCCCAAAATTTGTGGTCATTGCTAGCATTTTATTGGAATGGTTTGTTTCAACAGTTAATAGCTGAATTTAAGAAAATCTGATATTGCAATGTGATATTGCTGCTTTGCTGTGACTGAATACTTGTATTAGTCTTTGTTTTTAATTAAAATATCTCAGCATTATGTAGAGACTCTCATAATGTGTTGTCCCTCTATAGGATAGAATAGTTTGAAATTCCTATAGTTTAAATACCAATTCAGTAGAAAGAATAGTTTATTCTACAGTATTTATTTAATAAAGAGAAAACCCAAGCTGAACCTTTGGAATTGTTATTAAATCAGAAGAATGCATATTTGAAGACATTATTATTAAATAAGAAGAATGCTTTTGTACAGACAAACCGACATTAGTTCCCAGAATGTGGTTAGAAAAAGAATGGCATAAAAACATTCTGTCGTTAGCTGAAACTTGTCAGATGGCAAATCTGTAAATAGACATGCTGGGTTCATGCAAGTGCTGTGACTATGAGATGAAGTGAACGTCGCCAGCACTGCAGCGGTCAGGGCGGTGTAACACTTTGGAGCCACTCTTGTGGAAAGAGAAGCTGGAGAGGACAGAAGGTGAGCAGTGATTGCATCGGTCCTGTCAGGCTGGTCCTGGGCATTTTGGTCCTGGCAGACCTGTCAGAGCAATGACTGCGCCTGAGGAGGTTTAAATTCTGCTGTGTGGTTTGGAAGTTACTTTGGAGGTATAGTTGTTGAAAGGGAAGCTAGGAATAATAATTCTGTAAACCAACCATTGCTTCCTATAAGGACTCTGGGATGGAAAAAAAACCCCAAAACATGTATATGTGGTGGGTTTATATATATATATTCAAAAACCCAGCTTCCCAGATGTGCTTCTAGGCGATAAGTGGGAAGCATTCAAGATACATATTCGAAAAACCACTATCCCAGTGCCACATTTTCATTGCTAACTGTTTTACTCAAGTCAGGAGAGCCTTGACTCTGTAAAAGCTGCCACCTTTGTTTTGTTTACTGTGCTATTCTGTGTTTGGAAAGCAGGGAAGTAGCAGGCAATTTGGTATGGAATTTCTGGCAGAGAATATCAGAAGAGTGTCACTGGAAGTCTTCATGTCTCAAACAGTTATCAGCTTTCTCATCTTAGTAAAGGCTCCCATGTTGTATACAAACTTTTCTTAGTTTCTTTGTTCTGGTGTTACAAAAGCCATAAACCAAAAAAGGAGTACAATTAATGGAACTTTTTTTTTTCCAATAGTTTCTGAAGTTGAAGTGGGCATGACTAAATGGGAAATTACAAGACCCTCTAGACAATGGGAGAGTATCACTGTTGCTTGTGCAGTGTCATTCTCATGTTTCTTGTCAAACTCTGAAATAATAATTCTTCTTGTTTAGGGTACAAAACAGGATAATCTCAACTGGATATTTACAAATATTCATTTGGTCTGGATATTGTTATGGTGACACTAATATGTACTGCCATTGAAAACAGGGTACCTTCTGCTTTTTTGTGAGTGTTAAGCTTTCATTGTCCAATTAAGTCTGAAACTGAAGGCAAAAAAGGTAAGACATATGTCATACTTATTGTAACCATTATTTGCTGGGCAAATAATTATTTTCTTTTTATCAAAAATAATAAAAGGAAAAGGAGGATAATTCTATCTTTTTCTCCTGCTACTCTTTTGCGTAGAATCTACTAGCCTGTGCACTTCAAATTTAACTTTACTATGGATCTGTCTTCCTTGCCAAATGGATTGTAATTTTCTGAACCAACCTTTCCACTTGAGGCTAATCCTTTTAGGAAGAGGTAATTTTCCTGTTTATCTTAATTGACATGTTCCCTAAATTTCAATCTCTACATTAACTTGACCTTAATTATATGGCCTCATTGATAAAATGAAGGTTACCCAGGCAAGCTCCATGGATGATTAATATTTTTTCCTGTGTTTGTAAAGATTAAAAATCTGAACCCTCTTCCTAATCTTTACCTTTAATCATTTCTAAAAATGAGTGTAAGGAGTATTTATGGTATTTGTTGGTGCTTGTTTAGGTTCTTAAAAGTGTTATATGTGAGATAAATATTTTTATGTAAATCTGTGTATTTCTATGTCTCTCCATGAGAAAAGCATGCTTTGATATTGTAAATGCCAGAATTTAGTCTTGATATGTTTCTGCTGCCTAATTATTGAAATTTTTTTTAATTATTTTTTTTTCCAGTCAAATATGTATTACATACATACAGGAATAGATTATTGCAAGTTGAAAGTACATACATACAGGAATAGATTATTGCAAGTTGAAAGTCTTCTGGTACTGTCTGGACTTAGCAAACCCTGGTGTGTGAAGCAGAATAAAACCATCACAGAAAAAAAATAAACTAGTTTAATACATAGCCAAAGTTCATGCTTATAAAGAGCAAATTAAGTCTTAAAATTTTACCAAGTCATAGCTTTTAACAAACGTTTATTGGGAAAAAAAAAAATTATGAAATACTTCTACTTTGAGCTATGTGTTACTACTGACTTTAACTTAGAGCAAACAGTAAATGCCTAAAATTCATGCATTAGAAATTCATTCTCACAGTCACAGAAGGTTGAGCACTTTTGCAAGTAGGAGAGGACTTCATGCTCCAGGTGGTTTTGTCCTGTGCAATTGAGTTGTTAGAAAGAGACTATAGTACTTTGGGGAAATCTAGCATTGCTGTTATTATCAGTAACATTCACAGCTGGTTTGTTGTAAAATGCAAGCCACTCTAGTCTGTGAATAAATATCTCTCTGACTGCACAGGATGATAATTGCTCTGCCTGCACTTTCTTTGGCACCTACTTATCTCAGCTGAAATGATTGATAAAAATATTTTTGTACTGATGCTGAACACTTCTAAATTATATAATGATTTTTGTATTATTTCACATTTACTCCAAAGAAAGTTCATGCCAAATTGAGTTTCACTGCTGTCAGTATCTTTATTAATCAGAATAGGAAAAGTATGGTGTGTTTCCCACATTTTTGCACAGGATCGATTTTTACAGCAATATTTGCTCTTTCTTTTTTTTTTGGAGCGGCATGGAGAGTTATGTACGAGGATATCAAGTCACTGACTTCAAACAGAAGACAAATTCACTAAAGTGAAAATGATTGTGATAGTTCTCTAATTTCCCCCACAGTGTATGTAAAACTGACTTTTAAAGTGTTTAGTGGATAATGGATCATGTAAGGTCAGTACTAGCCATAGCTGTTATGGCTATTATTTTCTCCTTTCATGGGAGGGTGCTCAGCAAAATGAGATTGTCACGCTCTTTTTTTTTTGAGAGGACAGCGACAGACAGTTAAAAGCCTCTTCATGTAAGGATGTTATTTCATAAAGACACCAGCACTGGATTATCCCCTTCACTTTAAACTTCTGCCAGCTTGTACAAAGAGATAAAACAAAATAGCCCCAATCCCAGGGGTGGAGAAGTGCTGGCCAGATCTGCCCATGTCCACAGCTTTCATTTTGATTAGTCACATGTGAGGAAAATTCACTTAGGCTGAGAGGTAAATTTAATACCAGTTATGCCCATGCTGTTCATATCACAACCATTTTCACATGATGCCACTTAATTCCCTAAGAAGCAGAAAGGTAAATCGGTGGCTGGCCAGCTAAGGTGTCATAATGCATTAGGACCAGGGCTCGCTGCAGGGGATAATGGTTCTGATTGCTGTTGACTCATGTCTCCACCAACTGCCTCATGTAAAATAAGTGACATTTAAAAGGCATCAAGATGTGAGAAGAGGTGAAAAAAAAAAAAAAGGGGAAGAAGAAAAGCAGAGTACTAAACTTGCCACTTGAACATAAAGTCCCTTTTTCACCCTAAGTGGTATAAAAATGATAACTCAACATGCCATAGGTGACCTGTGCTGTGCTTTGAACTTCCTGTCTTGTGTTTTTAGAGAAAATCTGTAAAATTGCTTCTGGGAACTGCTCCAACATGTTATCATTTATTTCCCATTTAATTTTTTATTTTTTTTTTACTTTTATTTTTTTGCCCTTGGATATCAGTCTATTCATCTTTTAAAAAGCTTAAGGCTGTATCAAGTTAGGCAATGGTATACAACAAGAGGCAGTCTAGTCTCTGAAGGCCCATTTAAGTCTATTTTTATAAAGAGAATCAAATTCCAGTTTACAGTAAGCATATGCTTCAGTTGACATCTGTTTCTAAGACTTGGATGCTTTGTTTGCATAACAGGCACCAATAAATGGCCTTGTTTTAAGTCTGCTCACTCAGTTGTATTTGGGTTGTTCAGCTGGGGATTTGAGTTGCAGCTGATCCCCTACCGCTCATAGGAGATACGAGAGGGAAGAAAAAAATCTGAGGAACCCAGTTGGATATATTAATGCAGATTTCAACATTCTCAGTGAGCCACTTTCTTTTTGTCACACGACTACTAAATACTTGTTTGCCCATGTAGGGAAGTGTTTGGAAGTATCAAATTAAAGATAATAAACAGTTTGTTTTTTCAATGATGTCTTTAATAATGTTTGTATCTTTCTCATCTAGTACATGTAATGCTGGGAATCAAATGGATGATATGCCTAAGAAATGCATTTGTTATGGCAACATATAATTACATGCTATAGTAATTTTTAAAAATTCCTTTTGTTTTCCTTAAGTGTCTGTGTCATGATGGTGATGCAGTCTAAAATATTTTGGAAACAAAATTCAGTTCTGGTTTCTTGGGAAAGCAAATTCTGGACTTCTCAAGATAAAATACAGAACTCCAGCATGCAGAATGTAAGGCTTTCCTTGTGAAGTGAGGCATTCTATTGCAATTATATGATATTTCTCTCATGTATAATATAATTTAAATAAGTTTCTATGAAACCTAGGAAATGCCTGTAAAGAACACAAAAATATATCGGTAGTATCACAACTCTATAATTACCTTGCTTAATAACTACTATAGTTTCTTTAAAGCAATAATATCAGCGCTGCTTCCTTTTTAGTACTTTGAACTTCCCTCCCCACTCCCCCTGCTTCTAAATTATTGTAAAGTGCTCTCTAGTAGTGTACAGAATATGTAACATATTTCAAGTGGATTTACTTATCAACTTTTTCTAGTGGTACCAACAGCAGTAGTGTGAAATATATCTACTCCATTTACTCTTATCCATTGCACCTACTTTCTTTTTCCCTTTAATTTTTATATATGGTAAAAATTTCATTGAAGAGAGATTTTAGATGACAGGACTGTAATTTTAAACCCAATAGAAGAGGTGTAAGCAATTTGAGCTTAGCTGAAGCATAATCTTAGGTTGTCAAGAAGAAACCCATTCTCCCTATGCTAATCAATCAGTATATCAACCAACCAATCATCTCCTCAGCTTAGCATATATCCTAAGGTTTGATATATCTATTAACTGCCCATCATGCAGCTGGTCTCCGGTTGATGAGATTCCCCCTATCTTGGCATTTGGAGGCAGACAACTGAGCTATCACAGCCTCAGATAAATACAGAAGTGGAGATTTCAATCCTGCTCCTGATAGCAAAGACAATTCAGGAATATGGAACATATTTTTAGAAAAGAACACATAGAGAATTACATTTTCAACAGAGTGTTATATGTGAAAATTGCATATATTTCATGATCCCCTCTTCCTCCGTCCCCTCCCTTCCCAGGGAAATTACTCTTATATTGTGACTCAAGCTCTTAACAGGAAAAGAGAGCAAGAAAGTGCTAAAATTTGTTGTTAACTGCTGATTGCTATAATGGTGTTGCACAACTCCTTTAAAAAAAAAAAAAAAAGGTTATTTTCCTCATTATTACAGTGTTCTTACTCTACTGAGAGCTATATGAAAATGATGTCACAACACTCTTAAACCTTGAGGGAAAAGTTTGAATTTCAGAAGATTATACACCTACCTTTCCATTTGTAAAGTCTGAGCTCAAAACTCAATAAGTAAAAACATAATCTAGGTATTGAAGAGTTTACCCGCTAATATGGAAGTTTGGCATGAGATTTAACACAGTATTTCAAGGTCTGTCTGTGCAAGAAATTCTGTAGAAGCTGATGACACTGTTTTTTCTTTGCTGTTAGTAAAACAGTGCCTCAAAGATTAAAGTGGCCTATGTCCCATTTTGTAAAAAACTTACTACTGTCCAGGGAGAATCCTACGGTTGCCCATAGGTCTGTTGCCACCGTGGAACGTAGTACACGGGGAACAAGTCTCCCACTCAAATTGCCGTGTCAAAAGATGGGGCTCAATTGCTGTGCTGGCATGTGACTGAGCAATTCCTGAAGTCAGATAATGTGTCCTCACTTAATTTAAAATTTGATCAACTGTCTTTTGAGACCTACCAACAATAAACATAAACATCTTCTTACAAGGTTAGCTTATAGGCGTTTGCCTGCTTTCATTTAATTAAATTGAGTGTAATGATTTGCTTTGCTTTTGTTCTTGTGTTTCTCAGTGAGACTCTTGTGAGACTCAGTCCATTGGATGTTCTGAAGTACATTCTTCAACACTGAAAAATGGCATAAGTCCCTAAGCTATATATCTTAGTCAAAGCACATTATTCTTGACCTAAGAGCACTTCTGTGTCAGAGTGTAGAAGAGGAAGTGTTTATAGTGCTCTACAGTGTTTTCAGCAGAATTCTTGTAGCACCTGTGCTTCATTTCTGCATTATTTATGCCTTGTAAAATAACAGTGTGGTCAGTTAGGTCATGGTTTATTACAGTAATGTGAAAATGTGGAAGTTTATCAGGGAAAATTGATTGTTAATATTTCAGGCCACTTTGTAGACTAAATTCTACTCTTGTTGCTTTTGTATCCTCACTTAACATAACCCGCTGAAACTTTGATTTCGTGAGAAGGATACCCATGGATTGACTGTACAAAATTATCTAAGCAGTATTGCTAGCATGTACTGATATAATAAAGGCTGCTTTGTTTCTCAGAAGGACCACATATATTTCAGATTCAAGGCTGGTTCATTAGCTGGGATACACTGGCATAATACCAGCTGAATATCTGGTCCATGTGCTTAGCGCTCATGAAAAGTGCAAGATCAATAGCCATGGTTCTTGAAACCTGTTCAGGCAAAACCAGCCATGAGCAATGGTAGTATAAGTTCTCTTGTATTGCCCTGTGAATGTATGTCAAACTTGACCTGGAAGGACCTGAAGGATCTTTGTCCTTATTTAATCCTTGGCCTTTCACAAAAAAACTTTATTTTTCTTTGCTAGAAGTTATAGCGTTTGCCTTAACTCTTACAATCTAAATTCATACGGAATGTCGATCCGTAAATAGATGAGATGTCTGAATTGGTTCATCTTTGTGCAGCATTCTCACTTAAACAACTTTTTACTAATCTTTTTCCATGTGAGATGAAAACAAGGTTTAGGGATGTAGGGAGATTTTGGGCACCTGCTGCAGGACTGTTGTCAGTAGTGCAGACTTTTGAAAACTGCACATTTAGTGCTGGTTGAAGAAACCCCCGGAGAAAGAATAAAGGCTCCTTCAACAGAGTGACCTAATGATTTTATTTAAGTTTATGAAAGGTGCAGGGTTACCCTTTGCCAGTACATGAAATTCCATGGATTAAGATACACTGTTTTGTTAGGCAAGGATGGTCTAAAGCTTTCAAATTGAACTGTGCTTGCAATTATTATTTCCACTCATACTCAGTTAATAGCTCATGGCAGTAAGAACAGATGCTTGTATAATAATTTGGTTAACTGTGTAGAATGGCAAAGCTTGATAAGGTAGAAAAATACTGAGTCAGAAGCTACTGTGACCAAAAATGTATTGTCTTTGTTTAGTTAATTTGATGGGTTAAAAAGCAAACAACAAACCACAAACCAAACACAAGAAATCCAAGCTGTAGACACCACTTCTGAACACAGTCAAAATCCCCCCAAAAAAGTCTGTTTTATTTATCTTGAACATTACATAACTGTGCATAAGGCAGTTATTAAAACTTCTGTGTTCTGTATCAAATACTTGAGCAAGACAAGCAATATTAGTGGCCAGTGTTAATCTACAGGTTTTTACATTCTCTATCCATGTTGTTGCTGTAAAAATCAAAACAAACCAACCAAACAAACCCAAACCAACTGCAAAACCCTATGAGAAAAAAACATACAAAATCCCCAAGCCAACTAATTTTGTCACTTCATCTGTAGACACAGTGAAATTAGGATACTGGGAGTGACTAAATAGAAATACAAGGCTATAGCTGATTGTGTCTGTAAGTTATTGTGAATACTGTAAAAAGGCATCTCTTTAATTGAGCTGTCTATTTGCCTGGACATGGTTCTTTAAAATCTTCCTTTCTCTGTATGGTTTCTTGTTTGTGAAGGAAGTAAATATGCATGCACTCCAGATTTATTCTTACACATTTAAATGGTATAGCTCAAATATCATTGAATATTCTTTTTCTACTCTTCTCAGAATGAGTGCTCATTTAAATCAGATATTATGAAAACCGGATGACTAATCCTAAATTCAGGTGTACTACACTCAGGCTAGGCAGATTGCTAGTTGATCATGCTAAGATGCTCCCTTATCCATTATTGGATCTGAAAAAGAGGAGGATTAAGAATTATCTGACTTCTCAGTTAATGTGCAAATCATCTAAAAGCTCAGCTTAGAAAGGTCTTAGAAAGCCGAACAGCACTAAAATAATAATCATGTCTTAAGAATTTTTAATAATATAAATGTGCCATATCACATTTTTAGAATGAAAATAGAGTTTTGTGGTTTCTATCTCAGATGGTCTTTTATCTCTCCCTGTTTTTGTAATTACATATGAAATTCATATAACTGTACTTTTAATTAAAATTTTTTTATTGCAATTAGAAGTTGTCACTTGGGACGAACTCACAGTGCTGAAACTTAATAACAATTATATTCCTTTCAGGCAATGGTAGAAAATAATTTGATAAGTATCTTTGGAAATGAGCATTAATCTATTTACTTTTAACAAAACATAATGTGGGGAAGGAAAAATGTATCTCAGGTAATATATTTGTATAATGTATCTATGATCTTTGCAGGGTTTGTGTCAGCGATACTTATTTCTAGTATCTTTCTCCTCTCTTGGTTATGGTGAAAAAAAACCTTCCAATGAAAAGATTGAAACACTGTTTTTCTGTATTTTCAAGGGACAGGAGAGTCTGTGAACCAGAAGGCATCTCTTAATGTTACATCTTTGCATTTTTAGGCTAGTTCTGCTGTTTGCTATAGTAATATTTGTTTTATCATTTCTATCACTCCAATATGTATACTTGCCTTTCGAAATCTGTGAAAAGTATTTAAAAAGAAAAGAGAAAATGTTAGTATTTCAAAACCCTATTATAATGCATTTTCAAATATGTCAGACACATCTTTGTTAAAATTAAACCAAGGATTGGTTTTGAGCGAATAGCCCTATATCCTTACAGATGCTGTGGATGGATGCATCTAAGCTGCTTATTATATTGATGGGTTTTGCTGCTCTGCAGCAAATGAAAACAGGCAGCTGCTTCCTCCATCAAAGCAAAAAGCAGCCTGAGTTTTTATTAAACGAGTGTTCATTTCTTCTATTGCCAAAATTCTTACACAAAACAAAAGAGCAGTTTTAGCACATTATTGCTTAACTAGACATGAACAACTGACAGCAAGTGATAAGCCTGTCTGCTTTTCACAACTGGTAATCATTTTTGGAATAGATGTTTTAATATAGTTGAATATAAAATTTTGTAATTTACATCTACAATGGTACATAAATTTATAGATCCAGTTTTTTGCAGGAGAATGAAGGCTATAATCACAAAAGGTTTGTTCCAGTGTTGTTTAATTTTTAATAACTATTTGAAAACTAGGTAAAAAACCCACGCACACACAACACAAATTCATTCATTTGAAAAAGATGTTAAAGACAATCTTACAAGTAGATTCGTACAGTTGGCCGATTTTTCTTGTGGAAGGGATATGCGTACATTTACAGCTTTGACTTGTTACTGCATTTCAGTTCCACTGAGCTTCTTAAGTTTCCACTCTAAAAGAAATTTGCAGATTGCAGACCATCATGTTTCCCTCCCAGTCATGAATAATAATGAGAATGAAAGTGAGAGATACAGTGCTGAGGCCATTTTGCCTAGGCTGAAGATCTCAGCCAGTGCTTATACATATTTTTCAATGATCTGAATATCATGAATTCTGCTTTAGATTGGAAGAGAGACAAGACTTTCTACAATATGTATGTGCATAGGGGGAAAAAAAATGGTGAGACTTGTTTCTCTTTATATTCCATTCAATTTTTTTCTGGTGTTCTTGTACCTTTTCAAACTCACTTATAGCATTCCTGCTGTGGAAAAGTAAGCTAGCCATTCTCCCTGCCTCAAATTACTCCTCTTCACTGGACTTAAAAGGTGGTTTGCCATCTGCAAAAGCCAGGTGCAGTAAGGCACAGATATAAGGTGCTACTGTAAAGGCTATTAAATACTTTTCTTTTTTTCACACTGTGCATTTACTGCTGAAGTTGCTCACTTGCAAATACTCTTGGGGTAAATTTCAGAATGCAGAGCTACAGACTAGACAATTGGACTTCCAAGATGGGTTAGCTTTTCAAAATGTTGGCATTTGAGGTTGCCAAATATCCAAAAGGGCTACTCTGTAGCTGTTCTCCTTTTGAAAATCTGCTCTCAAATTCAAATTTGTAGAATGTAATTTTACAATTCCAGGCACACCATCTGCAATTAACTTGGTGACAATGACTCCTCTTCTAGATGGTTCTGCTGTAAATGGGTGTAAACTTAAACTTTTTCGTGTACTGCAAACAGAATGAAGTAGTAAGATCTTTTCTCCAGTCAGTTTTTGACTCACTGAGTAATTCCCTGGATTTCTTCATTTTACTGAAGTGGCCAGACTTATCTTTAGATTATTGTAGCAGGTATTTTCTGTGAAAGGTTTCCGTTCCTCTAGACATGCATTTTATGGTATCTAAAAAATAAGTATTTGTAGTATTAGTGCCTTATTACATGTGTTTACATTTTTTAGATTCAATACACTTTAGGTCAGATCTTAGGTAGCAGGGATTACTGATTATCCTTTCATTTATGTCACATTTTGCATGCTCTGTGAACAAGTGAGTTAAAATAAAATCTTTACTCGGTGACTATACCGAGGAACATTTTTTATCATAAAATTATTATCAAAAAGGGGCTTGAGCTATGGAGTTTGAGGGAAGTTAAGAGTGAGAAGTATTTCTGAGAGCTATCTGTGCCAACTAACTGCAGCAGTGCAATTATTTGCAGGTAGTCTTTACTCAAGCAATTAGTCAAATTAGAGCACCCATGTTATATGTTACTAGCAAGATGTATTTGGCAGATGTACACTGTGCATCCGCTTTTTATGTAGTCTTAATTGTGCTGTTCATAATTTCATGTTTTCTCTCTGTCATGGAAGTGAAGTGTAGTGTGTGCCAGTTACAGAAGGGTTCATAATATTCGCTAGAGCTTAATTTGGAAATTTAACTCCAAAGTACTGTGCTATTGAATCTTGGTTTTGACCTGCTCTCTTAGTTCTCCGGCACCTTCAGCAGGTGGACCATGCATGGTGGTGGTGATCCACAGAAAAAGTAACTAGGGTAAAATCATCAAACTTATCCTCCCATGTAACTTGAATATAGTTCATAGTCAGTAGAAAGTAATGCTTGATACTGTAAAATTAGAGTTGTGACAATTCTACAGTAAGAATGAAAGAACCTTATTTTAAACTCCTAGTATTCCTTATGTTATATTCCTAGAATAGCCTTTTCCAGTAGATACCTTACTTTTGTGCATTTTCCATGTACTCTACAGTGTTTTAGGAGAGGAGATGGGAAATAATTGACTGTCTGGATAGGTACTTAATTTAACACCTCTGCACAGTCTATTGTAGTGCCAAAGGTTTCTCTGCTCTCCACCAACAATTGTTGTCAGTAGAGATAAAAAGTATTTAGGATCAGCAAACAATTCATCATTGCTCAGTGCAGTTGTTGGTACTACTTTTGAGACATTATTAATCTCTTTGCCCCAAACTTCTTTATTTCCTCTCACTTTGATAAATATTAAAGCAAATAAAGTGATTTCATATAGTCAAGAATCAGGACATAGAAAAAAAAGATCTTTTTGAGTATATTCATATGGGCAAAATTACTGACCTTTCAAATTTAAATTGTCTTTTCTTTTGAGGGTTAAGATGATTTGTGCAAAATTTACTTGAGACTTCAAATGAATAGGAAGACATCGCATAGTTTAATAGTACAAATAAAAGACAAAATTTGAATTTTGAAATCAGACGTCTGTACAAGTGGCTGTGTGAAGTGCTAGGGAAATGTGAAAATACGTTCGATTTGGCTTAGCTTGGAAAGGGACTTTTTAATCTCCTAACATGAATTAAGTAGTTGTAGGACTATCTTATAACTCCTACTCAGAGCTTCAAGGGACGGCTCACCTGTCACCTCCAGTTGCCTCTCTGTTTGCTGGCAGACAGTAGAGCAGAGTTCCACTAATCTTGCACTATTCCAGTTAAAGTAATCAGTAGCTACTGTGACTTCTTTGCACCTGTGGAGCACCACTAGGGCATAATGGCTCCAATAATCAAATGTCTTCTTTAAAAATACTTACCTAAAAATTCTTTTCTACTGACTTCTTTTCTTTTAGAACTTCACATCAGATCTCATTATTTGTTATCCAAAGGTGACAGCATTCTTTAAAATCCGTGGTGAAAAGCAACAGAGGAGAAACAATAATTTTAATATAATTTTTTTAGTACTAGATAATTTCTTTCTGGTGGACAGTTTCCTACACTATCATACAGGTTTCAGCAGTTTTAGATTTGATGCAGAAGCAGCATAGTTTTATGTTGCTTTGGACTAGTTGTGCTCCATCTGATAGTTAAACCAATACATCCTCAGAACGCTGTCTATACATGATTTAGAAGACCTGACACTTTCCAATAGCAAGCATGGTGAGAGTAATAAAACCAACTTATGTGTTCTTAGCATTTTATTAGCATATATTGGGTGTCTTTTCTTGATTATATCATACCTCAGGGTGTAAGGATAGTTCAGGTTGTTTTGACCATCCCATACTTTCATTCAGTGTGTCTAAGTAACTTGATGTGTCTCTGTCTCTTCATTTGGTTACTAATGTGCCAACTTGGGACAATGGAAATTCATGGTGTCATCAAGTTCCTGTGAGATAGACTATTACTGTGGTGAGATTTTATGATATGGTGGTAAGTGCTATAGAAATGCCTCTGTTTTGTACATCTCTGTGATGCACATGTAGCATTTCTCTATCCATCCATATGATTTACTGATAATGGTTTTTTATTCCTTCTACTGTAATAAGTATCATAAAGCTGTCTGGAAGCAGACATCATCTCTCTGCTAGCACATTTGTGGTGGATCTCCTACTCCATCCTAGTGATTAAAGGATACCTGCCAAGAGTTGAAATGTGGGCAGGCATTGCTCCATGACCAGTCTTTCTCCCATGTTTTCAGACATGCCCATTCTTGAGGGTCTCCTTTGAGCACCAGTGCAGCTTATTTTTTTTATACATTTCAATAGAGGTTCCAATGTTTTCTGGCAATTATTCTCTGTTTTCACATTGTTGTTATAAAAGGCAATAGTTTTAAACACTCCAGTAAATGTTTAAAAATATTTATTTTTGCAAAAAGATACTCTTTTTTCTCTCTTTTTCCTCATGTAGTGAGATTTTTCAGTCTCCCTGTTTACGACTTGTAGTATATTCATAGCCTTGTAAACACAAGCACCATTTGGGCATCTTTTGATATTCTTTTGCTTATACATATGTAAATAATTTACTATCGTGTAAGTAGTTGCACATGCAAATAGGTACCAATGTTGTGTATTGATAATCAAATTCAGAAATCAAAATGAGAATAATTTTATTTTAAATATGAAAGAATTATTTTAAGTGTGTTCACAGGAAACTTAATCCATATCCATATGTATGTGTTTGCAGGCAATAAATTATGCTTTTCACAACCTAGTGGTACTTGTTAATTCATAGGAATTGCTGCATTTCTGCATTACAGTGGTATGTTTTCTAACAGAAGCAGAACTATCTTATACTTGCAACTTCAAAATGTAGGTCATCATGTTGGTGAATGTAGGTCAGAGTGAAGGGGAAGAAGACAGAATGCAAACTCCTCCACATGGATCTTTAAGCTTATCCCTGTTTTGAAGGTAAAGAGGCTTACCTACCTGTTCAAGCACGAGAAGCTTTTCCTTTTACTAAAATTAACACAAGTATTCTGGCTTCTGGCTTCTTGGCTTAGCTGGCAGCATTGTGTGCTTCCACACTGGAGACGTGTTCATGAAAGACCTCCTGACTCTTGCTTCTTTAGTTGCCAGCTGCTTGTATCATTGCTGAGGTGATTCTTCCTTCCCTATGGGGGAAAGCAGCAGAGAGGAGAACTGTGTGCCTTGCTGGCATCTGCCTAAAGAAGAGCATTGTCTTTCCAAAGGTGCTTTGCCCTTCTCTCAGCACAGAGCTATCTGATACACCTGCAGTTTCAGCTGGTATCAGCACTGTAACGGTAGCAGGGGAAAGAACAGTGACCTCTTATAAAAGATTCAGTGACACCATTCAAAGTGCCCTCTCAATAACTGCAGAAAAGTGAGAGACATTTGACTGAGGGTACTGAAAAGTCAGATGTTGAAAGATTTTGCTACACCTGACAAGTATTTTTAAAATTCACTCACTAAAAGTTTGCTACAAAAGGGGTTTGGGTTTTTATGTTTGTGGGTGTGGGGGTTTTTTGTAATGTGAGATATAAGTATTATAAATGGTATTAAATTAGCCATGTCTTCACTAAATATTAAAAAAGCACTTTTATTGCTTGCGTATATACCAGTCACTGCAAACTGAAACATTCTTTATATTATACACTAAAATATTTAAACAGTTATTATATTTATTGCAAAATCTGTCATTTTAGCATATTTCAATGCTCAAAGGCATTGAAATGCTCAAAGGGAGATGGAAAACCCTGTAAAATTCTTAGTGTATGTTTCACTAAAGAATGGGTAGTCTTGTGGGAATATTTTATTTTAACCCTTAGCAAGTCAAAGCAAAATATCACATTCACAAACATCTGATCAGCCTGAACTGTCATAAACAGGATAAATATCAATATTGCATTAGTGGTTTTGCCATGTATATGTATCATCACTTTTTTTTTCCTTTAAGATCTTCATAAATTTTCATTACTTATCACTATGAGGTAGAGTAGTTCAGAATACTTACGGGATGGTAAGAAAGTATTACATTGATGATGATTACAATCAGACTCTAAGGGATTTAAAGGCAGACAGTTTCTCCCAAACTCTCCTTCTGTTGAAAGTGGTGAGATGTTTTTGATGTGTTAAGAACAAAAAGTGGGTAAAAATGGTCTAAGGGATGCCCAGTAATTCAGTTGCTTAGAAATATCTAAAGGATACTCTGCATGTCTGTTTGAAGTTTACTGAAACTGTTGAAATGTCTGTAGTTCATCATAATAAGTTTCTGTCTCATTAATTCATAATGCCATGTGTTGGGGCAGGGGGGGAGCTGACCCTGGATTTTACCTGTGGACAGAAACGTAAACTTGTTTTTTCATTGCTAAGCAATAACAGATGAAAAACTCATACAACCATAATGTGGCTGCATATGGCTGTGATTCATCCTCCTTTAACGTTGGGAAGCTTTGCAGACCTAAGTCAAGTGCCCAAGTATGAGTCTGTTTTCCCCAGACTGCCTCCAGCAGTGGAGTCTGGTGACTGCAGGAGAGTGTGCAAGCCACATGGGATCTGTGCTGCCTGTTGCAGCTATGGAAAGTTTACCACAGTCCACAGAACAATTAGAAAAATCCTTCAGTGCCTGTTAAACAGAATATAATCACTTGTATTTCCTCTTCTCCTCAAGAACTTCTTGAGCCACAACTAGAAATCACACTGTTTTGTTGACCTAGTCCTGCATTTGTCCTTAGCATGTGCTGCTGGTCAGTGTCCCTTACAGTCAGACTGATGCCTGACCTACACAAACTAAGAGAAAAGGAGCTAAATAAAAACAATCTGGGAAGAAATGGAGTAACTATAGTATGATGAGATCTATAGCTAATAAAAAAGGAGAGGACTCCTGTCCCCTGTTGGAAACAGGCTGCAAGGCAGGGTTGACCTTTCATCTGGCCGGGTACAAACAGGTTGATGTTCATGTGAATGCCCAAATTAGTTAAATTTTATATGACTTTTAAAGTCTTGAGTATATGTATAGATAAGTGTTTATGTGTGTGCAATGCATCTATACATTTCTGATAATTAGTTGGGATGAAGTCTCTGAAATATTCAATTCCAATGCTTAAACCTTGCCTTCTCTTTTTTTCTTTATTCCATGTTATTATGACAGATTTAGAAAATGAAACAGTGGGTAGAAGTCTGCAAATGGTTATATGCATTCAAATATTATTTTAGACCCGAAAAACCCCCTGTTCTAAGAAAGCAAATATCTTTGTTTTATAGGTCTCTGGCCGTCTGAAGAAGTACTGGCTTACTACTGCCTAAAGCATAATGAAATATTCAGGTACAGAGTTAAACATAAAAAGATATTTTCCAATCTGTTAGTTTTATTGTATCTGCATGGTAAAGATTGCTATGATTTAAGTCCTCAGATTAAATTTAAAATGTTCAAGGTGAAAGCATGTTGCTCTTAACAAAGAATTCTGAGCTGCCTTTGGGTACTAATATTGCACAGCAAGCTTTCTGCTATATGTCAAAGACTTTTGATTTCCACTCAAGGCGTTTTATTTCACTTTGATTTTTGGGAAACAAAAGTGAAGCTCAAATCGATCAGTACTGATTGTGAAGGTCAGGAAAAATAAGATATTCTTTAAACTGACATCTGTTGCAAAGCAAGCAAAATATTACCTGATAAAATACATAATAATCACTGTATATAATAATGGAGGAATTTGCACCTGTCTTTTAAGTGTTGTGAAACAGTTTTGAACCATCCTGCACTTCTATTCAGTTTTGGTGTTTGTCACATTTTCTAAACTTGTAGAAGTCATCTATCAAGGCTCCAATAGGAACATCTAAAAATAAAATCCATCCTGCATCCTTTCTTTCTCCTGAGTATAGTGAGATTTGCACTCGGAAATCCTTGAAGTTTCATTGTCCAGAGGATGAATAGGGTGCAATGAAAGCCATTATAACAATGCATTTGGAGGCATAAATTGTGTTCGCAGTGAGGGTGTAAGGCTAATACCAAGTAAACCAGCTTGGAGCATACAAAGTCCCTCAGTTTGTGTGCATATGATGTTGGTAAAATAAGGAAGACCAAAGTGTAATTACCTGCCCCTTGTTACCAAATCAGCAAGCATATCAACTTGCTCAGACTCCTACCTGAGACCCAAGGCCTGGCACCAAAGTGTGTCCTGGCTTATAGAGCCTCATTTCTACTCCATCACCTGAAAGAAGCCCAGCCCATTAGGGAAGGTGACTAATGCACCTAATGTGGCAGCTGCTGCTCCTTCCTCCCAGTTCAGCTGGGCACTGCATGGTGTGACTTCTGCTGCCATATTGATGTCCCTGTAGCATTTTGCTGCCCAATCCCATGCAGTGGCTCGAATGCCCTGTTTGTTCTCCAAGGCTCCTCGCAGCAAACCTCCCTGTGTTTTTGACTCAAAGGGTGTTTTCCTAGTTTGGGTGTCCAAGCCGGGATACTCAGAGGGAGGGATCAGTCAAACTGCCCTGGAGTAAACGGGAAGTTTCACATCCTTGTTTTTCAGGATTATGCCCGCTTGACAGTACTCTCTCAGTAGAGTTTCTTATTTTAAATCTCATTAATAAATGTCACTAAATATTGCCTGAGAGACAGAGACGACTTTTAAAATCTGCTAATATGGAAACTTTGCACTGAAACAAATTATTTGTATGCATAAATATTTATGACTATTGGTGTGTATGTATATGCGTACATATTATGTACATAGGAATTTGGTTCAAAATGCTCTGGAAACCTCACATTACTTTCTGTGTTTATTTCAGTAAGCATGACTCTTTTAAAGGATTAAGTGCTTTGTAAGTCTTGTATATAAAATATATATGTGTATATACTTCTAATATATAACACACTTGGTTTATGAAAATAAAAACTTATGTGAGAAAAACTCAAAATCATTCTATTTAAACCATAAACTGCAAATTTTTACAACTGTTTTTGTATTCTCATTGGGTTTATGTACAGCTTGTTCCTCCAAACTGTGTCTGTCTTTTGTCTCATTTTGATTATATAACTAGACTTTTTTCAAATAAAATTTGTGGGGTCTCAGAAAACTGTATCTATCCCATCCACACAGTGAGCATTAGTACACAGTCATACAGCCTAGTCTGCTCACCTCAGTGAACAAAATATCAGCATCTATATACTGATAGGCATCCTAGATGCTCTTCCTAAATATCAGTGTTGAGTGAGTAGTGAGGTGATAGTTCCAGATAAAAACAGATTTTCAGATGTTGATATTTTAGGGGAGAAGAAAAGATGCACAAAAAAACCCAAAACAAAACAACCAAACTGTTTAGCTGAAATTCCGTTTTCTGCCTGTCAGAAATGTCTCAATGCCAGCTGTAACAGTTGCCACAGATTTGGCTATAAAGCAGTGTGTTCCTAAATTGAGGCTCTGCCTTGCCCCAGACGCTGCTTCACACAATTTCGATGTGGGGTCAGCATCCCTCCCTCCTCCCCTCCTGGGGCAGGCCATGGCTCTGGAGGACATTCTTTATGGCTCCCCCTGCAAGCTCCCATCCGGCACACTCTTTGCACCAAATTATATTTCACATGCACGTCTTAATAACAGCACAGTATGGTCTAAGTTAAAAGCAGCCTTTTAGACCATGTATTCAGCCCTTTGATCGGGCTCAGTTTAGGCTCTTGACACTAACTTCGTTTGGTTTTCTGTGGCTTAACCGTTTGCTGTTCCCATCGTTGTTCATAACAGCATTGTTTGTAGGTCACTTGCAGTTTTAAGTGCTAATTGAAGGATCAGATTTCTTCATGTGTAATTGTTTTGTGGTATACAGCTTGCTTTAAAACTTCTCCCTTTTTAATATAAAAAGGCTTTTAGGCATAACTGTATGGAGAGATATATAAATCATATTAATTTCCCCATTTACTTCTCTAGCTGTTTTTGCAAGAATGAATGTGGATTAACATTGTTATCCTTTCCTAACAATTATCTTTCGCTACTCTAGCTAGTTTAGTTCTAAAAGACAGAGCCATTGACAAGGGAAAAAAGGGAACCTTCTCAGATTTTTCAGCTCAGCGGTGGTAATGTTGCACTGAACACTAATGAGGGAACCCCCACTGATTTGCCTGCTTTGTGACTTTTCTATTTCATAATTATTTTTAAAACGCAAAATGACATGAGGTAGCCTAGTCATGTCTCTACAACTTCCTGGTAGCTCAGTTCTTACTGCAGATGGCAATTTGTTCTTGTAACATATATGTCTCTCTGACCATTTTCATCTAATTTGTATGGGTTCTACCATTTTCTTTCTCTCTTTCAGGGACCTTGCTGTGTGTGAGCTAGGGGGTGGCATGACATGCTTGGCTGGGCTCATGGTAGGTCTTTTCTCAATTCCAATCCCATTCAGAGGAAGAAACAAAAGGAAAAATGTTCCAGTGCCTCCAACTGCTGGGTCAGAGAACTGTCAACAGCCTCAGCTGCGGTCAAGCTGCAGAGTCTTGAGAGACCTTCTAGATTGACTTGCTTTCGTATCATATTGATTTTATGGTTGCCTCGATGAGCAGAAACATTTTACCTTGGTGTAGTCAATATCTTTTGTTGTGACATTCCAGGCCACGTACGGTCTGTTTTTCATTGCCATAGCCGAAGCTTTTTTTTTTTTCAGATTATAGTCCCATTTGCTAAGATACAGGAATAGCCTGGCGAATCACAGTTGGAGCACCATGATATAGCTGCTAATGTTTTGCCTGCATTATTACACCAACAAACATGATCCAGAGCTCTCGGTAATTAGATTCTTTTGAATTAGATTGGCCATTCAGGAGAGTCGTTCACCATTCTCTGGGTTCTGAGTCATGTATTCAGGAGATATTATGTAGCAGTGCAGTGCATTAGACAAGTTTTTATGTCTCTACAAATAAAAGCATATTGTTACACTGATTGGCATTTGACAAACCTGTCGCTCTTATACAATGTGTCGAGGTTACAGCCCAATGTGCGAGCATGTCAAAGCTCACAAAAAAATTACCCTTACAAAGCCATCTGCCTGCAATGCAAAGTTATATGAAGGGCATCAGGCAGTCAGACAGAAGCAAGCTGAAAGGCAGAGTGACAGCCTTGTATGATGGCTCTACTAGATAAACAGAAGCCCGCAAATGAAAGCCTCTCAGAATACCATCATCGGCTGTCACAATGCAATTACGGAACAGAATGATAGCAAGATAGAGGCTCCCGCAAATGGAATGATAAAAGTATTGACTGATTTGATTGAATGATTAAAATAATGCAGACATAAAATGAAAAAAGATTGAAGATTGTTACAGAGAAATAGGTGAGGAAGCATGATACTGAAGGCTTGTCACTCCTGTCTTCACTTCCACACAGACAAGCATATTTGCTCATTGTTTGCTGTGCTCTTTTTTTCAGGTTGCTATTTCTGCAGATGTCAAAGAAGTTCTGTTAACTGATGGAAATGAAAAGGCCATCAAAAGTATCCTTATTCAGATAGAAAACTGGTTTGTTGTGCTCGTTCCTTTTTTACTGGCTGAGTAACAATCGATATAAAGACAGACAGCATGGGGTATATTAAGAAAAGTCCCCACATAAGTAATTAAAAAATACACATAGAATGTCTTGAACAGAGCTACAGCTTCCCACATAATAAATGCCACATTTTCTCCTTTAATTAAAAATGCAGGTGTTGGTATAGAGCAAGCACAGTCGTAAATATTTGTCTTGTGGTTGAGTGCTGACAGACCTGTGTGTGTATGCTGCACGTTCACAGGAGGCATAGGAGTGAATCAAATCATTAGCTCCCCTTCATGTATCCGTTTTGCAAAGGAGCTAGATTTTTTTTTTCCTACTTTCAGATACCAGCCTCTTAAAACATACCCAGCATTCATATATTGTCATAGCTTTTCCAATGTATATTGAAATGTTTCATTGTTGCTGCTAAGTTATCACTGCCTGCAAATTAGCCATTTGGTTTGCTTAATCAATTATCAATTTATCATTATTTCTCTTGAAGTAAGATTGCAAAACTCCTCTGTCCCTTGTAGAAAGTATTTTATTGTATTTTTTATAATAGATTAAATTGCTATTATGCCCTTCTAATATGAACATACAGTTCAGAAAATTGAACTGGACTTGGGCTAAGAGAGAGAATGAGTGAGCATAATTTGTGGCCACATTAAATATCAGCACAGAACAAGAACAGATATATACAGTGAATACTAATAGCCCTTAGAAATTGAGAGGGAAAAAAGGAAGATATCTATTTGCTTTTGTTCCTTGATAATCTTTCCATTTACATTTTAAGGCAGGATAATTTTTCAGGTTTCAGCCACTGCAGCATCAGAATTATTTAGATTTGAGTTTTGTATGTATTTGAGAGCTACCATAATGAGTAATTAATGGAAAAAAAAAAAGAAGTTAAACTAATCTGTGGCTTAAATAAATTGCAGTGCTGATGCCTGTTAAAACAGGAGACATTTCAGTGAAATACTATTAACTACTACCCTTAAAAAAGACTTTCTCAGAGGCAACTGAGGTAACTATAATTGCTTACAAGACTCAAACAATTTCGTGTTAAAACCAGCCAATCGTAGATCATAGCTGTTAAAAACTCGAAGTAAGCCTGCTAAAAGTCTCCATTTTCTTGAAAAGACAAGTTGTCAGCTGTGTTCCAGGGATTCTTATTTTGTTAAATTCTAGCTTGTTAGACTTGTGTCTTGAGGAGGAAGTATTCATTATTCTGTGTGTTTTAATCAGTGCCACCCTTTCCAATCTTTCTTCTATGTCATTATGAAGATAAAAATGTGGGAAAAAAGAAGTGTTTCAAAACTAGCCTAACAAAACAAGCTAATGTTGTATAGAAGCATAGGTATTTAACAAAAGGTCATTTTATCCACAGAAAGCTTCAGGTGGGCTCAGTAATCATCAAGTCAGCAAATACCTTGCACAGCAGATTCCATAAACATACCTGAACTTTTTTGAAATGTAGAAGTCTTTTGTAGCGAGGAAAATTGGCAAGTGCCAAAAGTTTTCACTCAGTCTTTGGAATTAAGCAAATAAAAGTGCTTTTATTCCTGAAAAAGATACTGTTAATGTCATCCAATTATCACACCTTAGTTTTTCACAATATGTTTTAGAAATATCTTCTGTTTCCAAAAGCCCTACAAGAAGTCTTCATCTGTATTCACTCAGTGAATCCCTAACAGGGAAGCTATTGGTGGACGGCTCTAACAGGAATTTATTTTTCTTTTTTAACATTTGGTGCTCAGAAGGCTCAGCATTCAAAGTGCTTTTATTGTGTTGGATTTTACAATGGGCTTAATATTAGCAGGGTGCCAAAGTGCAGCAGGCTAAGAACTTTGCCATGTAGGTGGAATGTATCCTTAAAAGTGCACGTAATAAAATTTATGTTGCATTTTATCTTGTTTATGGATTTCAGTAGTAATTTTATGATCTGTCTTATGGTAATTTTCTTTTGCACTCTTTTCTATAGTGACTAGCTATAATAGAAGTTTAGGCTAAATTTAGATCTATTTCAGCCACAACAAACTCACTGAAATCAGTGAGAATTTTAGGTGTAATTGGAAAATAGCATTTGTACCAAAGTGCTGCTGACTATAAATGACCTATTCCTGCTAATTTTTCTTATTGCAGATGGTATTTTTTAATTGTTTAGCATACCAAATTAAGGTAATGTGGGATAAAATACTGTTTTCTTTCTTAGGATCTGCTCTTCAGGGATGGTTAATGCCTAGTATTATGCTTTTTATGTAGGTATTATAGATTAAAATAATCTTGTTTTAAAATTACTGTTTACATCTTCTCTTTAAATTTCTTAGGAAGCTTAAATTACATGCCAGTCATACTATAATATCCAAAGATTACTTTCCAAAAAGTAAAAGTCGTTGTCAACAAAAAAAAAGAAAAAAAATCCCTGTCAGAAGCCAGGAAATCACCAAGCAAGCCTGCTAATTATTCTTAATGGGCAAGATGAGCACATTAAGAAACAAATGAATACATCAGTGAAATGTAATTGAAAATCGACCTGGCAATAGTGCATTGCATCTGAGAATCTGCCTTTGTATTATCAACATCATCATAATTATTGTTGTTTTTGTTGTTGCTATCACTATTCAGTGAGCATAACTAACAGCTTTGCTTTGTGAAATTTCCAGCTTTTTAGGACTTGATTTTTCTTTTAATTTTTGACATGCTTCCTATTAATCTCCATTTCATACTGCCACGTGAAGTATTCACTTTGTATGTTTTCAATATCTATATTAGGATATGTTATTGAAATGTTAGAAGTTAAAACAATTTATGATTTAGTTAATTTCAAATAATTGTTGCCATTTTAACCCTCTCACTGTGAAATATATTGCTATATTTTTATATTGATCCATGATCTTATGTATTATGTTTATGGAGGTTTTTAAAGGGATATTATGGTTTGAGTTGCTAATCCATTTAAAAGACTTCAGTCTAACTCACTGGTTTTCCTTATTGTGATCAGGTTTTAATTGATGAAATAGATAATTTATATAGCAAAATCAGTGAAATAAAGACAGACCTTACTCCTTTTGCAGTTTGGTTCAAAACTTTATTATTGGTTTAGTGCATTTTATCAAATTTTTTTCAGGATCATTTAAATAAGGAAATTATTAAAAGTAAAAACATAGACATATCTAGTGAATAATAAATATATACACCGGGCAGAGTTACCACATTCATCCCCATTTGTAATTTTGGGTCGTATGAATTCAGATACAAGTTTTTGAACTTAAGTAATGTCTGTGGCATAAGTCAATCATGAACATCAAATTCTATTTCCTCAGAACACTGGAAGCAGCTGTATTCAGTTCGACATGTCCAAATCCAAGGACGAGGTTAATTTTAGTAAAAATTCTCTCCTATTTCAGAGGGGCTGTGTACCTTCTGCCTTAGCTCTGTTTCACACCATGCACTGGTGACTTGAACTACTGAAAGCATCAATAATACAAAACATCGTTGCAGAGCACTGTAATGGCCATTAAAATACAGCGTATGGATCTTTCAACAGTCCTGGGAAATTTAGATTAGAAGGGTCATGTTCAGCCTGAATGCCTGACGACATGGGCTCATAAATTATTTAAAAAAGCTGGTGTTAACATGTTTATAACCATTATTAATAGTTTTAATCAGTTGTATAATTTAAGTGCAGTGTAGCTAATTTATCAACAATGTTATTTCTGCCTTTACTTATAAACAGCATGCTTTGCTCATAGTTACCTATGCCTTCCTGTTGCTTCATAGGTATAGACCATTCATTTACTACTTCTCATTGCATACTGTAGAGAAGATTTAAAAGGCACATCCAAACTACAGAGATTTGTTTCAACCAGTTTTCTGTCATTCCTTTTCTAGTTTTTGGCTTCAGAAAATACCAGTTGTCTATTCCATTGTTTGGATAGTTTGGATAGAGGCTTTCCTAAAATAACTTTTCTTAAATAACCAACTCTGTTAGGAAGGCCAATTATGTGATTTCAGCAAAGCAAATAGAAAGATATATTAATGATATTTCGAATTAGCCTGAAACTATTGTCCAGTTTTCTTATAAGAACACTTTCAAAAAATTTGAGGTATTTTGTGGATCTAGAAACATCCTCCTAATTAGTATCAGGTTTCCTGTGCCTTAAATAAAGAAGAGGGATTGTTGGCATCTTTATCAGAAATGTCTAAGATAATTTTTTATATTTGAGACTGAATCATTCAAATGCATATGGATTCACACTGAGTGGCAATTAGGGACAATTAGTATTCTCATGGTTTTCACTTACTTGCTATACCTTTTCCTTCCAATGGCTTCTCACTAACTGCAAATGATTGATTATGAAGGTTATCTTTCTAGCCACAGATGACTGGGCTCAGCTTCCCTTGAAACTTTGCTTTCACCTGCTTGAATGGCTACTCAAATTTGTGATCTGATCTTGCAAACTACAAGAAGCTGAGATGCAAAGCTGAGGCACTGTTGTGGTACCTAAGGGGAAGAAAAGGCATTTATTGGTTTGTACTCTTTTATGGTAGTTCCAGATCTTTCTCAGGAAAGCAAATGGACTAGAAACTCCTTTGCCTATAGGTTAAGGTGATCCTGTTGTGTTCTGGATTCACACAGGCAGAGCCAGGAATGAATGTTTGTGTCTTTGTGGAAGGGCAGGTACACAAAACCTGTAAGTCTCCAAAGTCTCAGCACTGGGATATAGTGATATAGCCAAAAGCCACACAAACTACACTGAAGATTTAGTAACAGTGCTAAAAAATTTCAGTTCATTATGATTGCCATTCTTATATTTTTAAATAGTTGCCTTTAAATATATATAAGGTATGGGAAGTCTTTTGTCAGGTCCCTGGGCTAGAAATTCCTTAAATGAAACAGTAAATAGAGGTTGGCAACAAGAGCAAATTGCTGCATAGATATATGGCTGATGTGCTGGAGCAGTACTATAAAATTTATGCTTCTGAAAAAAGACTGACTCAGCACAGAATAAAGAAGACCAAACAGATGAGAGACATTATGAAGGTATTAGTGATGGAAAAGAGTGGGGTTTATTATTTTTGTTATTGCTCTAGTTTTGTAGGTAATTCTTAACAATTATACTACAGATGTAAATGAGATCATCACAAGAAACCAAACTGCTGGAGTATTTAAGGCTCAGAAAGTGTCAAGCCGGTAAGATTCTACTAAACTTTTTTCCTGAAAATGATATTAAGCTATATTACTGATTCTTACATGTACTTCTGTATTTAATGTAGATGTGAAATGTATGCAAAAGTGTGAAAGTGTGACCTATGTTACTGCTCCTGACAGAGATGTATATATAATATAAGTAGGTAAGTGATGCAAGCCAAAAATTTGGAAGTATTAAAAAGAATTTAATTGCTTTTTAGCACAGGAAATACAGCATGATTTTTCTTGGTGACATGACCTCTCTTTCCTTTTTATCTTTTAACATACGCTATGTCTCTTCAACCCATGGTTCAGTGCATGGTTGAAATCTGGCTGGTTCGGAGTCAACACTACCCATTGTGCTGAATATCAGGCTTGGAATGAATGTACTTAAACCACTGGCAGGTTTCATGTTAAATAGAATTCAGGGTTGCAACAAATCCTGTTTGCCCCTGAAGCAGATGTTGGAGCATCCATGGGAGGGTTTTTGGTCACCTTGTCTGTGTGCTCAGTATTGTGTTGTCACTGCAAGGACAGATAGGGAGCATGGGAACCAGGCACGGGGTGCTGGGCGCCTTCTCTCATTGACTGTGTCTTGTAGTGCAGGCTACACCCAGCATTTTTCTCAGAGTGCACCTGCCTTTTTGCCTCTGAGTTAGCCCTGATGGCACACTCTAGAGGATGAGCACTGTAGAGATTGAGAGGCTTTGCTTTCAGATTGTCTCCCAGACCCCTTCCTACCCATCCTGTAATAGGTGGTGCCACTAAACTATCTGCTTTGCTGAGGTATCTTCAGGTACAGTAGGGACTGGAAGTAGCTGAAAAAATGAACTGTGTTCATCTCTTCCACTATTTTAAAAAGTAAATTGTAAAATACTTTGTATTCATGGTATAGGGTTAAGAATTAGAAGGTGGCTATCTAAGAGCAAATAGTCCACTCTTATTTGTGTGTCTGAATAATATAATTTTTTTGATGGATCGCATTCCAGAAGGTCTCTCAGTCTTTCTAAAAGTGAAAAAAGTAAAGCGGAAAAAAGGCTGACAAAAGCAAACTGTTATGCAGAATAAGGTTACTAACATTCAGGGTTAAACCCATACAGTATTACTGGCTATCATTCATGTCATTTAACCCTATGCTTATGCAGCCAATCTGTGCAGAGAAGTTCTTTTAAGTGAGCACTTAGGGCTGGAAAAATTCTGCCTTCATTAGGGTGCATGTCCATATAACTTAAGAGATACATCTCTGCATCCTAATAAAAGCCTGCCAGGTAGACAAAGGCCACACAGGCCCCAGGTCTTTCAGGTTCCACGTGCTGAGCATCTCTTGTGAGCCCTCTGACACTCTGCTGAGGAGAGGCTGTGTGGGATGTCCATTCAGAAGCTTAGATTTTGTAGATTTCCACAGTGTATGAGATTTTGAATTTCATCCCTTGTCAAGATTTCAAACCTGGTCTTTTAGATATCAATCAAAAGCACATTTTCTACTTTGTCCTCATTTACATTTATCTAATGCTTAAGGTCATTTGTGATCATTTGAGTGTATTTCAGCATATGGAATCAGTGAATAATAGATTTCAGCCTCACGCTGTGAAGAAAGATTGTGTTTTTACAAGACGTGATGTTGTTTACTGGGTGTTAATAATCACTAATTAATAAACATATCTAGGCATCATAAAATGTTGCATTTTAAGGAGTAAAAATGTCAAGTGTTTAACTTCTTGAGTGCAATAGCATTTGGGGCCTTATTTGCATAAATAAAATAATTAAATTACAAAACAATGTGAAGTACTATATGAAAACATAAGGCTCGTTATAACAAATGATTCAATTTTTATTTCTACATTCTTAGGGCTTTTTTAGATTGGTTGTAACACTATAAAGTTTTATAAAATGAGTATTCAAATTACTCTAATGGATTGATCAGTCCTTCTGATTCAGTAACGACATGTGATGGAGACAGTAACAAAGTTATATGATCCCTTCTCAATGCCTTGAAGAAACTAAAAAGCTGATGTAAAGTGTGAAATATTACTGTAACCTTGATCCACTTTTCCTACAACTGAAAGCCTTAGTTACATAATGGCTATGGGGAGATAAAAAAGAGAAAAAAGAAAAACACAAGAAAATGAAGGAAATATGGTCTTCTGTAGGGAAGAATTCAACACTGGTGTGCAAAGTGATAGTCAGTGACTTCTTTTGCATTGATTAGATCTTGCAGGCAAATTAATGTAGTGATGTATGTAAGTGATTTACTGCAACATCAGTTTAACCTGAGGAAAGCATGTTCTTTGCTGTAACGCATCATTTGTACAATGTCCAGTCTTGCAACTTTGCAGTGTCCAGTGCAAAGTTAAAAGATTCTTTCCCTATAAAAGATAATTCAGAATAGACCCTTCTCACTGTGCGTTCACCTTATGTCAGGGTCTTGTACTCTTTTCCTTGCACATGAGCAGAAATGTTCCAGACATTTTAGTCTATGCTTGGAAAATATATTGTGAAAGGAACAATCCAGTATCAGCCAAGACAAGTTAAACTGGGACAACGTGCCATACATTTATTTGTTTAGATTTATACAAAATGCAGTAAATGAGCACTTATCTAGCTCTCTGCCAACTCTTGATTATTGTTTAAAAATACAGTAATGTAAGCCAAACTGGCAGTTTGCCATATTATGTGTTATAATGTAATAATAGATATTTAGTAAACAGTTTACTTCAGCAGTGGATATACAATTCTATTTTATTTTTAGTTTTCATGAGTACGCTCAGGAGTTCTTGTTCATGTATACTGGAAATAGGTACAGTAATACCACCCAGTTACTGGTAATGTCTTGCTATAGTGAAGGGTATTAATTCCATGTATAGGTTCGAAATTTTTTTTTTTTTTTTTTGCTGTTCAGAAATTACCCATGAACTGTGCAGTTTACGTTTACCTTATAACTTAGTGTATGAGCTATCACAATAGCAGTCTTTGTGCCATCAGCTGTGATTGGTTTGACATGCATTATATCATTGTTTTCAACATGTCCACCAATTATTAAATTAGCAATAACAAAGTCAAGGAATCTCTGCTCTTTGTCTTATATTTGTTTTAATGTGGAAAACTTCCCAAGGCAGCTGTTTGTGTAGTAGAATTTTGAAAACTTGTTGTATTACAAATGTCATGGTGGAACAGCTTTACCAAAGAGGAAGGCTTGCAGTGTATTCTGCAGGTTAACAGGCTCAGTCTGTGTTGCTTACCAGGGAATTTGTTCTTCCTTCAGATTCCCTTGTCTAAGACTGAATCTGTCAAGAGCAAAAGTTTTATTCTAATTGCTGATATGGGAACTGTGAAGTTTTAGCTACAAACAAGTTTATTGTTTTCCTAAGAGTTTCAGAGAGATTACAGGCCACATAGGAGTGTAAGCAAGTACATGTAACATCAAGTCAGTAAGAGAAATGCTTGTGGCAATGCACCCTTTGATTTGATTACTAATAGCGTATAACATTTTATTACTCCATAGTCAACTTTAGAACCCACATCAAGAATGAGTGACCATGTGCAGAGAAGGGACAATTCCTTTTCCTTAAAGATTAACACATAGGTTAAAATCTTCTCTGAGATCTTAGTGTTCCTTACAAATTTAATGAATTCACAAGCTTTCAGAACTAAACCTATAAAGAAAGAAAGTCTTCGAAATACTAAATGACATTCAGTATAATAGTGGATGAGATTTTGGTGACAGAGCACTCAATTACATTGTCCTCATTCTGCTCTTACATTAATGGCCTGGGTTTTTTGTATCTGCCAATATGTGAATATTTTACCTTACCGCAATGCTCTTCAAATATGCGAACTTTCTAATCTTGCAGATTCCAACGGGTCAGGTAACAGGTTCCATCAACATGGGACAGCCTTAATAAAGTCTCTCTGTTTTCATACATCAAAATGATTTGAGTGTTGCTGAATCCAAACTTTTGGAAACCATTTCTTGAATTGGTCTTGATTCTTAAAGGAATCCCTTTCTTCCAGCTACTTTTCCAGTCTCCTTATGTAATGTTCTTGCATACCAGCATCTATTGGTAAGGAGGAAGCTGCCAAAAGGAACATTTCCTCTCTGCTTAGAAAGAAAAGGCTCCTGGTTCCTGTTCACTTTATTTGATCACTTCATGTATGTGGGGGAAGATACAATGAACAGTCTGTCTGCTCATGTCCATTGTGAGGTTGTAGCTCTTTATCACTCAACTCAGGTGGAAACCATTCCGTACCTCTGATCATAGTTGCCCTGCTCTATATCTTTTCCAGTTTCAATCTACTAATTTTCAGATGACTGTGAGCAGTACTGCATTCAAAGTGTGCATAGGTGTATGTAGTGGAATAATTATACTTTTTGTTCCCCTTGTGAAAATCCTAGTGGTGATTTGCTTTTTTCACTGCAGTTGAGCACAGAGCTAATAGTTTCATGACACTGTCTGTCACAACATCAGGAGCTTTCCAGTGGTGGTCAGTTTGGAGACCTTCATTTTCTATATCAAGCGAGAATTATTTTTCTCACTGTGCACTTTGCATTTTTCCACACTGAATTTCATCTGTCATTTTATTGTCCAATTGCTAATTTTCATCCTTGTGCAATCCTTCACAGTCTTTTCCTCACTATCTTGAACGACTTCTTAACATTAGCAAACTTTGCCACCTCAGTGCTCATCTCTTGTAAATGTGTTGAATAGAGCAGGTCCCAGGGGAACTCTGCTGATTATCTCCCTCCACTGTGGGAACTGACCATTTGCTACGACCCTGTTCCCTGTCTTTTGTTCTATTATTTAGCCGTGTCAGGACTCTTGTCCTGCAACAGTCTATTTTCCTAAAATGTTGTTAGTGAGGTCTTTGCCAATAGCATTTTGGAATCCGAATCAAGCTGTGTTACCTGGATCACCCTTATCTGAGTACTTTTTGGTACCTTGGAAGAGCTCAAGGTTTATAAAACAGGACTTCCTTTTACAGAAGACCTGTCAAAAAGGCTTCTGTGATGAAATGTCTTCAGTTTCTTCTCCAATGAAGTAAATTTTGCTCTGATGCAAAGAGTTAATTTCACCTCTCTGAAATGTTATCCTCTGTGAGTGCTCATTCTTTATCCCAATTATCAGCTGGCAGGAAGATTTAGCACAAAAGAAATAGTACACTAATTTTTTACCTAATTTTATTATTTTATTTAATTTTTCAATTTTTGATTCTTCAATTGGGTGCAACTTCATCTTTTGTTTCTAAATTTTTTGGTTTCTAACAATTTGTTTCTAATAGCTTTTTTTTTTCCTAATAACTTTTTTTTTTTACTGTTTAACCATACCATCTGACTTTCCCAAACGTCCAAGCCTCTCCTATTTGTGTATTTTTCCTAGTTGTATTGATTTAATAAAGGATATCTTAAACTGCATTGTAGCTTTGTCTGTCTTCTTCATGAGGCCAGATAAGAATACATAAAGAGAAGAGAGTAAACTGATAAGTTAGCATGCTTTGTAAATAAATTCCTATGTGTTTGGAATAACAGGCAGAAAAGCTAAGTGTTAGATAAAAGTATAGCATTTTATTATTTTAAATAATTTTTGCTCAAATCTTTGACTATTTGAGGATGGTCTCCTCTTCTCTTGGTGGACGTATTCCTCTTGTACTCTCTTGGGCTGTACAGATAGATTAGGGGGAGACCACTGATATGAGAAGACTGAGATCTTTCTTCCCAGGGCTTTAAAGGAAAATGTATTTGAGATGTTAGAATCAAAGATTATTTTTTTTATTCCTATGCTGCTTTTTGTATCCCTAATTTTAGCCAACTTTTACATTGTTTCCTGGTTTATGTTGTTACCATTGTACCTTTGTCTACCCTTCCTTGTGTACCTTATTCATACTCGGTTAATAGTTCATTAATCAAGGATACTGAAAATGGATGAGATTGAGGAAGGGGACAGAAGAGTGAATCAGGGTCTGGAAATGAGAGAGTTAAAGAGCTCTGTTTACTTGTCAAAGAAATGATTTGATTGTTAAGAAATGAATTAATTTTGATCTGAAAGTCTCACGTGGAGAAAAAAAAAATTCCTTTAACAGAAGATCAGTCTTTAATCTAGCTTACAAGTACCTCACAAGATGTAGCAATTGAAGCTAGGCAAATTCAGTCTAGAAAAAAATGAGATATGAAAATACATTAAAACATCTTTCCATGGGAAGATATATTTTCTTAAGCACTGAATGTGCTTGAATCATGGATATCTTTCTGAAACATGTATTAATTTCCTGAAATATATGGGCTTGATATGGAAATTTGAAATCTTGGATGTCTATTGTGATCCCTTCTGCCCTCTGAATTTAAGCACCTGTGAATTGTGTCTTCTCTGCTCTTTTTAAATTTTCCTCCATTCAGCCTTTCTGGACCTGCCTGGTTCCCTTCACATGCTTGTTTTTTTTCTTCTAGTCCCCTTTATTATCCTCCCCATATTCATGGATATACTATTTTCCAAAGAGAAAGAAACTGTCTTCTTTTCCTTCATATTTTTACACAAATCACTGATCCTACCAGGCCAGTTGTGCCACATGTGTTTATGCTGTCTTGTATTTTGAAATTATGTTGGGGTTTTTTATACTGAACCGTTCTGAATTAGAACCTGAGAACCAGCTATTTTTTAAAAAAAGGATACTGCATGAACCTAGCTAAAAACAGTAGTCAGTCTCCAAATAAAGGCTGATTTAGAATGTACTGATGTAGGGGTGGGATGTGAAAAAGAAAATTCACAACCACCACTGGTATTTTATTAACAGCATTTTTATACAAGATATTCTCACTTCTTTTAAATAAATACCCGCACTCATGCTGAATGTTGGGGTGTGATGTGTCAACAAAAAGAAAAAATTTATTCTACAACAGTCATATTTACATGCAATGCATTAATGATCTCCAAAATGAAAAAAAATATTCTACAACAGTTATATTTACATGCAGTGCATTAATTATGTCCCAAAAATGTAGTAGCTTTTGATACGCAGTAAATGTGTGTTAGGACTGTTATTTTTGAAGACAAAACTGTAATGTTCCCATCTGAATTTTAGCAAATTATGTTGTACAAAATAAAAGAGAGAATATATGTTCTTAGAGGAAGAAATAAGGGTAGTGTGTAACTTTATCATACACTTTTATAAAGAAACTTTTAGGCAGGAAAACCTAGATAGGATCATAGTTAGAAGGGGCCCATAGTTGGTTTTGGTGTTATTTTCTTCTTTTGTATTACCATGGTAGTGTGATTTGGTTTCATCATGAATTGTTGTACCAGACATTGTGTAAACACAGAGCAAAAAGGCAGTTTGCATTAGAGAATCTGTGGTCTAAGACCAGAGACAGATCTGGTGAGAAAGGATAGCAAGGACACTGAAGTCATCATCATAGACAGACTTGGATGCACAAGAGCAGCCTCACATCTTCTCAGCTTTTGTAGGCGCTATTTTAAAGGACAGTTTCAAGGACAATAGAGTAAGTTTGTGAATGATCATGGATAATGTAGTGGAAGAAAATTTTACAGGTGCTTGCTTCAAAAGTTAAGTGGAAGATGCAGGCTGACATTAGGACTCATGAAAGAAGGGACTTGTCCCTTTAATATTGAATGAGAGATAAAAAATAGGGGAGTGAACTCTTGTGAAGCATTTGGAAAGGACAACTTGCAATTTACCTGGAGGAGTGCAGAGAAAGGCGACAAGATTGGGGTTGTAGGCAAGAAAAAACAACCTTTGTAGCAGCCTTCTGAATAAATATTAATATGACAAGACTGCATTTTCCAAGAGCAGAGAGAACAGTATTGTGATGTTTAGATGTAAGTGATGATGACATGGTCGAGAGTTTGAGTGGGTTGGTAAGAAACTTCTTAGAGATGCTATGCAGAGAGAGTGAGCAACAGAGCTGAGTATACAGATACAGAGAAAGGTCTAAGCTAAGTATAGATTACAGACTGGAATTAATGGTTATGTCCAAAGGGATCCAGGAAATGTGGTTACAATGCCTTGTGGTACTTTCACTGAGTCTGTGAAAAATACCAAGTTAGAATCTGTATATACAGTATGAAGTGGACAAATGGGTAGTTTGGTTTAGCTTTATGGATGAGATAGTCCAGAAATAAAATTCAGAGAAAGAAAAGCTTGAGGTGGAACATTGTGAAATTATCAAAAATGTGGGAAACGTTGGAAGATAATCTTAACAAGAGCACATTTTAAAAATTATGAGACAAAAAAAAAGAAATTAAAAGTCATAAAGAATAGCAAGATTTTACTGGGCTGAGGAGAGAAAAAATTAAAGTGCAGATTTTGAGCATAGCTGAGAAAAATCATTGTTATACTTTGAGAAGAGCAGATAAATGACATGGAAGTTTCTGCAACCTTCAAGGACATTGCTAGAAGAATGTGTCCATGGGCAATTGTAAACATCACATTCAAAATGCTTAGAAATGTAAGAGGAAAGGAAGAATGGTCGATGTTGGGTACCTTTGCTCCCTTCAAACCAAAGTGTGCACTGTAGGGAATGAGATAATGGATAAGAATACAAAGCAAAGTGAAGCAGTCAAAGTAAGAAACAGAGAAGGTGAAAGAAGGTGGAGAAATAAGAGCAGCCTTATGAGAATATAATAGGAAAGATGGGGAAATTATAGTAGGGAAATTTGCAAGACTCCTCAGAGGAGTTGTAATGATAGGTGTACACATTGCCTCTATCGCTAGATTAAAATCCATCTTCTTGATCTTTATGCAAAACTAAGGAATCTCAAAAGGAGATCAAGGTGTGGAGAAACATCCTGATGATGCCTTTTGTTAATGTGCTAATGAACTTGCTTGGTTAATGTCATAGGAAAAGTCATACAAATCCCCAGACAAAATCTTTTACCTGAACCTGTATACTTTCCAATGATAATGCTTTTCAAAGACTGAAGCTTAAATTAAAATATGAAAAGAAGAGGTGGGAAGATAGGGGTTCTTGGTAGCTGCTCATCTGCTAATTTGGACAACTTTTTAAATCCTTATTAAAACTACTAATACATTTAGAAGCAAGTAAGGCTTTTGTGTCTTTTGTCCTATTTTTCAAATTTTGATTTTTTTTTTTGTTTTTATCTGCACAACTACTTTTCTGCTAATTTGAGAGCTACTCTAACCTGTGCCATTCATCACAAGAAGATCTCAGAGGGACTTGGAAATGTTTCAAGTTTTAACAATCAGAGACTTAACCTGTTTTTTCCTCATAGAAGTTACCTGCCTAGACACACTAGGAAGACAAACACTGAATAACAGAAGTTGAATAATAATAGTAATGAGGAGTTTTGCATGAGAAATAAAAACCCAGTAAAATCAGGTCTTTTGTTATAGATTGCTGAGATACTTTACCAGTGTAAGGAAAAGAGTGTCGACATTTGTCAGGCTACCCTCCCTAAGTTAGAATTACCGTACAGGGGAAGCCTTGGCTGCCATAACTATCCCTGCAACCTTTTGTTTCCTTTGGAACACATGGGGCTATTTGGGGGTACATTTTTGTGCTTAAAGTCTCCATTTTCTTACTTGATCTTTTTGTTCTATTGTCATAATTCTTGTATCTTGACCTAATCACATTTTCTGGCTTGCTCATCAATATAAAAGATAAATCAGGTGGGGGGAAAAAAGGAAGAATTGCTTTGATTGTTTGTGTTGTGTGTTGGTTGGGGTTGTTTTTATTGAATTTGTTGCTTCAGAATGGTGCAAAGTTGACAGCCTAGGAAACTAGAGCATCAGTCCATCTTTTCTCAGCCTATTTTGATGGTATGCTTTATCCCTGACCTGGAAAAGCCATGTCTGCATGTGAGAGGGTAGTTCATTCTCCACAACTCTTCAGTCCTTGTCCTTTTTGCTAGGACTATTGTCAAGATTGCTAATTATAGTAATTGGTTTGTGACGTGGGTACTTCTCTGAAAACTGGTCAAATTCATTCGATACAGGCCATAAAGCAGCCATTAGTAGAAGCAAGTTTCAGCCACCCTCACTTTGACCCAAGTAATAGCTGAGCAGTGCAGTAGTGTTTTTCCCTTGCATCCTATTTAATTTTTAATATTCTTCTTGTAGCTGAGAAAAGGTCCCAATGTTTTTATATTTCTGTTTGATTTCAGATCCTTTTCTGCTGAAACTCAGTTGCTTATTTTCAATTGTAGAAAACTAAACTTGCATCAATTAAATAAGCGAGCATAAAATAATATCAAAAGTGGGCTTTGCACAGCCTTAAATGTGTTGCTTTGAGTTTTATGGTTTTCTTACAAAAATGCCATTGAAAGTGTGTCTTGGACAGAAACACAAAGTAAAGCACATTTTTCAAATTTACAAAATAATTTCAATTGTCAGTACTTTAGCGCTTTCCTTCAAAAGAAAGGCATAAAAATATTATATCTTTAAAACTTACCTCAGTGGAAGAAAAGTAGTTTTATATAAAAAAATTATTTATGTCAACTAATGTAGCATCACTGGAAAGGAACAAGAGAAAAATATTAACAAGGCTTGCATTTTCTTCATGTTGGCACTCAACATCATACTGGCAATCTAAGAGACTTTTTGTGGTGTGGTATTTTTACACTTCTACTTTTTTAAAGGAAATATCATAAAAACTGAGGTTTTCAGATTTCTGTTGCTGCCACTTTTCTGAATTTCCTAGCAGTGCTTTTCTTTAAATGGAAATGCAATCAGCCCTTACTTGATCGTGCCTTCAGTATTTCTTTCAGGTCTGACCACTAAGTCCAAGAGTCACATCCTCAGTAATTCATATAGAAATTATTGTTCTTCGCCCCATTACTACATATAGATGCATGCATTTAGATACACCTCTTTACCTTTATCAGGGTTGTTTTGCAATATCAGTGGCTTTTTCTGTACTTTACACCCAGGAATTGTGCTTGGATTACAAGAGCTTGTATGGCTAGTTGATGGTATTTATATAAGTCCTAAGTCTGATTCACTGCTTCCATTAGCACTCGAATTCAAAACAGCTGATTCAGAATCAGGCTGATTCTGACATCAGTGTTAATGATATAATAGTGAGCAGAACTGATTCTCTTTCCCTGATATGTGGGGGCATGTCTGCTTTACAGGTGCAGGTGCAGATGTTCCATTGCAGCTCCTGCAAATTTGTGAAAGCATTAAACAGGTAGGGTGGGCCAGAGTGAGCTACCAAAACGGTTTTGGAGGTTGCAGCCAGTACTGCCCTTCACATCCCCTGGCTGCGCCTGCCTTACGAGTCATACTTGCACTTAGCTAAAGATAGCAAGCACAAATACATACAGCTTGTAGCTCCATCTCTCCTGTCAGTGTGCATACATTCTGAGTGAGAGCAGGGTGAGTCCTACTGCTATTTATTTTAGAGAAATTATCTTTACTTTATGTGGTTAAAGGAGGAGTCCTGTTGGGATTTATTTTAGAGACATTAACTTTGGTTTCCTCATGGGAATAAAGATTTTTCTGTACTTTTGGAAAACTTACGGCAAAGTTAATTTTAAAAATCTTGTGTGTAAATTTGTCATTAGCCTTTGCATGACTATGATGTCTTCAGGAAACTGTGCTGAAGCCAGAGACAGCTAGAGACCAAAGGCAGCCCTGGTACTAGACCAGGAATACAGAGAAAGATGTGGGGCCCTTGACTCACTCCTTCTAACAGTACACATGCCACTCATGTTGCACCACTGCTTGTGCTCCTGGCAGCTCATCAGTTCCATATTTTGTTCAGCAACATGGTTTGTGAACTTCTACCCATGCAAACTCCTCTTGCTTGCCTTAGGTGTGCACAGAAAATGCTGTGGTTTGGATGCTGAGCAGAAACCTGACAGTAACATGAGGGAGGGTTGGGGGGGTTTTTTTGTTTCTTTTTCTTTTTTTCCTTTTTGCAGAAGGAGGCACCTGTGCTGCCTTCCAAACTGCGTGTGTGAAGTATAGTAAATATATGGGTTAAAAAAATCATAATTCAAATCTCTATAGTGGTACTGATCAGATCTCTGTTTCTGTAGCAATGAGAACCAAAGGTGGCCTTTTAAGGCTCGCAGTTCTTCTACCAATTTCCAGTTCTGCTTCAGGATTCTTAAAGTATTAGAGTGCGTGCTTTAAACCCACAAAACTTACCTTTACCTAATTTTCACCATTCTAACCTAAGTTTCCACGGAAACAGGGTTGAAAAAGCCGCTGGTAGCCAGCAGGCAGCCAGCAGCTGAGAGTGAGAACTCTCCTTTGTCACTTTCCACTACTGGATGCCTGCTGCGTGCCAGTGTGCAAAGCTACCTAGGCTTCTAAAATCTGGATTACTTTCAATTTGAGGGGGAAAAATTAAATTAATCTACTCCTTTCTGTCTTTGGATTGTCACAGTAAATTCCAGGAGGGCAAATGGGCTAATGAGTCCTGATCTGTTCGGTTACATTGAGCCCCACATAATCAAAGCTTTCCCAACCAACTGGGCCTCTCCTTTCATAATGTCCATGTTTTGAAAGCATTCGGTCTCAATTTTTTTGTCTGTGCACATGTACATGCATATTGTGGTACCTTAATTCTCTCTATCTATTTATCTACATATTTATGAACCTTTTTTGCATACAGTATAGTCAATGTGCAAAATTCCCTTTTTTCCTATAGTTAGGGAACATTTCTGAATGAACACATTATAAACTGATCCGCGGTTAAATATTAGGAGTAGGATGTGAATGGAGATGGCTTTTAACCAGAAGTAGATTATAGCTGCGGAAAGACTAAAGGGTCTATTTGGTCAAGACTCATACAAAACTGAGATAAGCATGCACAACCTGACAAGATCAGATTAGACCCTTCCCCCACGAGTGCTTTTCCCATAAATATTTATCTACTTTCTATTATAAATAACCAGGAAATGAAAAAGAAGGATAGATTCCTTTTTAAAAATAGCCTAGAAATAGAAATGCAGCTTCAAATCTTCAGGGTAATGATATTTAAAGTAAGCGGTACATTCCAATACTAGTTGCTATTTTTTAGTTGGGAGTAAAGTACTGAAATTCTTTGTGGCAGCTACATAAATCAGCAGCATTTATCAACAAAGAAGAACTTTGCACATATGTGAATTTTTACCTACTACTGGGTACCTTAGCATTAAATAGCTTATCACCTATGGGAGAATAGGTGTTGACAGAGTCAGCACTGCTGTATTTTTAAGCTTGCCTGAGGCAACATAGCTGGCATTGAAGTTAAGCTTGGCATTTTTTCACCCTGGCCCTCCTCCCTCTAGCCAAAGTGAATGCTCACTTCATCAATGAGAAACACAACTGACTTGCCTGCCAGATGCAACAGAGATCCATGAATTCACATCTATTTTGCAGATTTGTGTTTCATTCAGATTGTCAATACTTTGACTTCACTTCTTCATGTAGTAGTGTTAAGGGGTAAAAATCGGAAGCTGTACACGTGCCACTAATTCAGAAAGGCATATTTGGTGGTGATGCACTCATCAGAACCTGTGTGGATTGCCTTTCTGTTTTAATGAAAATTAGCTCTTTAGCTTTAAGATTTAAAACCTTGAAAATATACAGAATAAGATTTTTACATTCATCTTTGAAAGTAACGAGTATGCACTCTTTAAAACACTTTGGTGTCACATAAGAATAATATTAGTACTTTAAAAATCTCAAGATGAAAAATGTAAGTCCCTTTTTCTTTTCTTTTTATTTTGAATCTTTTTTTCCTCTAGCATTTTACGATGGGATAATGAGACAGATGTCTCTCAACTGGAAGGACATTTTGACATTGTTATGTGTGCTGACTGGTAAGTACATAAAAATCATAAAACTCATGTTAGAAAAATAGCTTTGCTGGAGTAATTGTACTGTGCTGCTTGCTGATGGCTAAGCAAAGTCAACAAATGAAGCACAAAGCCACCTTAACCTCAACAAATTAATATTCATCTCCATGTGACAGTTATAAGGTAGTCTTCTATCACACAGTAACTTCTACCACATTATTTCCCAAAGATTGATTTTGAGAAGCATTTCCATTTTCTGGAATTGCCTCTGTTTCATGCTTGACGTATCAGTAAATGGACGACTTAGGCAAATTGCAAATAATTATGGCTCAGTGAGGAACAGTCTGGAGAAAAGGGAGTTTATCAACACAAACAGCTCAATTAGCTTACTTCTTAGGAAAGATCTGACTATTGATATAAGGGGATATATTTTTTGCTCCCTGGAATATCTTTCCAAGAAAAAAGAGATTTTCAAACCTTTTTTTCCTCACCACTACATTCTGTTCCTTAGATCGATTTGACATCAATATTTGTAGATACAGGTTTTATATTATTTGCACAGGCACATGTTAATTATAAGATAATTCATAGTTAGAAAAATAAGAGTACTGCACTTAATTAATGAAAAGGTAGATAAATGTTGCAGTATGGTAGATTGTTTAATAACTTATGCAAATAGATTTTATTATTGGCACAACCCTTTTCTGATACTGCATTTGGGGGATTGTGCTGTGCTGTATTTGCTGCATGCTAGCTTTAAAAACGGCACATTATTGTTGTTTGTGTTACATAAATGTAGGCAGTGTGAAAAAAAGAGCTGTGCAAATTTTATTTAGAAGAGTAGATATTTTTAAACAAATCTGTTTTCCCTTCATGGATATTTGCTCTTGACCCTTTAAATGACCAAAACAAAAAAAAAGAGCTGTTTATGCTTTGTGACGTGTAACTGTTGTGAGAGACCAAATTCAGAAAAAAGGGACTTCCTAGGACAGTTCAGTTCAGCAAATTTCTGCACCTTATTAAGAAATAGTTAAAGAAAAAGGCAAAGTATGAAGCTGTCTATTGTCTTCTAAACAATTTTTTTTAAGTGGCTTCTTGTAAAATATTCCTGTATAGCTTTTTTTCTTTCATATTTAAGCAAACAGTTCTTATTTCAGAAAAGCTATTGTTTTTTTTTTTATAGCACTGGAGAAAGTGTGTTTGCTGATCTTTTTGTCATTTTCTGATACCTATTTGTTGACAGAATGCAACAGTGCTTCATTTCTCTTAGCATTTAATTTCTGAAAAGTTCTTTGTTCCCAAAAAGGACAGAGAAGGGTTTCTAACTAATCGCTGATAATGTGCCTCAGAGATGCATCATCTGATTAAAATAAGGAGCTAAACAACACCATATGATTTCAGCAAGTAATTTAGTAAATGCCTTCCTCACCAAATATTAGAATGGATACTCCAGGTTTCATTGCACAGATGAAGTTAATGCTGGACAGGATTAGATCAGATTAAGTATGAAAGTCAGATCAGAGTGCTGGCGGACATGAGCGGGAGGGCAGCAGTCTTCTCGGAGGCTTAGACAAGGCTCACATATGGATGTTCTCCAGATTATGTGGGTGAAGCAAGGTCTTGCCAAGAGATTTAGAGTTAAATTTGTTCTTCACACAAATATCAAAACAACCTGGCTGTGCCGTCTCTTGTATTCTTGATACTTACACCATGTCATCCTATTTGTGCCGGGAGTACAGCAGAGTGGAGCAAGACTTAAGTTGTTTTTTTCAGTAATATTCTTGCCTAATACTCCTCTCAGTCTGTTTGGAAATAGTGTAGTTTCTTTAGGAAACAAAGAATCAAACATGACAGGTAAAATACATAATGCATTTGCAATCCCTGCATTTTGTACATTTATTTTGAAGCACTTAAGATGCAGGTAAGTGTATAAATATTTATAGATTTCTAAAAAATAAATAGAAATGTGCAGGTTCATTTAAAGTATGTGATTTTATTCACAAATTATCTCCGTTTTCTTATTGCAAATGCCCAGATATATATATATAGTTTAATAAGCATGAAAATCCCTTCATTGTTTGTTTCTTTTAGAAATCATTCTTTTAGTTATGGACACTAGGTTTTCTGGTACATGAAAAGGCTGGGGAAAGAAATGTTCCTTGCTTTATCAAACTCAAATCATCTTTTCATTTTCGTGTATTTTTCTTCTGAGATATAGAATCGGTTTGAGAACTGTTGGCAGGATTTTTGCTCTCTGAATTTTTTGGGCTGCCATTGAAGAGGAGAAAAAAAAAATCTCTTTTCTTCTAGCTCCTCGGCTGAAACCTGAAGTATGCAGCGATAAAAACAGATAGAATAGATTGCATTTAGTTTAGCACCATCATATAGCTCATTGTCAGTCAATAAAATCTGAGATTAGAACAGAGAACTAGAAGGCAAAAAATCGGAGTTCAAATATTAGGTACATGGATAAATTTTTATTGAAGTATTTCCAGCAAGGGTGATATTGTCTGATTCTCTGAATAGCTAACCAGTGGTACTGCTTGATCCCATTTACATGAAAACAAGCTCTATTCATAAACATATTCCAAATCCACATGGAGATTCAAGTAAAAATGTACATGATTACAGCAAGCAGGGATATGTTTATATTCATATATTTACAGTCAGACTTTCATAAACCTCATGTGCAGGAGTGGAAAATAAGTTATTTCCCAGAACAAACAGTCTATTAGTTAACAGCTAAATTTAGTAGCTCAACCAGATTATAAAATAAATAAGAGGCAAACTGTGAAAGCTAGCCATTATTTAACCATTCAGGATTTTGACAATAAAAATAGTTTCATGGTTCAGCAGTTCCGAAATAATTTGTAAAATTGTAAAATGTCAACTACGAGATAAAAATAAGAAAAAAAAAATTGTGATGAGGCTACACCTGGAAGAAGAATACAATAAAAAAATACTGAAATGACAGAGTCTTTAAGGCATACGCACCTATCTCATATTTTTGAGGGGGAATTTTAAGGCCAGGCAAGGGCTGCCAGAATTTTTGACTTTCATTTGACCTACACTTGTGGATATAAAGTCATACAGGTGCTGGAATTGTGAGTATGACAATACAATGTGTATTGTCTGTATGGACAGACCAGAACCAAATCTCTTCCAAAGCTCAAGAATGTCAGATTTCTAATTATTAAAATAGTATATATACTCTTCCTTATTGAGAAAAAATTTCGGAGATTTTTAATCCAAAGAGAGAGTCAAGGTCAGCAGGACTGAGACAATAAAAAAATCTTCGTCTTTCACTTTATTGTAAAACAAGTTTTCACAAATAAGTTAATGGAGAGGTGGTATAAAGTTTAGACCACCATATTGTTTTGGAAACACAGTTTTGTTCCCCCAAGAGAGGCCAGGGGGAGCTATCCCATGTTACTTTCACTGCTGAGATTTTTGCTGAAGTCATGGAGAGTTGTGGCTTTGCCAGGAGTGTAGAACTGAACTGAAAGTATTATTTAAACACCTTAAAATATGTCAGTTTTGCCTCTGTTAGTTTATTTCACTTATTATAAGGAGACCTTTTTTGCCAGAATGCATTAAGACCTCTGTCCTTCTTCCATTTAAACTTATTATTCATTTTAGGCCTGATTTCTTGCACACACTTTCAAGTGCATTGGAACCTGATGACATGGAAGTAAGGATTTCTTCAGTTTATATCCCCCATATAGTTGAAGGTGAACAAAAAGACAAATGGTTCTACACATTAGACACCACACAGGAATGGAATAGTGTCAAGTACACCTGTAAACTCAACTCTTTTAACAATTGCAAAACATGCATAAAGAAAAATAAGTTAATCATGAGACAAGTATCACCATGAAGCAAACTGAGAGTCTACTTGATTTTTTTATTTGTTACTGTTACTTCCAAACAGCTTTGGTGTAGACTTTCATTTTTGTTTTAATGGTAATTTCAAATTTAAAAAAAAAATTAAAAAAAGGAATAAGAGTGAAGAGATTGACAAGGTTGCTTGCCTGTTCATCAAGATTTCACAGGTTAAGAGCATTGCCTAAACAAAGATCAGATCAACTGTCTCACCTCTGTGCTGCTGTGATTCAAAGCTTCCTTACTGACCTGAGAAAACCTTGCTATTCCTGTCCTGAGCTACTGCTTTCACAGTGTCCTTACTACACAAACATGAGATAGTCCCACTAAAGTAATGACAAGCTAAGCCAAAACTGAATTGAGGTGTGAGAACTGAGCGGGAATGGTTTAGAACAATACATGATTTAATTTTACTGAGCTGCTGACAGAGTCACAGAATTGTTAGACTTGGAGGGGACCTCTGAGATCATCTAGTCCAAAACTCCCTACCAAGACAGGGTCACCTAGAGGAGGTTACACAGGAACACGTGAGTTATGAGCTTTGAAGGATGCTTTTGGGTACATTTTCAGTTTATTGTGGTAATATTTAGTCATACAAATTCTACTGGGAAGAGAAACTGCGTGACTAAATCCCCCTGCGTGGGCCAAATCCTGTTCCTGTCTGCAGCATAGATTATCTAATGACTTCTTCAGGATTTTCCTCATTCAAAGCATCTGCTGACTCAGGTGGAGGATAGAGATGTTCCCTGGAGTCACTGCATTGCATTAGTCTTGCTTCCAGTCTTTTCTGCTTCTTCTGGTCAGACTACATGTCTCACAGAACAACAGTTTGGAAATCACAGTATCAAACTATTTTTGGTTAGGTAGGTCATGTTCCCAGGGAAGGCCTCTTGGAGGGCAGGGACAACTTGGGGCAACTGTCTCAGGTTATCTGGGTTTCCTAAGCTAAGACGGATAAGAGTCTACCTCCCATACCACCAAAGTATCAGCTGGGGTTGGACAGAAAAGGCATTATTGAAGTTGTCTAATCTAGCAGGTCATGTAGCCCTTTAAAGCTCTCAGGCACTCAGTTCACAGTTTTTGATGGACAAAGGCCTGTAGTTTTCCCTGTGAACGAACAAGATTGGTAGCAGCAGTTGTGCCCCTCTCTCATTGTAAAAAGAGAGAATGGTATTCAGGTCCATGAAAAAGGGGTTTTAGCACTAGTAAGCTGCCCCAAGATTGTGTTTCCACTACACTTCTTTCAATAATAAAAATAGTATAAATGCACTTTTCATTTGGAATGTACTTCTGTTTACACAGGATCCCAGGAAGTCTTAAATGTGTGCATGCTTGCTATGTTTCATGTTGAAGAAAATTAATTCCTTTTAGCTATTCTTTTGGGAGAGGAATCATGTATTCCACTTCTTCTGCACGTGGTTAAGTTCCCAGTGAAGCAGTGTTTTATGGCATCTATCTGTATAGAGATCAACCTGAGGTGAATGTCATTAAAACACCCAAGAGGCATCAGAGATAAGAGTTGCTGTTTCAACAAATTAAATTGAAGCACACATTTTTTCAATAAGGTTCTTCCAGTAAGATTACTCAAAGCTGAGGAGGAGGAGCCATCATGTCAATTGCTCGAGTTTATATTTACTTGTGAGCCAGGCTGTCAGAGAAATTGTTAGCTGGTGCTTTCATATTCTTGAGAAGAAATTCAGAAAGTCATACTTCTATATTGAGTGTTCTTTAAGATGTATATGGATACCCATTCTACCATATTTTCTCAACAATGTGAGGTTCTGACAGTTTTTACAGGTGAAATTTGGTCACTAAAAGTTTTCTGATAGGCTTTTTCTGTTTGTTCCTGAGTAGCAAAAATTCAGAGCTCTTACACAGGTGCTTGACTGTATGGTACGTAATGTTGTGTTCTCCTTTGTAGCTGTGGAGTGTCCTTACCTAAATATCCACACATTTTCTGCTCTTGATGAGAGGCCTGTGGTTGGCAGATTACTTTTTTCTCTTTAGAGTTTCCATATATTCTTCATGTTCTTTTAGAATTTCAAACCTGGAAAAAAAATTGCCTACATCTTTTCGGAAAAGAAGTTTAAGAATAAAGGGAAAAGGAGTATAGAAAAAACCATAGAGAATGGACAAAATGCCGTGTAGTGTTAAACTTGAACTTGACACAAGCTGGGACGCAGTTTTATTACGAAGAAAATGTGGGGGAAGAAAAAGAATTAAAAAAAAATCACATTATCTGTGGCCTGCTTGATGGAGTTTCTTATCTGAATCACCAACATAAATGCAGCCCACAGTAGTAAGGACTGAAAGGCATCAGTTGCTATCAGATGGTTGTTCACTAACCATTGTAAATGCACTCATCCACAGTAACTACATGTCCACAAATATCTAGTCAAGAGTGATTGGCACCCTGGTTGCCACTATTAGTATATACATTAAGGTACTGAGGGGCATGAAGGATGAATTATCCCCTCAAATCATGAGGTAATCACGCCAAAATAGGGCTGAGCGTGTTGGCAACATTGCATGGGAAAATTGACTCTGCTGCTATCCTTGCGGGACCCATGCTGGAGATGAAGGATTGCACTCTTGAGAGATGACAACTCTGTACAATCTGGGCCATTGTGTTTGAGCAGTGTTTGAGAGAGAGAGGAGGTAGGGTCTTGTATATCTTTATAGGGACAGATAGATATATAAATATAACAAATATGCATAAAAGGTAAGAATGCCAAAACTGTGAAGGTTAAAGTAAAAAAAATACCCTTAATGGTAACACAGAAAACACTTAAAAAACCCTCCAACCCCCCTTCTATAAAAAAACATGTAAAATGCTAACTTTACATTGATCCTCATTTCTGATGCAGTAGTATTTTAATAGCTAGCATCTATGATCAGTGAATTTCAGGAATATAAAGAGCTGTTTTGTACTGATAATTTAGCTTTGCTTAAGATCGTATTTGGTTTTATGTATTTTTAATGTTAAAAGGACCTGCACTAGATAGAAATGTAGACCAGAGTTTCTCTTTTACAGCATTGTGTAAACACTTGTAATTAGCCTTGTACTTATCTGCATTAGTATCATTAGAATTGAAAACCCATTTTAATCTGGATTCTGTTCTCTTCTCAATGTCAGCCTGTTTCTGGACCGGTACAGAGCTAGCCTTGTTGATGCAATAAAGAGATTACTCCAACCCAGTGTAAGTATGTTTCTATTTTCTCCTGAACACTGGCTTCAGAATAATTAGTCTGTGCACAATGATTGAGAGAGTAATGGAATGGCAGGATTAATGTCATGTAATACTTTAATACTTATTATGTCCAACTTCAATTGAGTCTTCTAATCTATCAGATTCTTTCCTAATCATAAACTAGGAAACTTCTTATACTTGGCCTTCTGATAAGGAACACAGTGGGTAGTAAAATAAATGAAACCGCTTCAAAGATAGCGTCAGATTATTTTTATCAAAGCGTTTCTCAAGTATTTTCCTTTGATAATAATGTCTTCATATTAAAGTAAAATACAATATTGAAAGTTTTTATGTTGGCTTCTGTCATTTTTAATCCCTTCAATTGTAACCTTTGTCACTGTGTACTTATTTATTGTGAAAGAATATTTTTTCTTTTCATTTATGTTTATATAAAATTAAAAAAACCGTTATACATATACTGTGGCTTAAAACATTTTTCCATTAAGTAAGTCCTGTGTTTGTGTATTTTATACCTTAGAAAATAGCGAAATTATGCTCTTCATAAAATGATGACATGTTCTACATGAGTGTCACTCAGGAAATATTTTATCGATCTAAATCTATTAGGCTGTTTAAATCAGAGAGACCTCCAGGCAAAAAAAAATCTGGTATACACATATATAAAATATAATATATATAATCTCAAATTAAAAAAAAAAAAAAAAGGAAAATGCCAAAATGAGAAAAGGAGAAAACATGAAGTAATTGCTCTAAGTAGGAGTTTGAGACAGGAATTTTATCTTCCATGGTTAACATCCAAATCTTCCAGTAAGGTACACTTTTTGTTTCAAAACAAAAGTATTTCATTCTAGCAATGCATTCTCCAAATTTTATTTAAAATTTATAGTGCACTTTTTGTACATGAGACTTTCTCTGTAAAAGAAACAGAAGACCCGAACATGCAAAGGCTTAAGAAACTGAGTCATTTTAGTAAGGTCAGTAATCCCATTCTTTGCTTAGAGTGATCAGGTTTCTATTCTTGGTTCTATCACAGACTTTCCTGAGTGACCTAAGGCAGGTTACTTAAGACTGAATTATTTTAATGAGCTGTGGGTCAAGGCTGCCAGGGAGACAGGAGACAGTAGCCACCCTGAGGGAAAGGTTACCCAGATATTTCTGTCAGTGGCAGTAAGGAGAGGTTAAGCAGCTCCTGCCCAGAGTGATGCATTCTCACTTTTATGAGGTACCAACAGTTGTCAAAGTGCAGTAATTTTTAGGACCACAGGTGATCTGAACATAAAGGTGATCCCAGTTTAAAACAATACAAAAAGACATTTTTTTCAGCCCAGATCAATATCAGCAACTGGTTCTTCGGGTATTCCCATAAGCCACTGTACTGGCTCCATTAAAGGACCCTGGGGAAGAAGAGCATGAGTGGCAGCAAGACAAGTGTAAAAGAGGTGCCCTGGGGACCATGGCCTTGTTGGAGCCTCTGGCTGGAGTGGAAGAAGAGCTGTTAGTTGCTTTCTCTCCTGGTTATAGTTAAACATGATCTGGTGCTCTGTAGCGCCAAAAACACCTATGCACATATGTCTGTATGCACACACACACATTCCTTAGCTGGGCTGATTAGCCCAGCCAGAGAATTTGATTTAAAAGACAGGATGGCCTGAGTTTTAAGTAGTGTTGCCATCTAGGCAACAATCTAGACAAATTAGGAATTGTTAACCTTCTTAAACTTAAAATTGACTTTAAACCAAAACTGGTCTGACTTTGTTTCTCTTTAACTCCAGTCAGCTAATTCAAATTCATTACAAGCCTTTGTTTTTCAGAGCATATGAGCTACATCCTTTATGAACGTAGATGGAATATAGGGAGATGGCTCTTTGTTGCCTGTTTTCCTAGTCTTGTGTGCTTCTGCACGTTGTGATTAATAGCATAGCCTGTATTAATAGCATGGCACTTACTTGCTGTGTATTTTAGGCCATGGTTCCTATTTCTTAGCAGCAAAACTAGCTTAAGAAATTCTTGTTCCTTGCAGGAATTTCTGTTGCAGAGTTTTGGATCGCTATCCTAACTGTATTTTTTTAACTAAACTCAGTTACCTACTCTACTTTATGAATGGCTGTATGGATGGATATCCAGTTATGGCATGGCCTTGCAAGTTGTTGCAATTCATAACTAAGAGGAAAGCGATATATTGTGTGGGGTGGAAGCTGGGAGTACAGACACCTTAAATGAGCTCTTTTGTCCAAAAATGACGTGTTCAACAGAGGTGCCTTCAAGCACATGCTTTTGTGATTTGAAAGACCCAAATAAAAACATATTTGAGATACCCAAAGAAGATGCAGTCACAAGTACAAAATAGTGAGCAACTTTACTGTCTTAACCTATATAAATTTAAGGATAACACCAGAGGATAGTTTACTAAGTGGCACTATCTTTTGGCTTTTAAAGGAAAAATAGATTAATAGTGAACTCATTTACCAGTTGCAATAATTAAAAATAGTTTATGGGCATTAGTTTATGCCCAAGCTAAGGCATAATCTTTGATGAAGTTCACTCTTCTACATTAATTATTTTGTCTCAAATTTAGAAGTTACATTTCCTTTTCAGTTTTGAAGAGTCTGGTGAAAACAATAGCCAACAATACCAAAAGAAAAAGTGTAGTAAAGAGAAAGTAACAGGTATCCTTGCAAAGCTGTCTTGAAGGATAACATTCAGAACACATAATCTGTTCTGTTAGTTTAACATTTATCTGTGGTATTTCCTTTTCCATTAAGGATACTATTTGTGGCTATTAGAATCCTTATGGCACAGAATGATGTGTTTTGGGTAACTTTTTCGTTTCCTTAAAACAGGACTCTGGTCATCTCAATCATCTGATTCATAGAATTGACCCCATGGACAGTTGTATTGGCATAGGAAGATAGGGCCAGAAATTCAGAGGCAGAAATAAGCAGCTCACTCTGTTACTGAGGGCTGAAATTTCTACCTGAATTTGTCACAGAGGCAAATATCACCTGTAAACCAAATCAAAGAATTAAGCATAGAAATTTTACATCAAACATATTTGTCTCGCATGACTATATTTTATTTCTCTCAAGATGCTTGATTTGCAAACATTTAATTTTAGTTTTTATATCCTTAAAATATACTTTTCATTTCAATCTCAGAACAAGCATTTTCTTGTTTTTTTTCCCTAATTAAGAATAATATTTTATCACGGGTTTGATTTTTCTGAGGCCTATCCATTGAAAATCCCAGTGAAGTCGGTGGGATGCTATTGAGCCATGATTAGTACCAAATAAGACTCCATTTAATGATGAATGATGAGAAAAATTGGTCATAGTCACGTCCAAAATATGAACGCCTGTCCCATTATCTTACTGTAGCATTTTACTGACACTTCAAACTCTTATACCTGACATTTTTCTCTGAGTTTTGTTCACAAGTTTAATGGAAGTATTTTCCCACCTAAGGAAAGGCCATTTTGAACTTCAGATATCATCTCAGGAGACACTTTTGAATCAGAATTAAACTTGGGATAGTCCACTGGACTAATTTTTTTACTGTGCAGCAACCAAGAAATGAAAAACATTTTATAATTAGAAATGCGAATGCAGCTCCACAACAAGTAGCAGAATCACAAAGATCAGGCAGTTGACACAAAAGTGCTTTAAACCCAGATTGTTATAGACCAGAATTGACCACTGTACCTACCAGTTTTGAGGAGATTATCGTGGTATTAAACTTTAATCATGATTTCTTGGTTTTTATCAGTGAGGGCAAGAGCCTCAGGTGTTTTAGATGAACACTAAAGGTAACAGATCAGTGGGGTTTTACACCAACTAAGAAGCTGGCTGAAGTAACTGTAGTGGTTTCCTTAAAAGCCGTTCCCCTTCATCGAAGTAATTTTAAGATTTTCTGTCTAGTTTTAAGAGATATTTCATACCGTGTTGTATTCTATTGTACTGTATTTCTCTTTCAAATGTAGTTGGAAGTAGTGTACAGAGAATATGAGAAGAAATGGCTGTGTGGACTGCTGACTCAAATGGAGTGAAGGGGTGCTGCTGTCTGGGCATTGCCTCCACATCAGAACTGCTGGATCAGTGGCCCCTGTAGAGCGTGTGGCCTCCAGCAGTCTCCATTCATGAGGTTTAGTCATATGTGAAGCCTCTGTGTGAATCAGGTAGTCAGTAAACCCTGGGTGAGTGACATATTTCCAATTACAGCGATCATGAAGATGAGGGACTCCAGAGGAGTCTCATCCTTCTTATGCCAGGAAGAGTCTCTGCAGAACATCATTCTAGGGAGCATGAAATGGCAGTGGGAGGAGGAGAATCCTCAGCTGAAGGCTCCCTTTGCTGCCCACTTCTGTCTGATGACATTAAAGCATGCCAAGGATGTGAGGGAACGGAATGTGAATTTCCTGTGTTTAATGTTTCTCATCCTGAGCTGGGCCTATATTCAGATCTAGCATTTACATAAACAATTCCAGTGCCTTTGGAGGGAGTTACACCCCTTTGCACCTCGTATTTAGCCATAGGATTAAAGTTACAGCTACACAAATGAACAGAAGTTGAGTTGCCTTAGATATTGCCCTAAGTCTCCTTTGTGCTTAAATTTCCCATGAGAAAGATGAGGATAACAGTATTTCCCTATCTCATAGAGAGATGTTGTGAGAATAAATATAGTGCTATGGTATTAATGGTTGGAGTCTTTTCAGTATGTATTAGTACTGTAGGTACTGATGTAGCATTTATATATGTGGTTTCACTGTGCATTATTTCAGTGTGCATATGCATGTGTAAGATACTGATTTGTTCCCTGTTCTCCACACTAAGTATCTATGTCAGCATTGTAACTTTCCTGAATTCCTGTTGAAATCCTCTGTACTGGTCACTCTTTTCCTGTGATATACAGATTGCATTTTCTCAAGGTAAATATACTCATACAGCGTCTAATCCTTTTATAACTTTTTCAGTTCCCTAAAAATATTTTTTGCCTCTTTGGATGATTACAGCACCTCACAAATTAATCTTAGTTCTCATTAACATAGAAGTTAAATACAGGAACTCACAGTAAACTTTGTGGCTCCCCTCAGTGTGATATGCTGCTGGCTGATATTAACCTTTGTTTGCAGCTCTTCAACCACTTTTCATTCCATGTGACAGAACACAGTATTCAGCCAATTAGAATTAATTATTTTTGCAAATAAGATTGTGAGAGATGCTCTATCAAGTAGGTTAGGTTTTGGCCAAGTACTTTGCATAGAGTGTCTAAAATCTATTGGTTCAAGGTACAGTCAATTTTGTTTTCTTAAATACAGAAGGATGAACAAAAAATTAGGTAATGGACCATAATGTGTTTCCTGGGCATCATAAATGGCCCGATCATCTTGCAAGAACCTGAATTAGCATTCAAGAACATTAATTCCCGCTTTAAATGCAATTTACCAATTTAAGGTCAAATTTAGTTGCACTGCTCAGGTAGTTTAAAATATCTTTGAAAAATTAATGATCAGGTCTGATTTGCCTCCCGTTTTGCCTTGTTTTATATTGTTGTAATTCCACTGACAGTGAATGGGAGGTAGTCTTCTATGTGTGAAATAGAAAAAAGAAAATCATTATTTACAGTCTCTGCATGGTCATGAGCTAACAAATGGATTTTTCATTGAGTGTATGTTTTGTATGCTTTTTGTGTTTTATTTTGGTAATCCACAGACATCATTATTATATGAAAGAAGCAGATGTATTGCAGTTGGCAGTTTTCTAAAGAAAATATTTATTACTTTCTAGATTACATTTGTTTAATCACAGATATCTTGCATATTTTGAACAATTATTGTGTTACCATATTTTAGCATTTTAGCAGGAGAACAATTGACTTTTCAAGCTTGGGCCTATTAAAAGCTTAGTCAGGTGTATGTTGTATCTAGTTCCCTTCCAGTTTTAAAAATGTATAAATTCTCTTTTTAATGTTCCAGGGAAAAGCAATGGTATTTGCTCCACTCCGAGGGAATACTTTAAACCAGTTTTGCAATCTAGCTGAAAAAGCTGGTTTCTCTATCCAGAGACATGAAAATTATGATGAACACATTTCGAACTTCCACTCCAAGGTTAGTTTTCTGCTTGTGTTAGATAACACTTTAATCCGCATTGCATTTTGAAGAGATCATGGTCCTTTTGGCAGGTAACCTAAATGTTTGATTAAAGTACTCCTTAGGTGTGCTGTTTCTGAACAGCTATTTTTGTATCTGATTATTTTGTGTGGTAGAGCCATCCTTTATCTCTGCATGTCTAGAAGAGTTTTGCAGAAGCACCTCCTGTTTACCCTTTTCATTCATAGAAATCTAATTTATGAGTCTTTTCTTGTTGTTGTTAGCTGCCTATAAATATACAGCATGCTAGCATTTACATTTTAATAAAAAGCTTGCAACTTTTAAATAGGTTAAATACTGAAATGGACTGAAATAAATAGGAGGTGAATGTCTAATTGTATCATATCGTACTGTAAATCCTTATCTCAGGCTGCTTTATGGCTGGGTCAGTTGGCAGCTTCAAACTGCTAAATCTCATACAGAATTTCACAGTTGCGGGGTTATATGTCAGATCGAGGCGCTACAAGATTTAGGTCAAAAGCACTTATCTGAGCGTGATTTCTAAGCTTGCTTACATAAAGCTACTGTTATCAGTCTCCTTTTTTATTATTTATAAGTATGGAGTAATACAGAACATGAAGAGGAAGGTGCTTCACAGGAAACTTTTTAGGA
>JAWWEE010000105.1:26292369-26354335 GCA_035221455.1 Xenops minutus
TATCAGGTTATAATTCCCTCTTACTAAAAGAATTTTTAAAATTAAACAGAATTAATAAATAAGCCCATCAAGAACTGCATTACAGCCTTGCACTTATGTAAACCTTCAGGTAAGATTATGGTATTTCAGATGTCTGAAACAGTCATTGACCAAATATACAGCAATAGTTAGGCTGATTAGGGATAAACTTTTTAGCCTTTGTTCTGAAGTTTCTTGCTTAGTGGATTTAATTCAGGCCTTAAATCTCACCTGAATATAATTTACTTAGTAGAGCAATATGGGACCTCACTTTTTTTATAAGTAGTGTTCAACTATTTATTGCATGAATTAGTTTGTCTACAAACTCTGATCAGCTCCTGATAATATCTGACATACGGTTCCATACCTGTGATAGTATTTGACATGAAGATATTTTGGTAGTTATTAAATGTTTAATCTTTAGTAATATCATTTGTACCAGGAAATATACTTAAGCAAGCACTGTCAGTATTTTAAAAAATGCTTTCATAAAGTTTGCTCACTTTATCCATTTTTTATTTGCAGTTGAAAAATGAAGAAAAAGATACATATGAGGAAAACCTCCATTACCCTTTTCTTCTCATTTTAACCAAACACAGATAGAAGATGACACCTTTTTGCTTTATTATGGACTACTGAAAATTAATCCATGTATGTGAGTGGTCAGGGAGGGGAGAGTGTTCATTTTCCCCCACTTAGGTTCCTGAATCATCATTTGAGAAATATTTCTAATCTAAATGACGACGAAGATATCATGGCTTGTTTTACAGAATGTAAACGTTGAGATATCTTTTTTGGTATTGTTTTAAAACTTATTTCTCCAATTATGTTCCAGCCTAAAACTGATCAGACTTCACATTTATGCATTAACAAAGGTGTAAAGCTGTCTTCCTTCTCTTTTGTACCTTTACACTTGCATGTACTTTGTTAATTTCTTTAAATGCTATTTTTGAGGTATATTGGAAAATATATGAAAGATATACTTTGTGGGTTTATATAACTGATTGTAAAGAAGTGAATGCATTGACATTTAATTAGTAAGAAAATAGTTGTCTGAAGACCTTTTTAAAGTGCACCTATTGAATACTTGGATTTTTCTGCCTTTTTTTTTTTTTTTTAATGACACTGTTGATCTTTCTATCTATGATTGAAATGTCCTCATTTGCTTCAGTGTTAAAGGCTTTTTTTCTGCATGTGTGTATGTATGTTTTTTTCCAGCAGGACTTTTCCTCCTGTAGATGGACAAGAAATTATGCATCAGACAAAAGCCTCATAAACTGACCATTTGTCCTTTGGACACAATAGCCTGCCCAGCCCCTCTGCTCCTCCTCTCCAATTATGTGTGATTAGTCTCAGTGTGTTGTGTCAAGAAGGGGGAGTGTGCTGAGTGCTTATTATCTGTTTAGGTACAAGAAGAGCACATTTAGGTTCTGACTATGAATGGAAAGTGAGCCTTTATCAGGACTAAAATCTAAATGCTACTATCCTAGAAATCGGTTTTTTAAAAAAACACATCCTTTTTTTTTGATAATATAACAATCAAAGGATTTTATAGTGTAATCAAACTATCTCCCTTTAATTAGTTTATATTGGGATATATTGTGGACAACATATTTGATAAACATTTAATGTGATTTTTCTAGTTCTGGGAAAGACAAAAATCCTGCAAAGAAACAGGAGCCATATCTGATTTTCTTAACAATTTAACAGACCATTTTAATGACTTCTCAGTAACGGCCTCTTAAACCACAACACTTTTAAAATGTTGAAAAAGGAGAGAGGCAGAGACCATGACTGAGAGAGGAAGGTACTAGATGCAAGCAAGTGTAGAGAATCATGCTGAAACACATTAATTAAAAGAACTGCAGTTCGGCAATAAGCATTCTTCCATATTTAACAAATTGGACAGCATGTAAACCACAAGCTCATGAAAGTCCCTTTCTCTTCGTTCTTCTCAAACAAATTTCTTCACTACCGGTTTGCATGTCCTTGTATTCAATACTTTTTATGCTCCATTAGAGCACCTAGATGGATCTCAGAAGGCATAGGTCAAGTCGCAGTTAGATCATACATTTCTTTCTCACAAAAACTTGAATTGCAATGCCAAGTGATGGGCTAACATCACAATAACAGCAATTTATTCCTCTTTTGATAAAAAGCAGCCTATTCTCGGTGTTAGATAAAGACCAGGGGCAATGCAAACCAACCATTTATCCTACAACTGAGTAGTATGTCCCTGCTATAGCTGGTATGAGTTTCATATTCAAACTCCTGTTGAAAGATACTTGTCTAGTAGGAAATCAAAAGCATTTAGGAGTAATTTGAAATTACTGTGAAGATGGCTTTAGTTTAATTAGTTTTGTTTTGTTTGTCCCACACAGCAGTGCCTTTGTTTCTCCAAAAACATGTACAAGGAAATCTTCATAATCAACAAAACAGCGTGAAAAAAGAGCGCAATATTAAAATTTGTGAACGTTTTGTTTTTGAGAGGGCCTGAATGTCTGCTGTACAATAATCTAATAAAGATCATTAGTTGCCAAAAATAGAAGCAGTGTCATTGAAAATTGTGGTTTGAGCTCTAAGAAGAAAACAGTTTTCCTCAAATTGGTAGCTGATAATTGCTTTTCATTTCTTTAGTGTCTGTCGTTTGAGTTGAAGGCTTTGCACAGGTGCTGCCATCCCTAAAGTGTGTAATTGATGGCTTGTTTACCAAAGATGCATTTAGACTTCATCCTGCAAACTCACATTGGATCTCCACAGGCAGTAAAGTTACTCATCTACATAAGTGCTTGCAGGTTTGTTCTGTGTGCACATTTTTGGAGGTATATAAGCAAGTTCCCTTCTTGATTTTTTGTCTTAACGTGAGTAGTGAAAAGTCACAGATCTAGTATTTACATGAGGCACTAAGAATGTTCTTTTTTAGAGACATTTCTGACAGTCCCTTGTGTTAGAAGGTATTTGAACTGTTTAATAAAAATACAGTGTTTATTAATACATCAAATATATTTGCTAAGAAAATGTTAGGCAGTTTATCAAATCATGCTTATAAAATGTATCAGAGCCTCTTATGTTGTGTTTTAACTAATCTCTGATATGTCGTATATTTTTAATGATATAGTTTACAGTGTTCTGTAACAGAATATTGAGCTTAATTGCTTTGTGTTTGCAAAGCAGTTGAAGTTGAATGACACTGTGCAAGAGCTTGTGCTGGCGTCATGAGAATGGAAATGTTAGGCTGATGCAAGTTTCCCTTCAGGCATGTTGGTAGTTCTTACAGCAATGTTGTGTCTTCTCCTTTCTCAGAGAAAAATGGCAGAGAGGAATGATGTTCTTGTGGACATCCATTCCCCAGGGCACAGCCTTTATGCACCTGGTGTCACTGGCAGCAAGTTGTGTGATCTTCGGCATATAAATGGTCAAGAAAAAGGTATTCCATTTCCTGCTGTGAGATATGGTGAAGGCTTTCTTAAAAATTCCAAACTCGTCCTATCTGATAGCTTTCTGGAACAGTGGGACAAATCTTTCATTTTGAGAAATTGATTTGAAACAAAAAATGTCTTAAGAGTGTGAGATAAGGCAGAGGAACTTACTATCCCAAGTCCCAGTCCAGCTTCAAAATCCTTATTAGACAAGTCATTTATATTTTGCCTGTGGCTTTAATGGCTACATGTTTGCATGAGGAGGGAAGCAGGATTAAAATTGTTCCCCCCCACAAAAGGCATCCTTACATCTTAAGCCTGGCTGCATATGGTTTATCAAGTGTTATATCTCCATTACAACTCTCCTTCGCTGTTCCCTGAACAAAAGAGGATGCAGTGGGTGGAGCTTTTGATCTTCCTCTTGATATGGCAGGTGGCACAGCTGATATGGCAGGGGGAAGAGGGAAAAGGCAGCAACACATGCAAGTCAAACAGAGCAGTGTTTTATTACCCACTCTCCCTAATGCAAGAGGGGAATAACTAGGTCCTTGTGTTTTCAGGTGGCAAATTATAAACACATAGCTTTAACCTGGATTTTTTCTTATGCATGGTTTTCTTCTTTAAATTAGGGAATGAACAGTGATGTCAAACTGCAATTTCCTTTAACTCTTGTGAAATGTTTTGAGACACTGGTAGAAAGTGCTAAGACAGCGTGCACCAGTGATTATGTCTAAAATGTTTTCTGCAGAGCCTGGTCATGCAGTTTTGTTTCCTCAGAGACAATTTTGTTGCTTTTTATCTTTTTATTCACTTTTTAGGTTGTCCTGAGTCCGATTAAGATGGTTTGTCATGCCTCTGCTGTCACAAATCAGTGGGCTAACATTGGTTGTAAGCACACCAGTATCTTTTGAAAGATTATTTTAAAAGCTTATTTTCAGTATGATTCTCATCTGCAATGCAACGGCACTTACTCAACCCAGCCAAAATAAGGGCACTTGGATATGAAATCCCATAAAGCTAAAAGCTAGTCAATACATGACTTAGTGACTTTGCAGCTCAATGTGTAAGTAAAGGGGAAAACCCCCAAATCATGCCCATCCCTCATATGGGGGAACCTGAGGCACATCCAGTATTGCTGTCTCCTGTGCCTATAGCCTTCTAGAAATCAGGCAATGCACTCTAGAACTGACCCCAAATTTTGTGAGACCCAGTGCTGCATCTCCTCTGCAAGATCTGTCTCCCTCTCCGACCTGTGGACTCTGTTCAAACAGCTTTATGTAACAAACCTGACTTTTCTTTCCCATTTTTAAAGAGTTCAGCCTATTATAGCTCCTTGCTTAGTCAGCAGCTGGCTTGCTGCCAAAAAGCCCAGCATATTGTTGTGGCTGGGTAAAAGCTGGATATTTTCCATCACTGTCCAACAGCGGCATTGGATCTTCATTGTCTACTTGTGTGGAAAGTGTGTGGAAAGTAGAGGGAAGATGCACGAAGCGGTAGTCCAGATGGCATTCCACAGCCTGAGAAGAAACATCTTGACCCTCAAATCTGGGTTAAACTCAACAGATGCCAAGCCCCCAAAAACAAAGAGCTGTTGTGGCTGACGACAGAAAAGGAGCGATAGGCCTTTGGTAATAGAAAGTATCTTTTATTTTGGATGCATTTCCCTGCACATAAGCAACACAGTGTCACTTGTAGAAGATTGCTTATTAAAAACAAGCAAAAAAAAAAAAAGATGTTTCTCTGCATTAGGCACCGTCCCCCTTCAGCTGTAAAATGTTGCCCCTGGGTGAGGGTTATGCTTGCAGAAAGGACTGGAACGTTCAGACTGTGCTGTGCCCTGCCAGAGCCTGCGTGCTAAAAGACCTGTTATTTTTTCCTGACTCTGACTCCAATTAATGTACTTTTTAAATGATTAAACATATCATGCTGTGACTTCTGAAATGTCAACAAGCTTCAAAACTTGGGAGACAGGAATGTAATAAAATAGGTAATAGGAGATTCAATAGTTAATAGAGACCCTGAAGTGTGAGTGTATACAGTAGCTGTATACTGGAAACTGTGCAAATGAAGATGGCTTAGTATTGCAAACTGAGGAAGAAAATTGTTTTTAATTAGCACCTTCATAAGAACTGCTGATTAATACTGTTTGGTTTGGTGAAAAGCTTTCAGCTGAGTAATTTGTACAGCCATTACAACAGTTTTGTTAGACCAGGACTCCTGTTGTTAAACACAAACAGCAGATGATAATGGTGGAAGATGAGTTTGTCATGTAACAATTTACCTTATTGAAAAAAGCTTTATATAAAACCCAATACAGTAGGTACTAGCAGAAATCACATATTTTAAATCCTTTCAAGATTGCAGTGTGCGATGCTAGTGTGTTTTTTCATGGACAAGAAACAGATTTTATATCATTTATAAAATTATATATACAATTTAAAGGTGTTGTAGCATGGACAGACCACTTTACTGGTAATGCTTTACATCAGGACAGTAAAGTGCTAGTATATTCAAACACTTCCTAAGTATACAAAGTCAGTCTAAGAATTGAAAGGTAATTAAGTAATATTGTTCACATGCAAATGTATGTTTGTGCATTATGCACTGAAATTGCGTCTGATGTTTGTGCAATGTCTAGCATTTATACCTAAGGCTTTAAGGAGATTTCTCCCAGGTTAACTACTGTTCGCTGCAATTGCTTCCCCTTCTTTTCAGTTGGCAACAAAAAATTAAAACCCATTATCCATGTCTCCATAATACAGAGGCATATGCATTTTTAGTGGCCTGGATAGGAAATTTAGTGCGTTCTGCAGAAACAGAGGGATTTTATTAAATGTGGTAACAATGAAGGAATATCTGCACTAAATTATGACGCTAACCAAGGATGGTAAGATCTGTAAATTATTGGAGTGCTATAATAGAACATGAGAGTTTTCCTTTAGACAGGCCTTCGGGGTAATAACAAGGGTTGAGACTCACGACAGTGCCAAATAAGCTTTAGACAGCATAATAGTCTGCAAAGAAAAGCCACAGAGCACTAATGTAAAAGAAGAGCTGTCCACCACATGCAGTAAAAATCACCAAAGGTCATTTTATGGTAGCAATTGTGACATAAAATTGGTGGTCATGCTACATGTCTAATACTCAGCACAGCTTTATAAATGATGGGCCCCTAGCGATGGCTGTCATTAAGTGCTTTCATCATAATAAACTTTAAACTGTTGGCTTTATGAATCGCCAGCCAGCTTCAGCTGTTCGTTGGATGGAGCTTGCAGTGCCTTAAGTGTGACAAGGCCTATTAGGAACTGCAACCATGTTTCAAGCGTACTTGGCTTTCCCACTCCTGGGGTGATTGCCGCCTATTAAATGGCATCTGGGAAGATTTTCCTCCAGCAATCTCTGATCAAGAGCTTTTTTGGGCTTTGACCTGCATTTCCTTCAAGACTTTCTCTGAGGAGTTTTATAAGAGCAAAACTCCAGAGGATTTATAGCCACTTCTGATTAATACCTTTTCAGTTTTTCTAGCGACTCTCCCACTGCTCCATGGAGAAAAGCTTTCATTGTTCCTAAGGTGCTTATTTGTGACCTTTTCTCTGCTTTCTGATTCCCTCTAACATGTTCTCAGTGAAATCCTTGGTGTGCAACCAAGACAGTTGCTGAAGTTGCTGCAGCTTTCTGTGTAGCGGCTTTCATAGTTAAAAAAGAAAATTAATTTAGAAGGAACTCCTCCCATTTCTATTTCAACAGTGGTCTCGCTACTCACGGGTACCAGTTAAATGCCAACAGTACTGATTTGCTATCCTAAATAGTGTTCATGAGGTAGAGAAACCGCCAGTTCCTTAGGACTCCAGCTGAGGGGAATGCAGCTACATAATTATAAGAAAAATTTCTTCCTTAAACCCTGCCTCTCAAATCCCTGTGTGAAGAAACAGCCTCTGCCGTCTGTTCGCAGGCAGGAAAGCGAGCTCTGGTGTAGCAGGGCCACATTCTTCCTTCCAGCAACTTCCTCTCTTTGTAAGGAAATTGTCCCGATCCCGAGTCCATTTGCGGTCCCTTGCTGTGGCAGAGGAGGAAAATCTGAAGAGTTTGCAGCTTTAGAAAGGTCATGCCAGCACCCCAAAAGTGACGGCTGTCCCACTGTCCCCCTGATGCAGTGGGTCTCAGTGGGAGACTGTAGGGAGCTGGTCCTGCTCTCAGCTTGGCAGAGGCTCAGGGCACGGCCCCTGAGGTGGCACATTCCTGAAGCCCGGAGCACGCCAGGGATAACTATACTGCTGAAATATAAAGCTGCATATAAAGATTTTATGAACTAGATTATATTTTCATCACCTTTATGCATATGAAGTCTTTTAATTTCTATAAATCTTACAGTGGGTTAGAATTAAATCGTATTAGTGTGAATAATAAATGTTTAGGGATCACTCATCTAAGAACTTGTAGTATTTAATTTACAAGGACTATACATTTTTCAAATCTCTTAACAAGAAACTTTAAGCACTTCTTGAGGTTTTAAAAAAAGAAAAGGGAAAAAAAGCCCAAACCAACAGATCTGGAAAGCAAAAACGCTCTATTTTTCCCAGGATCCTGAATGAGTGACTCAGGAGGTATTGTAATTGCAAAAGCTTTCTGTGTGTAAGAACCTGGCTAATACTCTTATTAGCATCTTTTTTAATCCAGGTAACATAATAGTCAAAGTGTCAGATGAATGTCTCAGAAGTGGACCATTAAAAAATAAATTGCAAAACCTTTGAGAGATTAGCATTTGAATCCAGCCAGAAGCTCCTTGAGGTTCTTGGGTGTGGATCAGAGTCCTTAATGCATAAGTTGCTATCACAAACCACATCAGCCTCCAAGTTACTCGGAATGAGAAGACAGTAGCCACAATTATTAGTCTTAGCTCTGGGATTGTTTCCTCTGGGAAGCAAATATGCAAATTGAGATTTTCACTGTGAAAAGAGGTTTCATTTTCTGAAACCTTTCATTTCTAAAGAAGTTTGAAAAGCAAGCAACAAAGTGTAGTAAAACTATTTTCAGGGTTATTATTTATGTTTTAATTCATAATAACAATATTTAGGTCTTAAACAGGGCAGTACTTTGCATATTCAACGTGCTCTTTGAAGTCATTACTTATACAGCATCATGGGCTGATACAAGAGAAAATGGTTTACCTTTTCCCATGTTGAGAAGCCGAGGCAAAGAAGTGAAGTAACACACATAGAAAGGCTTCATCAGAGGCAGAAATGCATTTCTAATGCAAGCCTCACTCAAAGACAGTTCTTAAACAGCAGACCTTCAACTACCCGTCACAGTTTATTTTTGTGCTAGATCTTGGCATACCCCAGCAACTGCATTTTTTCATCATCAGATATCATTTGAAATTCCCTGAAGGGGTTATTGTTCTTTCTGATGGATGGTACCAGTATTGTATTTCTCAACAGAAGTACTGAAATACAGACAGTGACTGAGGATGTATGAGAAGTATTTTAATTTAGCATCTCCCCTCTTCTAGTGCATTTCAGCAGCAAGCTGCTTATTTTCAAGGGATTGGTGAGAACCCCAAGGAAAATAAATGAAACTGTCAAAATTTAAAGGAGCAAAAGGCTGTTTATTTGCTTGGAGGGAGCACTGGTCCTACAGCTTCATACTGTTTTACTGTTCCTTCTGCTATGCTGCTTTCCAGAGATTGAGGAGGATGCTCAGTGGAGGTGGGTCTAGATTAACTCTTTATGATCTCATCAGAAATCTGCAGGAATGGTTTTGGTCATTTTTTGAGAAAAGCACTTCCATAAGTCTGCAGGCTATTAGAAGCTTTAGGGATGAGGACTACACTTAAAGCATTTTGCAGCATTAATTTCCAAAGGTCTGTGTGAATCACAGCTAAGGCATTAGTACCATGTAAGTGTATTCAACAATTGATGCAAACAGTTAAAGCCGTGACACAACAGGAAGCAAAGTGGTGATTTAACCTTCCATTCCCAGTACAGGGAACACCAGCAGCTCAGCAGATTACTATGGAAAGGGCAGGTGTTTTTGTCATGACTCTACAACAGCTTGTGCCAGGTTAGGTGCATCTGTGGTTTTCTGTGCCCACTCTGCAGACAAGGTGCTGCCAAATAACTGCATAGGGAACAAAAAGGGGTCATGTCAAAGGCACTATCACTCTGGGCATCTGCCAGCTTATGTAGTGAAGTAGAAATATTAGCAAATGTGTGGGCAAAGAGTCCATTATGGAAATAAAGGGCATGGGAGGGCACAGAAACAGTGAGCTATATTTTATAGTGGTTTATAGGCTGCGCAGAAAAGAAATGGGAGGTAAGAGATGGGGTTCTCATCCAAGGGGGAGATAGTCACCGTGACAAAAATAATTTGGAAAGATGTTAAGCTCAGTTAAAAGGCAGGCCTTTCAGACCACTTTCAGAGTTATTTTCAGCTGTGAGCCAAGCAAAGGGATATTGCCACAGGGTAGAAATTGCTGCCAAACCACGCTTGGTGGAAAGGATGCCTACTGCTGAACCCCAGCCCATTTCAGATCACTTTCAGCCTGCTCTTTTCTTTGTCATGAGGCCCCATTATGGCAATGATGACAGCAAAGCATGGGCAGCATCCCATCCTGGTCCTCCATGCCAAGGTGGGAAGGGTTGGAGGCCTCTGAGGCCCAAAGGGCTGAGTACAGGCTGCTTAACAGCAATCTTAGATCATGGCATTAAGAAGGCCGTGTTTGTGCACGAAAACTAGTAGGGAGAGGAAAGCAGTTCCAGATAGGTTTGTTATGGGACAGTGGATAATCCTACCAGGCATGAAGCTTGGTGAGACAGCACGCAAGCCGTCAGAAAGGCGGAAGACAGACCCTGCAGAGCAGCACAACCACGGCAAGGAATGCAGGTAAGACTGAACAGCTTAAAAACTTCTCCAGAGTGAACATAATCTGTACCATTTTTGAAACCTTCCCATGCCCAATAATCACAGGCACAGGAACTGTGGACCACAGACATGAGTATGTGGGGAAGCCCAAGTGTGAGCTCCCATTTGTACTGGAGTGTGTCCTTGGGATGTGCTGTGTGTGCGCTCACCAGGGAAGATAAGAGCTGAGGGAGCAGCAGGGCATGCTGAGTGCTGGGAGGTCTCAGCCTTGTGGTGTGTTGGCTTACCTGGACTCAAGAGTACAGTATAAAGGCGAGGTATGATTGTACATGGCTCATGGTTCTGCCTCCAGAGCAGTCTACCTAATGCTAATGAGAGAATTAGGAATGTGTTTTCTCTAGGTAACCACTCTTGCCAGCACGCAGGGGGCATTTTGTGGCCATACACCATGCTGTTATTGCTGCTGGATGGGCTTCCCCTGTCCCAAAGCCACCATCCATTTTACCTGGTTATCCAAAACACACTGCTTCCCACCTGTGCCACACAGAGTCAAGCTGAAATGAACACTTGCATGAACAGTTCAGATCATTGTATAATCAGATATTTGACTTGCAGAAGCACTGCACATTTTCCTACTGTTCTTTAGAGGCTGATGTGTGTGGCCTTAACAATTTGTTTATTCATCTGTTCCAGTAGCTTTGTTCCTGCTGACTTCTATCTAAAAGGGGATGTAATGCACATTTTATGGGCTATATAGGACAGTTACGGCTTAGAGTGAGTCCATATGCACCAGAACTGGGAAAAAAAAGGATATTAAAAAAACCCTCATACACGTAAGAGCTCCACTTCTAAATTGTTGTTAGTATTCCCCTTTGCTGATTTCTTGCCTTTTCATAGCATAGAAATAAAAATAAATTTAATACTTAATGGTGAATCTGGGTGTATTTTCAGTGTAGGAAACATGGAGAAATATCAGAATATTCAGAAATCTGTGAGCTGAAGGACAGCTTTTCCTAAAGTGTTGAAAAAGCTCTTTCAAATGAGGAAAGAAACTCAACATTCATTTTTAAAAATAGTGATGTAGCAAGGTAGTGCTCTGCAATGCATCTTTTATGCTTAAAGCAGTCATTGGTATATTCCCACATTTCTCTTAACGTCTGACTTCCAAACGCAAATAGTCCTGCAGTGATAGTTCTCTGAGGGATGTGTGTGGTACTTTGAACTGCAAGCTGACTGTAAGCTCAGGCCCAACATGGCTTCATCTGTGTTCACCTCAGCAAGCTGAGCCAAGGAGTATGCTCTAGCTATTCATGCTTCCTGTCCTGGCTCTGGCCATCTATGTTATGGTCAGTAAAAGTCCTGTGGTTTGCCTGCAAATGTCTGGCCTTGGCCTATATGAGCTTTCTCTTTCAGAAAGGAGTAGCCTAAGGGTAGGCTGCTTGTAAATCCAAATCCTCCAGTGTGTGGCTCCAGAACTTGTTAAGCAGGTTGTGTTGCTGCATGCTTAGATGGGACATATGGGAGGTGATGGGCCAGTTCTTTGTGCTGTAGACTTCTGCTAAGCGGTACCACCAGGCTGAACCTTTTCACTCTTGGCATTCCCTGAAGATTGCTTCTAGCCTATGTTTGAACTTACGTCCTCTACAGCTGGGTTTGAACTTGTGTGCAGTATAGACACAATCAGTCACCTGTAGATGCTCCTGTGCTGGACCAGTCCTTTTTCTCTGCTAGTTTAGCTGGGATGTAACTCAGAAACCTCTGCCCTGTACTGGTGCAGTGAAAGGTAATTACCCTTCCTAAAGGAAAACAAAGCTGCACAAACCTCCATTTAGCTTTGAAAAAGCTGCTCTAATAATTATCTTAAAACCAACCTGAAAATGTGAAGCATTAGAAAACATTATGCCAGAGCCCATTCATACTGCTTATATACTAGAAGTTTATTTGTACAAGCAATTGCTGTGTCTATCACAATCAGACCCCATAGGACCTTCTTATATGGCCCTGTGACTCCATGAGAATAGAGGTAATTCTCTCTGGGCAGCTATGGATTACAAAGAAAGTCACCACCACTGTGAGTAACATTATCTTAACAAAAATCTCCCTGCTGTTGCCTAAACCTTGACCTACTGTGTAGTTCTTTTTCTGTTAACATAACTCACTTGACATCCTTACCTTTGTATACCACTTTGCTGTGATTCTCTATGACCCTTTTAAAGAACTGTAGTGGTGGTAGGGCTTCATTGCAAAGGTGAACTGCAAAGCATAGCCAAATTCAGAGGGTCTGGAGGGAAAAATAGAGGTTTGTTTCTTACAATTTCATATATAATCCACCCCAAAGAAATAATAAAAGATGAATGGCAGTGAAGATGTTGTATGCAGTCTGTTCTCTGAAGGATAATTACAGTGAGGTGTTCCACACAGGCCTGTCCTTCCTGAAATTTCACTAGTTAGAGGTTTTTTTGCATCAGGGAGAGTGAAATGGCAACAATAAAAATTATGTTTGAAGTTTCCATACTCCTGATATTTAAAACCAAATGCTTTCCTTTCTGAAGGATCTAGGAAGGTCTGAATCTCCCCAGTCCAGGCCATGATTTGGCATATATTATATCACTATTCAGTTTTCTAGGGTCTTGTCAGGGCCCAAGAAAGATCAGAGCAGAAAAGTTATCAGGTGCTACATTCTCCCTCCTTTTTCTTCCTGCTTGTAGTTATGATATTTGACTTTCAGAGGGTTTGATCCACCTCTGTTCCCCAGCTCCTTGCATTCCTCAAGGACCATGTGCTCTTATGCTCTGCATCAACGGGAGGAGGCAAAAGAGTGGTTTGTAGGGATGAAGGATGGTGGTGCACACGAAGAACAAATCACAGGAAGTGGTAGAGCTCTACTCAAACAAGAGGTGTTTGGGTTTTTTTCTGAAGTAAAATTGGCAACATACAGGCATCCTCAGAGATTCTCACTTTGCTGCCTCGTCAGTCAATGCTTGTACTCTTCAAGGGTAGTGAGGAAAGCTACATCTTCTCCTTTTGATAGGATAATAGAAGTGAGGTTATCCACACTGACCTGCACCTTCTGACTTTTCAGTCAACCAGCAACCTTTATTCCATCAGATGAAGCATGATGTGTTTTACTCCCCTGCTGTTCACTTGTACTTAGATAGCCAGATAACATAAAGACTTTAAAGCACAACAGCAGTTAGGATGCTGCTGGTAAGTATGGAAAACCTGCACACACATGCTGTGACTTTGTTTCCCAAACCCATTCAGCCTTCACGTGAAAGGTGTTGAGTAATGAGGTGTTTGCTGTCACCATCAACTTCAGTCATCTTTTTGCATTAACTCCTGCTCAGTACTGAGATAGTACCCACTCTCCTTGGGACATGCCATATCTTTAGGATTTTCCACTCTTCTGACAAAAGGCCTAGCCTGAAAAAAGGGCATGTCTCAGGCTCATTGCAATACCAAATGCAGATGCAGAGCTCTCCTCTGGAAAAGACTGCATCAGCACTGTGACCAGTTCTCAGCAGGCCTCCTGAACTACATGAGAACTGTAGTAGTGGGACAGGAAGATGTTCCTTACGTACTTTACCCCACGTTGTTGTGTTGTTGAGAAGAGCTGAGGAGTTTCTGGCTTGAGTCTCACTGCCTGACCAAAGACACAAGTTTGCACAGTGGGCTCCAATGCCCCCAGGGCTCTGCACTGTGTCCCTGCAGCCACAGGAATGCCACTGGCTCTTGTGCCACCCTAGGAGTATGAAGATTGTATCCTGCACCCAGCAGCAGCAGCAGGGTATATCGTATATATATCCCCAAATGCATATTCTGTTTATCTGGACTCTGTACTTCACTGAGGTCTGGAGAGGGCCAACACTTTCTGTCCCTACCATAGAACACAGAGCCCTCCTTTGCCACCATCCCTGTGACATGGATCCCGAGGCTATGGAACCTGTGGCACAGCCTGGTGCTGTGGTGTGGTGAAGGCTCAGATGTCAGGAGTGTTTAGCCCTCCTGCAGGCAACATTGTCCCCACCCCGTCTATCCCTAGCACAGGCCTTTGTTTGCACCCCATGGGAGGAAAATAATCCCCTTGTCTCTGACCACACCTGGATTCAACCTCCAATTTGGCACCTTGAAGAGTGGGCCAATTCTCTAACACTCTTGCCAGGACTAAAGCCAGAGTGAATGCAGCTAATTTTCACTGCTCTAATTAGTGGCAAGTTAGCAAGGGGAGACGTCACCTTCTAGAAAATTAAAAAAAAAGAGAGAGAGAAAAGGGAAAGAAGGGAGGAAAGAAAGCAGGCAGGCAGGCAGCAAGGGGGAAGGAAAGGGAGAAAAAGAGGAAGAAACAAGCAAATAAACTCTCTGAGAAAATAAAAACAGAGCACCAAGGCCTTAATAGCTGTAACAGGGAGGGAGGCTGGGAATGACCCCTTTCCATGCAGGTGCAGGACAGAAGAGGCTGTCCTACACAGGCTGGAGTTCTGAGCCCTCGGAGTGCACCAGGGATCTGGGGATCAGCTGCAGAGTAAATGCCTTCCTACGTTTTCTGGCTTGCTTTTGCTGTAGGACTCTGGGGAAGCCTTTGGTTGGGAAATCAGACAAAGGTGTTCCTGTTATTCATGGGAATTCATTGGTTCAGAGAAATGCCCAGAAAATATGTTGAAATCCAGTTATGTAGTCTCAGACAAACAAACAAACAAAAAATTCTCCAGTACTGCTCCACAAGCCCTGAACAAAAATCAGCATTTTCCCCAGTTTATTTAATGATCGGGTGCCTTTTTCCCCATCCCCCCCAAAAGAAAAAACAACAAAAAACCACATCTGCTCTAGATGACTTGAAATAAAGGGGGCCAAAAGCTGTATGCATGGTTTTCTTAGCTTCTCTACACTCTTAGAGAGCCAGGGCCATGGAAACATCAGACTAAGAGGCTTAGAGTAAATCCTGGCAGTCTCAGTGCTAGAAACTCTCCCACTGATAAACAAAGCCTAATAAATAAGTTTGAGAGAAAAACGAAATGAGAGTGCGTCATTGTTGAGCAGTTAATTAGGGGCCCTCTAAGCATTTGCACTGCAAAGAACAAGAAAATTAAAGAATACAAAAACATATGTTGGCAAGAGTGAGAACATGCTAAAAGTAAACAGTGCTGTTATTATTATTAGCAGTAAAAATAATATTAATTAGTTGTATTACAGTAGCACCTAGTGGTGCTACTGGATCTCATCCCCAGATGAGATCAATATCCCCAAAATATAAAGGTCTTAAATAGAAGTTGCATGTAGGTACATATAAGTGCATACATACATAACATATATATAGGCATGTGTACATAACACATAGACACACAATTCAAGTGATGAAGGAACCCCAGCAAATGGAAATCAGGCTACAGAATATTTTGTAACTTAGCTTCTCTTGTTCCTATCTTTTTTATGATGCTGCAGTGCAGCTGTTTGCAATTGTTATTTATGATACAGAGAACAGAAGACTGTAGTTGGAATGCAGGAGTCAGGGTATATATATGTGTGTGTGTGTATTCACATACACATACATACATATGTCTATGGATCTGTGTGTACACACACACATGCATGCACATTCAGACCACAATAAGTCTCCTGACTTGGATCAGGAAAACACAGAAAGCTTGGCTGAAGACAAACTAAATGCTTCCCTAAAAGCTCAGTTTACTCCCCAAGTACCATTTCTTCACTGCAAGTGGAACTGCAAGTGGAACTGCCACTGTCCTTTCTGTGCACACATGGACACATTTTGGAGAGAGATGTCTGTCCCCACCTTGCACTGTAAAATCCTCCCTTAAGAAAGTCTTAGTTGAATACTGACCTCAGCTAAGTCAGTATAGCTTTGTCTCAAAGGGTGTAGAACTGCAAGTTGCAACTGATGCAGCTTCTGCTGACTTCTACTAAACCAATCCAAATAAATTAGAAAGAAACACTTTTCCTGATGTAGATTTGCATGCCATAACAGGGAGAGGCTATAATGATCCAGATGATACACAGTTAACTGTAACTCCTGATTCCTCAAGACATGGGAACTAATTTAATTGTTAATGTTTTAGTGCCTGGGTTTCCTAAGAAAATGAGCCCTGGCAGATTATCTGGGTTCCTGTTTCAAACAGAGCACTGCTGAGGGCTTTTTAGAAAAAGTCTTGTTTTTACTCTAAAATAGCAGCAGTCTTGAGATTTCCAATGAGGAAATTGTACGGCAGGTCAAGGCGTCAATTTAATGATTGGAGACATGCTTCGTTTGAATGATAATTTCATTAGATTAGTTTGTAAACTTTTAATGCAGGTTGTATTATATGTCTAAGAAGAAACAATTTGTGTGACAGACTATCCTTCATAATCCCCCTCTTCAGCCTTCTGCTAACAAAAGACCCTTAATACTGAAGATGTTTTGTGGGAGGAGAAACATTTTCCAAACAAGTAGTTTCTCTATTCCAGCCCAGGTAACAAAGAGGCCTTAGGAATTTCTGTGGGCCTTGTCAGGACTGGCCCATTGGTCTTAAAGCCACCTGCTGCTTAAGCCATTGGTCAATAGATTAACTGCTGCTATTACTAAGTGTTTAGGAAAGTAAGTTATGTGGCAGAGCAAACAAAATCAACCTCCTTAACACATGTTAATTCAAAATTTAATAAATCTGCACTGAGAACAGTAAAGCAATCAAGGACAGTGGGGTGCGCAGGAAAGCTCTTCGTATGCGCTAGTCCTCCAAGCAAAGTATCACATAGCAGACAAAAAGTCTTCATGGCATCTTAAACAAAAGGATAATACTCTATTTGCTTTGCAAAACTCCCTTGACACTTCCCTCCACCCCTCTGCCTTCCTCCTTTTCTTCCGGCTTTCGGATGCTGTTCTGCGCTGCAGATTTTGGGCAATTTCCAAACCTCAGTCACAGAAGATAAGTTCACAATAAATAGTAATAGTGGAGTAAATTCCTGGTGAAAAGGTGGGAAGCATTCAAATACTGGCAAAAGCTGTGACACTCCACAGCTCCACATGTCTCATTCTGTAATGAAACACATGTTTTAACAGAGCGAATTTCCCCAAAAGAGAAAACCTTGTGCCTGCCTTCACATGCAGTTGAGAACTTTGCAGCACTGTGGAGGTCCAGGAGGATTTCAGCAGGGGAACCAAGGAGTTTCATGAGGATGATGAAGGTTCCCAACCTTATGGATCTGGCCTGGGAGAAGGTCAGAAAGGTGCTATCAATTCTTCTTAAGTAATTTAAATCTTATTTGCCTACTGCCCTATGCCATTTCATGAGATAAAAGAAAGACTTGGGAGACAAATTTTGCTTTTGCAAGCAAAAAAGGGGATCAAGAGATACCAGGTGTTGGTGCAGATTGCCTTAGGAGTTCTTGGTATTCTCTCTCATGTTTCAAGCACTTGCGATTTCTCATTGCTGCAAATTTAAGTAACTGGTAAAATATAGTTGTCATTATCATTTTCGAAAGATCCACAAAAATTCTTGGAATAAATTTCTACTTCTGACCTGTCTTTTCTCAACTCTTAACTTTTAGAATCCTATGTTTTATTAGTAAGTAATTTGTTTCCTTTATGAGTCAGCTGCAACCTAAAACTGAAGATCAGGATTATGGTTGCCCTTGCTTGGCTTATAATCATGGAATGGATGCTCCTGTATGGGATAAGTCTGTTTTTTGTCAATGGATGCTCAGGAGAAGAGATAAGTCCAGAACAGCAGCAATTCAGATCATAGGTATGTTGCCCACTGATGTTTTCTCACTGGGTGTTTGGGGAAGGCAGAAGTAGAGAGATGCACTGTGACATATTCCTGCTCCAGAACATGCACACTTCTACCCAGGGTGAGGCGTGGCAGCTGGCACTGGTCAGATATGACTTCACAGATATGAGCATTGGTTACTACTGGGTTTGACATCTGGGGTTTTGCAGATTTCCTGCAAGTCTAGTACTGGTTTTTGCCAAGCACATGTGACTGGTTCCAAATGCACATGTTGACAATCAGGTGCAGTACCTCTGTTAGGAAAACAAGGCAACTTCTAGTCAAATTCTCAGTGTGGTTTCCTCAGGATCCATATGCTGGGTTGTGATTTCCCTGCAGATGTTTAGGTCTGGCTCTGCTTAACCAGTCACATGAATAGATGCTGCTGCAAGCCTCCATGCTGTTTGGAGGACTGAAGATCCCCCCCTTCATGAGGCTGTAAATCTCCTGAGAGGGGAATGCAGCAGTAACTCCAAAACATTTTCCTTGCAGACCTTGTCGAGCTGGCTTTTTCCCTGGTAGGGGAGCATTTAGACCTCTATGAACAAGATAAGATAAATGATTTATTGTGGAACAGTAGGTATTGGTGGGCTATCAGCTGCCATCATGGAGCCCAAGCTGATGGTTGTAGCAAGATATTAGAGGCTATCTTTGAAAAGGACATTGATCTCAGGTTTTATAATACATCAAAGCTCCTTGCATGTCTGGGAATATTTAGGGATGAGTAAAATGCTAAGAACATTTCAGCAAGGATGCTATCCTTCCTTTCTTTCCCATGTCTAACCACCCTCCCTTCCTGCAGCCTGGTAAAATTGTGATGGTATGTTAAAATCAGAGGTCTGTGCATAACATAAGATTGCCTGTGTCGCATTCTGAACATCTTTGACTCCAGGACCTACTCTCCTGAAAGAACGCAGCGTAAAGAAAGCCAGACCTAGCCCTACATTTATGCTCTGCACTGAGCACATAGGACACTTCCATTCACGGTATCTGTTTCCAAGAAGGTGGGTGAGCATCTGTCTTCACAGGTGGCACAAAAGCTCGCTTTTAGGCAGTCTGCTGGCAAGAGATACTAGTGAGCCATAAGCTCTAGGTAGTTTAATGTAATGCAGTTAAAATTAAAGTACTTGCCTGATTTGTTGTGCAACATCCCCATGTTGCCTCAGCCAGGCAAGGTCAGCTGGATAATATTATAAATGGATAGTCCCTGGTTCCTTTTCACTTATCTTTAATGTGATTGTTGCTTTCTGTACACATACTAATTGTATAAGCCAAGAAAAAATGTGCAGTAAAGGAATATATTTTTAGATGCTACTTTATTTGGAAAGCAGGAGACGCAATCTCTTCTGGGAGTTACTACTCATAAGCTGAATGTCGCTTTACTGCTGTGATGCGGTTAAATCATGCAATTTCTTTGCTACCTCATAATGAAGAAACCTAAACTCAACTATTCTTTTCCTTCGAGGCTAAGAATGCAAACTCTGTTTGAAAAAAGACTGATTTTGGATCATTTTCTGCTCTGAGTGTGCTTGGTAATACACAGGGTACAAAGGCAATACACAGTGTAGCATGACACTTAAACTGTTATTACACTTATATTGCATTTAGAAAAAAAAATCTTCAATCAGTCATAGTTAACCTAGGAGAGCGTTTTCCCCAATGTGACACTTAAATGTTTTTAAAATAATGGGATGATTTGTTTCTTTCCCCTTGAATATGAGGCACCGAGGTTAGAAGGGGAAGCAGAGGGGGGATGAAAAGTGGCTTATATTGTCAAGGTCTCCTTAACTGTTAAGCAGTGGGGGAAAGAATCAGACTGCTTTCCTCGGTGAAAACAGAGAGATATTCTCCACTGATGACTGTCCTTCTAAGCCTTTCCTATCACAGGCTAGCAGTTAAAATAATACTCACCTACTGGGCATCCAGCAGAGTTGATCTACCTTTTCTGCTAGGAGGTTCACGTCCAGTCAAGCCTGATTAATCTATTGCAAGTCCTGAATGATCCCAAATATAACACATAACAGCTACACCTGTTTATCAAGTCAGTTCATTTCCCTTCCCCTATTCCACACTGAAAAGGAGCATTAATTAAAACAGTAAACAAACGAGCGCCTATTCTAAATCAGAGCTGCAGGCAAAGAAGAGATAACTTAGGCTCTTGAGAAGAGGGATTTTCAGTTAATTTATGGAATCTACTGTCACTCTCAGGGCAAGGGAGCTTACATAGCTGGGAAATTGAAGCAGACAGGCTTTGTCTAAACACTTCTTTTTCAGTGAATATCTTCTCTTTTTTTCCTATTTTAATTTTTAATCAAGCGCTTTTTTCCTTTTTTTTCTTTTTTTTTTCTTTTTTTTTAAGGAAAAGAAATTGCTAGATTTTTCCAGTGTTCTGGTGACTCATACAGCTCCTGTGAGATACCCAAAAGATAGAGGAGTGAAGAGGAGAGGCAGGAAGCTGAGCTTTAAAAAAAGCAGTGTAAGAATATGAAATGTTCTGTTAGCAAATTATTCCCTGGAAATTAATTGCTGTGTTTCCATCCCTTTTATTCACCATTTCCCCAGCATTCTCATCTGTACCCTGATCCTGGACCAACGTTGATATGAGTGCAGGCTTTTGTCTGCTCAGTTACCTAGCCTGCAGAGAGCCCACCTGAATTAAATAGTTGCAAAATAGTGTCAAAAAAGAGGCACTGGGTTGCTGCACTGAGGAGCTGACAGGCTAAGGCCCATCTGCAAGAGCCCACTGATCTGTGTAACATAGAAGAGGGCGTATGAGTGGGCTTACAGGATTGTGACAAAGGGTCTGGTTCTGCCTGCAAACATCCCCAGAAACTGCAAGGAGCGCACAGAGGGAATCAGAGGCAGAGCTGGGGGGCTCGGCTCTGGGTTTTCCTTTATAGATGCTGTTTGCACCCATCTCCCAAACTATGTGGCAGGGTGGGCTGCCGTCCCCAGCCCCATTTCTCCATGAGAAGTCTCTCAGGGGAATTGCCCCCATGTTTGGTGCTGCAAGGTCAGGACCTCTACCTCAATATGCATTTTGTTTTGCTTTGGTTTTTTAAGGGAGACACATACACATTCATTTCTTAATAGAGGGGGAGAAACAGCAGGGGAGTTCCTCAGAGCTGCAGGAGAAATGGGGGCCAGACCCCCCTGAAAGCAAAGAGGTGATGTGCTCTGAATTCCCCCTCACAAGCACATTGCTGAGCTAATTGAAACTGGCTCTCCCACATCCCTGGAGAATGCCCTGACCTCCTACCTACGGGCAGCTGGGGGGAGGGCTGGGAGGCAGAAAAAACCCCCTCTCCCTCCCTCCTTCTCTCCCTCTCTCCTTCTCTTTCTCTCTCTCCCTCTTCATTTTTTAATCATCAGTTCTACCCAAAGAAACCTTCCGTGCTGTAGCTCCTGCTGTACATGTCCAGGACAATTTTCAGTTTCAACAAATCACCATTTTCTGTCAAGAAATTTGCAACCTGCTCTTGTTATGAGCTGCTTTTCAATTCCTGAGCATAGCTAAAAAGATTACTGCTCTGCCCAAAATAAAATACTATTGGCAGGGAGACAGTTTAAACTCCTATCAGCCAGGAATTGTCATGATGAAAGCTGCACTTCTCAGGAATCAAACTATCATTTTGCTTCTTACAATACTGTTGGGACTCTCTCCCTGGGCTAATTAATGTATTAGACATTTTATTTTATTTCAGACTGAGATTTGGAATAATTCAGTTTGTGAAATTACATTGAAATTGTAGTTTTCATAAAATCACAGACAGACCAAAAAAAGTTCTGTAAACCTTTGTCATTTCAGATACAAACCTCTTTTAAAGCTACAGGAATGCCTTCTACATATTTCAAGTCATCCTGCTTTTACTGGTGGCATATCCAGTAATCATGTTGACAAATTAATGGTAGAGAATTAGTTGTACATTAAAGATTTAAATTATATTATGCAGCACATTGTCATAAAATGATATAAAACAATTGGCAAATAAATGTAAATTAATTCCAGTTACTGACATGTAAGACGCAGAGTGACATCTGTACACTTCTCGACTTGCGCAGCTGCCATACTTTGAAACGTAAAGCAACAGGGGAAGCGGCATGGCGCGGCGGAGCGGCAGGAAGGGGATGGGGTCAGCCCTGGTGTTTGGGAACTGCGGTGGGCTGGGAAAACCATACCTCCACTTCTAAACAAACAAGTTTGTGTCCAGCATCGCCCCTGTGTGCCCTGGGGGGGATGGTAGAAAAGTTTCCTTTGTCAAGCAGGATGAATACCTTGTCATGGCAATACTTGGGGTTTTGTGTTATCCCACCCTGAACCCAAATCCCGCGAGTTCCTATCAATACCAAAGTGTAATTGCTTCCCGGGGCACAACCCCTGGACTTTCCGGGGCTCACACACTACTGTGCTAGCTAATTATACGGAATCCATTTCCTGGTATGAAGGAATGCATTACCTGCAGCAAAGGATGCAGAAAATATTGGGCACGGGCGGCACTAGGAGGAAGCGGAAAGCAGCCATGAATTCAAGCCCTGGCCATGGGTTTATACCCACAATCCAGACCCATGCTGAGAGCCTAATCACTGGGGCCATTCTTTGGGCTGTTGTCCAATCAGTCCCTGAATAGCAAAACCCCGCAATGCAGAGTATGAATTAGAGGGGGGGAATAAACGTGGGCGCAGACTTTTTTTGCAACAATACCTAACCGGGCCTTTCAGCCAGGACAACTCATGGACAAAAGCACGGCGGAAATTGAAGTAACTTTTGGAGGCCCTTGGCAGTAAGAGCTAGCTTGATGAGGGTAGCACTGGCTTCTTTTTTGTGTGGACCGGGTCAATTATTCACTGGGAGGGGGAGAGGTGGAGAAAAAAAAAATCTTAAAAATCGGACATTTGTATTGCACTGGCCTTGGAAATCATGGCTGTTCTCTGAATAAACCCAAATATTTTTGTCTCCTCCTCCTCCTCTCCTTGGCGGATGCTGCAGTGATTTAGGGGGTGGCTGGCGGAGTGCTCGCATTCCTCACCCTTCCCCCCCGCGCACCCAAAGAAGAGAAAAGCTTCTTGGGCTATAGAGATGTCAGGTCCGTGTTTTAAAATTTTGCTTTGTTTACCCAACAGAATGGAATTCATTACTGTGCAAAAGCGGTTCAATTTTCTGACCTTTTTTATTCAAAATGTTGGAAGTAGCAAAAAGCTCATTTGAAGGTCACAGGTTTATGTATCTATTCTCTTAAGTGTTTTAGAAATTCATATGGAGGACACTAAAGGTGGAATATATGAAAACATGCTGTTCATTGTTTACCCTAACCTTGCCATGATTATTAGATAAATGAGGGAAGCAAAATGGCATTAAAAGCCATTGTTAACAGTGAATTTTTTTTCCCCTGAAGACTGTTCATTTTTGCCCCCGATCTGCAAAGGTCATTTTCTAATTCTTTTCACTGAGTAGTTTATATAACTTCTGCATTTCAAGTCTATAAAAAGCTTTTGCAGACTTTTCATACTGTAAGTAGTAATTTGTTTCATTACCGTTTGAATTTTTATATGCAATTCCTATGGATGTTTTGCTCATATTGTCAGGCTTAAAAGCTGAGAGGCTTTTCAGTGATTTCTTTTCTTTTTTTTTTCTTCTTTTTTCTTTTTTTTTAAGCCTAGATCCATTCTATCTAGATAATTTGAAATTAGTGGAATCAATCAGTCGACGATTTAAAAGCCAAACTTTGCGGCGAAAGAGATTCGGACTAAAATTATTTTATTTTTCCACATCCACAGCTGATCTGAAAGGCCTTTTCAGCTGGTTATCCAAAGCCAATATTTAACTGTTACTTATTCCCCTAATTTCTGTCCTTTGTCAGGGGAACTTTCCTCGCTAGATCTTGTTGCTCCGTTCCGCGCTAATTGCAGCTTACATTATATAAATGGCTTTGTAAAGAAAACTATAACCCCCAGCCTCGAAAGTTGCATGTTTCTATTTGCTCAAACTTGATGCACTTATTTTGAGAGGGTCATTTCGAGGAAAGCTGTGTAGGCACTGAGAATGTCCTGTATAATAAGCTTAAACAGAACCTTTTGTCCGGCCTCGTCTTCTCAGGCCCGAAAATTAGGCCTCCTTTTTCTGGCAGGGGGCTGAAGTGGTTCATTACCGCAGCCTCCTCCGGCAGGCCTTGGCCCAGCCATTCCCAGTACTCGAGCTCTGTAACTTCCTTAGAAAGGGCGAAGGAAAACATGGCACACAAAGGTCTTGTTAGCACTTCCTATGTGAAATTAGCAGCTTTCTAAAAGGTACAACTCCAATTACCTCACATTGTGGGGACGCGCACAAACCCAACAATGAGCCCAGTCTTGCAAGTGACATGCTGTCTCTCCGGAGTTACTTCCCTAATTAGGGATGACGAAGCCCCATTCTGGCGAGTGCATCTATTTACAGTGGGCCACAATGCCTTAACTCGAGCATCCTCCTGAAAGGCCAGTGTTAAAAAACACAAGTGCTCTTTTGGCGGAGCTGTCCATGGGGAAGCGCCGCATTCCTCGCGGCTACACCCTCCCGAAAAGGGTGGCCGCTTTCCCCTGCATTGTTCACACTTCAGGATTCATTTGGGACAATAAAGCTCCTGCCCCGTGAGCGCTGGGAATTACAGTGGACAATGGGCAGGCTTTCTTAGTGGGGTCTAATGATGGAAAAAAAGAAAAATATTTATTGCTTTTGACAGTTTCACAAGGGGCAAAAATCCTTGTCGTGGCTTTAAGTTTCCACAGCTGTTGGAGGAAGGGTGGTCATATGGACTAAAACAGGTCGGCTCCTTTGTTAGGAGGCTGAGCACAAGGGCCAAGCTGTGAAATTAAAGATTAAGTTCATTAAGGTAAGATAATTGTGCTTGCATCCTTGTTGATACAGGTGTGTACAGGCGAGGCCTGGCTTGACAGACCTATTTATTTACCTCCTGGCTTCTTGCGAGGCAAATCAGCTTGCGGGGCAGAGGTGCTGGAAGTGTGTCTTGTTTGCTTAGCCCGGGACAGGGCTGGTGACCTGCAGCCCGTGTTTGCCATGGCCCCATGGAGAGGGGGAGGAGTGGGGGAGACATTTGGGGGCACCACTAAACATACTTTTGCCCAGAGGAGAAACATGCCCCAGTTTTGGGCTGGGGTGTGAGCTCGCTTCTTTCCTCAGAGGAGAAACATCATGAAACACCCAGTGGTGCTGCAGCGAAGGAGGGGGAATTATTAATACCATGTAGCTTATTTGGCATAAAGGTGTTACTGGTTATTAATTTGCTGCTGCTAAGTGTTTGGATTCTTCGCTGTTATTGTGCGTTTTGTATTGTTAACAGTTCATAAGTTCAATAGCTTCAGCTAAATTGCACTGTAATATTAGGGTTCCAGTATGGAACTACTACAGTTATTAATAAAATGAGACTTTTGTGTAGGTATAAAGGTAGCTTCCCAAATTCATTCAAATAAAGCATTTGTGAATTAGTGCAAACATACTGCAGGGAGTTGTGCTGTTTTGGTTCAGTACATCAATTATCTATTGTGCTATTTCGGTGATGAAGTAGGATGATAATTTTGAGTGATTAAAAATGCTGCAATACAGTTTCCCTTTTATTTCATTAAAATAAACACAAAGTGGGGACTCGCATGCAGGAGCCTGGTGGTTCACTTTTGCCAGTTTCCTTCCTCTCATCCAGCCATAGCCCAGCCCAGCATCACGCTTGGACTGCCCCAAGTGCATTGTATGCAGCCCAGAGCCAGCTGAGGAGCAGAATCATTTCCAAACCTGGTGCTTGAAAACCATGCCTTGCAGGGCCTCTTCTGTGAGAGAGTGCTCTTTAATTCACTGATGTTTCCCCTGCAAGGATGCTGCTCCTCAATGCAGCCCTCTGTGTGTTTCATGGTGCCAAGTGGTTTGTGACAGCACACTGTGGTTAGGGCACACATCATCTCTCTATTTTCTGCCACAGAGATTGTGCAGGTCTGTGTCAACAAGTGGAAATCAGAAATACGTCAGTCTGATGGCTGTGCTTTCCAGGACAGGCCTGTGCACAGAATTAAATTTTTCGTCCCACTCTACCTTGGCAAGCCATTAGCACCTCTACCCATTTGGGGGAAAATTTCTGAAAAATATCAATGACAGAAATTCCTCAAAGACAACATCTTTTCTGCAGATCTTAAGAGATATCTGTATTAACAGGCAAATGAAAAATACCAAGTTTTTTCTCCTTCAAGCTAACAATACATTGGGCCCAATCCTGCTCACGGTAAAGAGCCAGTTTGGTTATCTCCTGCCTTCTTGAATCTGTTTTCCCCGTATAGGTGCCTAAGGAAGCAAATAATAGTCCAGGTTAAAAATGTGCTGAGATACAGATATGCTAAATATTAGAAACTCTGCTCTTTTACAAAGACATCTGCTTGTACACAAATTCTCTCCTTCTCTTGGAGAGTATTAATGACGTATCGGTGGTTTTAGAAAGCAAAGGCACTCAAGTAACATACAACCTTCTTATGACTTCTTCAAAATTCAGGATCTAGGTTTACTCTTGTGACATAGATAAGGAATTGTCTTTGCTGGCTGGAGAGAAGAACCTGTTACATAGCTGGAATATATAGCCTATTAAAGCTAACACAACATTTCATCATTTGAACCATTTCACAATTGCAAAGAAAGTTGCAGGAAACTTCTAAAGTGTTCTTAGGTCTCATTTTATATTTTGGTCCTAGTGAGACCAGTCATTACAAGGTGCTTTTTAATGAGATAAAATGGTTCTGATTCTTATTTTTTTAAATCTCAATATGTTTTTCTATAAAAATCTTTTTATTATCAAAATAAATTAAACAATTTCCAGCTAGGATAATAATTTTTAGTGAAGTCAGTGAAAAGTAATTTATGAAAAGATTTCATTTAAAAACTTAAAATATAAACCTTCAGCCTTTTTCATTTTAATGTTGCCTTTTTTTTAATAGGCTGTTGAAAAATACTTGTAAAATATAACTGGAAGAATTCATGAGATAATTTGCCTACAAATCATTGGGGCAAATTAAATTAGCTTTATTTTCCTGAATGTAGACATAGCTGAGAAAAGAAAAGAACTTCCAACATTTACTAAGTAGATCAGAGCCTAAAAAAAATTTATATTTTTTTAAGTGAAAGAAAGAGAAGAAAATAGATATTTTGGCTGCGCTTTTCCATCTGTGTTTGCATGTGTACAGGACAGAGGCATTACAGTACTAATTTGAAAATAGTGTCTCTCAGGTAGATTGTTTTCAAGAGGAGTTTACTCTCTGCAACAGTTCACATGTTGCATGTATGAGTGTGTTTCCCTCTCTAACGTGTATAGACACTGTGTTATGGGCATTAACGAAAGACTATAATATGTAAGTGTGGATATGAGTGAACATAACCGAGTGTGTATATGAATACAGTTTCTATGTAGGTGTATGCATATGCATGCATGCTGATGTGAATACTCGGGCAAATTCATATTACGTGATATATATTATATGCCAGGTGAATTGTTCTTTACAACCTTTCCTGGTCCGCATAAAAGTATAACAAATCCAGTAATAATTATAAAAAATTACTTTACTTTGAAATAAAGGGCTTTCTATAATGCTGTTTCCATTTCTCCTGCTTTGCCACCATGTGCTATAAAAATAGTGGAAATTTTTTAATAGCCCTTGCCAAATCTTTTGTCTCATGAATTATGCACTGAATTTTCACCTGTGATTAATGATTACTGTGTTCCACTTGTTTTGTGATTGATCATGTCTTCTTGGAGAGTAATTTTTCCCTCAGGGGTATATATCCAGTTTGAACAGTACCTGTATTTGCTAAACACAGTAGTTTCTGCTTGCTTTCTGAAGGATAAAACTGCACATTGCAGTTGTGTACTAGGCAGGTCTCAGGCTTATGAGAAGATTTCAATGTGAATGCAGGATGTTTTTTTTCTGATTTATATGCCAGGTGGTTTTGACTAACCAATATATAGTGAATATTATTAAGAAAACGATGAGATTGCATTTCCCTGTGTCCTCTACCGTATGTCCTAAAATTGTAATCTTACTCAGCTGCTGAGTCCACCTCCTGTTCTCTGTGGATTAGTTATTTAGCTTGGGTATTAAGTATATCAGAAAAGCTTAATCTAAGAGTCATTATATGTGTTTTAATATTGAAATTTGTCATTGCCAAATCAAATTTTAATATTCTAAAATATGTTCATCCCCTTCAACAGCATGATTAGCAAATGTTTTGCAGGGAAAATACATGGAAAGATTCAGTACATGGTTTTCACATAACGTGTTATTCTGTCCTGCTGCAAGTCAAATGCTCAGAGCATTTTTTACTGGTGTGAAGTATTTTTTTTAAGGATTAGGCCAGCATTTCTGAAGAATCTTGTACAGGCTAGAAAGGCTGTCACTAAGCATCCATGCTTTTTTGGCAAGAGAAATTAGCCTTCCTTGAGCTCCATACTGAGCTGCTAGTACACAAATTAGCAAACATAGTTAGACTCCAGGTCAAGTTATTTCCTGCAAAACTAACATTACAACACTAATGTTGCAACTTTTTTTATAAATTATTAGAAATTCTCGGGCATAAAAACTTGTGGGCATCAAGTGAGAGATGCAGTCAGCTTGTGCACAGGGATGCTTTGGCCATCTGGAAAGTCCTCTTGTGAAATCCCCTGGAGGCTCCTGGATAAGCACAGGTAGGCATCTGAGTGGGCTACAGTCGCTTCTCTTATAAAAGATGAAAGAGACAGAGATTTAAATAAGCCTAGCATGTTACATGCCTAATTGATCACAAAAGTGCAGAGAAGCCCTTCTTTGCTCTACTTATTTGACTTCGAAATGATTGTAATGGTTTCTCTCTGTACCATGTACAAATTGTCAAAAAATTAAGAATTTGCTTATTGTATTTCCTATAATTGCACCCAATAACTATTCCCTCTATCAGATCAAAACTATTTGTCTCTCCATGTTACATATCCACTCTCCAGGGCTAGAAACAGTTCAGATACAGCACAGAATCTATCTGAGAGGCACAATGATCTTGCCCACATGGGATTTTGACCTCAGCTACTGGTTCAAGTTTACTTGAAAGATTCTTGAGCAAGAGAGAGGTCTTGAGTCTGGTAGATCTGTGAGTGCAGCACAAAACTATCCAGGCATAGATCTTGGTGGAGCTGTAGTTCTGGATTTCTTTTATTATTTCCAGTCGGAATAACATCCTACAGTCAACAAGAAAACTCATTTTAAATTCTACAGTTTCCTTTTCACGGCACCTGATGAAAACCTCTCTTCCCCCACCCTTCTAGGTTTGTCCTGCTACCATCACTGTGTTTTCTCTGCGCCAAACGTAGTTGATGCTTCACATAAAACAGTGGAAAGTGCCTAAAGACAAAAGTTTTAAGTCCTGACACAAACACTCACCTCTACTTCCTTGACACAAATGTCAGAGGTGGATCTACCAAGATTCTTCATGTTATAATATAAATTAAGCTCTTAAATAGGTGTTTGAGGAGTCAGAATACAGGCAAAGACCAACAAGTGTGACATGCCATAGTAAGACCTTGAGGTTATGGAGTAAGTTTTATGTCTTTTGTGGCATAAAGCTTCAGTTATTAATATAATGATAATGCTCTTATTTTCCAGTCCCAGGCTTTACTATTGACTTCCTATTGTCTCTGTAGCCCCTTGTTTCTCATGGCAACATCACTTCACTTTTTCTGTCTCCCTTTCCTTCCTTATACATCAGTCGGGGCCTGTGAGAGAAGTATAAGTTCAGGAGAGACGGTCTCTAGTGACGCTGATAAAGTGTGATATTTGTGATGGTGTTACAAGATGTTCTTTCTATTGTCATGGAACCATTTTTTCCCAAGAAATCCTTCTGGTTTATTAGCTCAGTAGATGCTGGTAGGTGTTTGACGTGACCACAATCATGGTTTTTGGATAACTTGTTTTTGTCGGTTTGTTGGGGTTTTTTTAAAATCCTTTAAACCTGTAGCCTTTTGCTTGTGAAGTGGATAGATCAGCAAAGAGATGCTATTGCTAGGTGAAACTTGAGTTCCCTGAGATTCTAGGAATACCTAAGGCACAATAAAAGCTATGGAAAATATAGATTGACTTCAATAAGGCCAGGACTTTACTATCAGTATCCAATTTTTACTGTAGTTATGGTCCTCCTTACAAATGTGCTTTGCCTGTGGAAGAGGCTTTTTGAAAAGCTTTCAGACGAGCCTTTCCATCACCTGAGTGGTTACAGATCAAAAGCTTGCACTGCTCTGACTACATAGATTTACACAGTACTATAATGAGAGAGCTGTGTTCTGCATCTGGAAATTCAACTGAGAGGCTCGATCAGATGGTGCTGAGTTCTGTCCTTAAAGAAAATGTCAGCCCTTCCCCAAGCCCCAGGAAGGCAAATAAATACAAAAGCCAGAGCTAATCACAAATTGTGAATATATATATATATATAATTTTTTTCCTGAAAATGGCATTAATTAAAAACAAACAAACAAAACCATTTCAGCCTGATTTAGCAAGAGCACTGAGCACTGCATATCCCTTAATCTCCTGATTTCCTGCATCCCAGTTCCCACCCAGGCAGGGCTCCCTTTTCACAGGGGCTTTTATCCCAGGCTGTTTTATACAGGGCTGATCCATTCTATTCAACAGAGAAAGATAACTGTAGCCGTAAACAACTATTTTACATTTTGTAGCTGCTTTCTCAATCACCTTTTGTGGGGTGGGTAAGTTACTGTCATGTTTTTCTTCATTAAAACAGAAGCATAAGTTCCCTACAGACCAGGAAAAATAAAAGGCAAAAATCAGACCTAAAATTTCCAGTATTCCCAAGGTGGACTCTGTTATAGAAAGACTTTTCAAACTTTTTAGAAATACCAGAATTTAAAAGATAGGGAAAAAACCTTCCCCTGCCAGAGCTGGTGTAGTCAGATATTAAGATTAATTTTGTATTATTGGTAAAGTAGAATTAAAATACCCACAAATCCAATAATCAGACTCTCTGAGTCAATTGAGGCTCTGTATACCAAGTTCAAACTTGGTATTGTGGCAAAAAAATTCAAGTGAAATTGATGAGTATCTAAAAAGAAAGTATCAGGACTGAGCGCAAAAGTGGTTGGAGGGTAAGTGAGACCTCATTAAAATACCTTATTTCTTTGGCTTTCTTCTATCATCAGTCTTCATCACAGGAAAAACTGCCTTTTCCTGACATCGGTTGCTAGAGCTCCAAACCTCTTGTTTCAGTGTCAGTACTAAATATGCAGAGCCTAACCCTGGTAGCAAAGCAAAGTGAAATTAGTATTAGAGTTGTGTTGATCAGAACTATTTTAATATTTCCCTTGACCCTGCCCACCAAAATGAATAGGAAAAGCCATTCAAGGAATCTGTGTACACAGTATTATGTTAAAAAACTGTTACTTAAATAGAAATCTGCAATCAGATTTTTTGTTCAATCTTCCAACTTAAATTTGGCCTCTGGGTTAGGCAGGCTATATAATGTCTGGATTTACTTGTTTTTCAGAGGATGGAAGCTTGCTTTCATTTATGTGATACATCATGACATAGGAAAAGATGAAGAGTACCACTGCAGAGGTAACCATAGATCTCAGTAAATGTTAGGAAATCTTAGCTGCCAGCAATATTCCACCAAAACTAAGCAAATAATATAGTTTTTTTATGCACATGCACATATCTTTCTAATGGGGTGCAATATATTGGTCTCTTCTTCAAATTGTCAGTGCGACTTGTTTGGGGTTTTTTATTGACCCTGGGCACTTTCCCTCTGCTTTTGTACCTGCTCTTACTACCTTGGTTGTTAGCATTTGGAGTGTTTGACATTGCTGGTGCCATTGTGAATTGAAAGATGGAACCATGGGCCCGATTGCTTTTATCTGTTAGCCAGTTTTGATCTTTTCATCTGCACTTTGCCAAGTAATGTCAGCCATGATTATTTCTAACTTGCCAAAATTCTGAACAGCTTTTAAACAGGTGACATTTTCCTATAAAAAGACTCTACAACAAGCAAGTTTCTTTTTTCAGCCCCGAATGTCACCTTTTCTCCCATAATTACAGTGGTCTAAGTGACACATTTCTGGACTACTGACAGTTTTAAAGATTTGCTGTTTGTGGGTATTGCAATTACTGTGCATTACCTTCTCCCTTCTGAGAGGACTGAAATGATTTCCATAGATGTTGCTGCCCTCACAGTTTTACCTTTGATTTTGCACAGTTGGCTCTAGACTGGATCTAGATTTGGAAGTTGCTGGGAATAACTTAGTGTCAGGAAAATAATAACTTTGGGTTAAGCTACTGTCACCACTTAGATGAAATATTTCCTAAACTTTTTCCTTCTTGCCTGGAAGCATTCAAAAAATGTTTTGCCCTGGATAGACTTTGTGGGCAAATATTTTTGTGCACAGGGTCACTTATGGATGTTAGCAACACCTCTATTGCAATTATTTTCTTGTATGGGTATATCTCTTGCAAGTATCTGCCCTGTGTAAGTCAGCCTTGTATGATGATGCTCCATTTAGCCTGGCACAGGATGGGGTCTGTTTATTTCTGCTGGTATTCCACCTCTTCATATAGAGAAAGAGTAGGTTGAAAATTAAGTCAGTAAACCAACTGCTGTCATTTACTTGGTCTGTCTTCTGGCTTTCTGTTTCACAGTACAAATAAAACACAGTAACCAACAAACATTACTGACCTAGACATCATGCAATTTAAATGACACGTACTGTAAAAAAATCTGATAGCTTCTTGTCTCATCATCTTTTTTTGTTTCAAAATAAACCCCTGGGAAAGACTGGAGACACAAACCAGATATCTCTTTGTGGACTCCTCATTTTTTATTCTATGTATCATAGCAAACAGTTCCAGGGCAAACTTACCCAAGTGTACTACAAACTCTAGAATGGGGATTCTCACAACTGTATTTGAACACTAGCCATGAATTTTAATAGTTCAGATTTGAATAGCAAGCTACATGAATCTGTTAGTCTGCACTGCAGAACTCTGGAGCTAAAAGAAAACTATACTATAGATTCAATAAAAAATCATCTCTTTTATTGATAATGTTTGGACAATTGTTTTTTAATATATGCATATGTACATCCAAAAGTTACCTACAGATATTAGGAGCCTGAAACAGGAATTCAAAGAATGGAAAGTACAAGAACAATAATAGAATTCACAGTCAGCTTCCTTTAAGTCCTTAGTAAAGTCACGAAGTTAAGACACAAAAGCATTTGCAACAACATAGTGGGCAGAGAGTATAAAAGAGAGGCCATGAAGCCATTAAGGCAATTAAGAAAGATTAAGATTGCTTGTGGTGGAAAGACCCATTAATCAATAGGCCAGAAATCACAGCATGTTGTAGAATATACTTCACCAAAAAAAAAAAAAAAAGGAGAGAGAACAAACAGGCTAAATATATCCCATACCAAAGGTCACAGAGTTCTTATTAATGAGAAATCATATTAATTCCTCAGATATTGTTGGCTCCATGGTTAGATTTTCCATTTGCACATGTAGGAACAGCACTGATGAAATGCACTGTAAGTGATGCAGAACTGTTATTGAAAAAAAATCCTGTCCATGGTTGGCACCACAGATAGATCCAGCAATATTAGTGGAGGGAATGCAGAGCTTACTCAAGAGGGCATGGGCTGGTGCTGCTCAGCATTCTGCAGGTGAGGGACAGTGACTATAGTTATTCATTGCTGACAACAATGATGCACAAGCCCCCATTCACCAATTTAAAGCTGCTGTACAAAGATGACATGATGCCTGTCAGAGGATGGGTAATTGAAAACCCTTGCATTTGCAAAATGCCTGTGGGCATCTAATGCAAGTCTTCATATGGTAATGAGGAGAGGAGACAAAGTGGGACAGCTACTTCACATGTTAAATCTTGCACCTGAAATAATTGAAAATTGGCTTAGAAGGGCATGTAGTTGGGCATGTAACCAGGCTGAAAACAGCTCTGGGACACTCAGCTTCATCTTCAGCAGCAAAGTCACTGACCAATTCCAGTCCTATACATTTGGTCTCAAGGAGCAGCTACAGGTGGGCAGAACCTGATTTGCTAACTGGTTTTGCAGAAATAGCTACAGCTGGTTGAGATTTTCTTCTTTTTAAGCAAACTGAAAAGCTGAGGTGGAAGAGGGTGCCTTTTTTATTCCACCAAGAGGTTGATTTCAGTGATTTTTGAAACTGAAACTACTTCCTAGAACTGTTCCTTGGAAATTTTCTGCTTCTTGACTCAAATTAAATTTTTCTTCACTGATTTGAGCCAATAATATGGAAAAAAATTATCAAAACTACTGAAATGAAACATTTTAATCATGCAAAGTATGGTGGTTTGATTCATTGTTTTGCAAGCATTTTTGAGATCTGTTACTGTTCCAGGGAGGAATTTATTTGGTACTTTTAAGATTTTTAATTGATATTCAGGTGAGGAAAATGCTTTCTTAGAAAACTGAATATGATTCTGAAGTATACAGAAACAGTAGATGAGATATCTTTTGTATCCATGAGTTAAATTATCACTTTTGACAGTTTTTTTTTAATGTAATCAAGATATTCCCCACCATAGAGTGTCATGTCGTGCCCAGTAATGACAGAATCTTCTGAGTAGGAAGGGATCCATAAGGATCATCGAATCCAAACACACAACCTTGGTTTCATAAGCACCATGCTCTAACCAACTGAACAAATCTCGGGGGTTTTAGTTAATGTTACTAGAAGGTACTGTCAGAGGCACTGTAAAACCAGGATGATTTAAGAAAAGAAGGCTGGCGTCACACTTGCCTCATAGTTTTGCTGTTGGGTGTATAATGATTAATATGGGATAAAAACCACAGGCATTCAAGACAATATTATACAGCTATTTTCCCTGATTCCAAAGAAGTCAGGTATCCACAGTGTTTCCTCAATTTCAAGCAAGGCTACACCCATCTGGACTTTTTTAATATCTGTATACTTAATTTCTTCCTTTTAGTGCAGAACAACTCAGAAAATTCCCTGAAAAGCAAGAAAACTTATATAATAAATCTTTCTGAAGCAGTTGAATTTTAGGATACTACATGACTGTGCAACAGCACAATCTGACATAGGACATCTCGGCTGTAGCTTCTGGGGCCAAATAATTTCTTTGCACTGGATCTTCACAGTTAATGCAATGCTGAGTGGTAGCTTTTGGGTGAAAAAGCAAGCTTGAAGAGCTGGCTGTCTCCTTGACTGCAAAGACAAAAAGTCTTTTCCTATATGGTAATTGCATTGTGCTTTTGAAGATCTTTGAGCCTATTTTGATACCAAATGTGTGCTACTGTTTCAGGAGGCAAAAGTTTTTGGGAGGCAAAAGCACTTGGTTGATATCTGGTGTCTGCAAAGATAGAGAAGCCTGGGATTTTCAAGTTTCTTGATCTTGGTGTTATTTATATTGTAGCAAACAAATATTTTATTGTTGGTGTCTGTCATAGTAGTGCCTGAGAATATTAGCCAGTTTCTAGCTGCTCTGTGTCTCTTGTCTGCCATTCCTGTTCTATACACGATCACCTCCCTCTTCTGTTGCAGCTTCTCAGTTTTACTACATAAACACGTCTTCTATCATATTGTTTATCCATGCATGGAGCAAGAAAATAATCTGACTGCAACATTTTGGACCTCTTGACATTTAGAGAGAGTTGGGATTTAGACAGACCATTGAAGGAATTGCAGTATTCAAGATGTGAAGTGATTAAGACGTAAACAAGGATTTCAGCAGAAGCAAGGTCAAGGTAAAGATGAACTCAAGCAGAATTTCAGAGGTGGGAATGAGAAGAGTGAAGAAGGTAGTTTGGTGTTATGAAAAAGCAGTTTATTGTTTTAAATTTTGCACTGCTGTGGTAGAAATATAAAGGCCTTTAATATACTTTAGTTATGCTGTGCTAGTCGGACCACAGAGATGCCAAACACAGGGACACATTGCTGTAGTTTCCTTTACCTCCCTCTAATTTCTCTACCTCTCCCTCTTCCTGATGGCTTCCTCTATATTCTTTTCTAGGTGCTTGATTTTAGTTTCTTATATATACAAATCTCTTTATTGTAACTGGCTTTTTTTTCACAAGAATTCAAGAACACTTCCTCATGTCAAAGAAGTCACCACAGCTCTCACTCCCAATGTCTGATACCAGGGACAAAGAAGACTTTCATGGAAATAATGTGGAGTTTCCAGGTCAGATTTCTTTTGCTTTTCCCATTATCTGTCCTCCCATAGTGGTTCATTCATACATTGAATAGCTTGTAGTTATTAGGTCTGCTGATGGAGAAGCTCTGGTCCACTGGGAGGATCCCCAGCCCCTCCAAAGTACTTCTGCTATGTGGAGGAAACTAGAGAGAGAAATGGCAAGGAGGGAAGGGTGAAGGATGGAAGGGGACATCAAGAGTGATGGACCTCTTATAGTTTGACAGTGCTAGCTTTAGTTAGAGTCTCTTTTTTTTTTTTTTTTTGTTAAAAACCTCAGTGCAGTGCTTTTTTAATCCTTGTATGTTAATTTCAATGTGCACATGTGGATATTAGCCAAACTATTTGGCTTTTCATACTCGAGAAACCTAAACAGCTATATCAAAAAATAGCCCACCACTGTTGTTTGCCAAATGTTTTTATTCCATCTGTTTCATTATAGGGTTTTTTTTTCCAGTTCCCTCTGCCCACTTTCTATGGCATACTTTCTTCCACTGAGTATTTCTCCACAAGTCTTACCTGGAGATGAGCTGCTGATAGAATAGGTTAAAATAAAACAATATTTAATACGTTAAGTGTGCATTGATCCATCCTTCTGTTCAGTCTTTACATAACTAAAGTAAATGTTATTAGTAAAAATCAAAATGCTATATGTACTTATAACAGAACTTGGAAAAAATTATTAAAATTTCCTGGCATTGTCACAATATCTTATTTTGATGTCTTTGGGAATGCAATCTTTTCACTTTCTTCTTTCCAAGTCTTTTTCTCTTGAATGTCTTTAAATATCATTTTAGGTACTGTAGAATGAAGTAAAAATTAAAAGTTAATGTTTAATGAAGCATCTTAATTAACTGAAAGTAAAATGTACTTTCTCTTTTTAATTTTGGTGGTCCAAATATAAAAAATATTTGGGCATTTTGGTCTTGGTTGGAATTTTAAAACCCCTCATAATTTGAGAACTGTAAAACCTCTGAAAAATGTAGCTTTGATTTTCTTTGTGGCTTTTATTGACTCTGGGCATCTACTCTAGAGGGAAAGAATTTTTGAGTCCAAATTTTGGATCTCATAACCTCCTTCAGGTTAAGCATCCTCACTGTTTTCCACTGCTCCTTTTAAACAGGAGGGTGGCCACTTTTTCACAAGCAGAATGCCACTTAGAGTGGATGCAGTCACTGTGTTGATAAGAACCAGCACAAACAGTGCCAAGTTACCCTTTCACATGTTATAGAGCATGCTCTATCCTGTCTTGTTAGCAGGGACAGAAAGGTACCTCCCACTCAGCTCCCTCCCCCACTGATAAATTGCCAGCATGGCTTTAAGTCAACAAACTTAAATGCCATCAGGAAACTGGTTGGTGGTCAGCACAGATCCCAGTGAGATAAACTGTTTTGCAAACCTGTCATACTGCAACAATTTTGGTTTCTGAGTGGGTTGGCTTCTTTCAGTTAGGGATTATGAAGGCATACACAGTAGTAATGAAGTTTGTGTTTGAAAGAAAAGCTTGCATTACAGAGCTAAGGACAGAAACTTGTGCTTTAAGGCTAGGAATGGTTATAAAAGATGTTCAATTTTATAAGGATGTTCAGCTTGCCTTTGCTCCCTGACAGTTTTCCACTAGCTTAAAACCTAACTGCACAACCAGGATGCCAACACAAATAATGAAAGGCTCATCTTTTTTGACAAACAACGAGCCCTTCCATAACATCTAATTGTACCTCACCTACATGAAGTTCAGCCAGTAGTTTATTATGCATTTGCCAGGTAAAGTATTTCACTTTTTCAGGCAGAATGGAAATGAAGCTGTACATGAGAAGTGCTTCAAGAAACTCTGAATTCCCGTTTCTTATTAGATACCAAACAGGGGGCAACTATTTTTACAATGTCTGTGAGAACTCCTGCAAAAAAACCCAAGATATTGCTCCAAAGTAGTATCTTAGTGACATTCACCAGCAATGCCTACTAAATGGGCCTGCTCATTTTTGTTATATTTTTCCAAGAAATGGATATGATTTCAACAGTAAAATAATCTGTCTTCAATGTAAATACTACTTCCTTCCAGATATTTAACCCCCTAGTAGGCTTTACCTGCTGACTTGGTCAATGACAGCAGCGAACATTTGGTATCACTGTATTTTCTCTGCCATGTAAAATGCTCATTCCCATTCTGATAATTTTTGTTATAGTGCTAGATAATATCAATAATCATTTCCGGGGCGTTGTTTAATAGGATGACCTTAACAAGAATAAAATAGTTGGATATGGACTTGTCTTAACATTGTATTTCTTTCTAAAAGCATAAAAATTATCTGTTCTGAATTATTCTTTCTTGTATGTGTGTGTTTTCTGTGGGTTTTCCATAGATCCATTACATTTGTTCCTATAAACTTTTCATTTTGTATTAAACCTCTCATGGACAAGGTGACAGAAGCAGTGGACTTTCAAAACTGAACCAGTCTCCAACACCACCTCATGTATTTGCACCTCTAGTTCAGAAGGTGCTCTAGGTAGCACCTAGAACAGAAAGCAGTACTACTCATGTGGTCAAAATTAGACGTGTCTTCAAACAGAGCACACCAGATCCATACATATTTGAAGTTTCTGTGAAGTTTCCCTCACAAATTTACCATAGTGAATTTCTGGCTTTCTAATGATTAAAGTTTAAGTAAATAATTACCCAAATACAATTCACTAAATAAATTACTTTATTTTTGTAAACAGGCTTTATGAAAGTTAAGATACATGGGCTGGGGAAAGAAAGAAAACCTAAAAAGGCAGTTCACGCTCATTTATACTTCAAAATACGTCTAGTTATTCATTGTTGACCGATATTGTTGTTGTAAATGATGCATGAAGAAATTGTGTACATGAACAGGTCTGGAAAAAAATTCAAAAGAATCCCTCCCTGGATGTGACATTGTGAAATGCTGTAGCTTTTTGAGCCCCATGTGTATATTTATCTGACTACTGTTTGTATAACAAAACAACAAAGAATAAAAGGTTGATATACACAGAAGAGGTAGCTTTTCTGGGATGTTTTACCTCTTGATGCACAGGCAATTTAAATATTAATTTTCATCATGTTATAATTTCCTTATCCTTATGCCAAGCCTGGAACCATTTAGAATTAGGTCTCTTCTATTTTGCTACTGTTATGTATGGTTTTGTCTACTTTCACTTCAGCTTCCTCTAAATTAGCAACTATGCAAGATAGCTTTCCAGCTTCAAACTGTAATGTGAGAAGGAAATAAAATTCGTGATGTGTTTCTGGTCAAAAATGATGTCTGCATGCCCATTTTAACATATGACCCAGAATTCCCTTGTAAATAAGGTTTATGTAGTTCCTGTTGCACTTTTTCTGTATTTTTTCCAAACCTTCTATAAGGGATCCTGACCTCTGGACACAACTTGCTATTGTCTTCAACATAGCCCAGTTTTTTTTCATAGTGCTTATTTAGACCTTGTGTGATGGGTTTGTGTGGCCAGGTTTTGGTAGTGTGGGGGATACAGAGGTGGCTTCTGTGAGAAGCTGCCAGAAGCTTCCCCCATGTCTGGCAGAGCCAATATGGAAAAATCAAACCTGATCATCACTGAGAGATTAAAAGTGTTTCCAAAACTCATTATGCTTCTCCTAAGGATTTCAGTGATGAAGGGGGTTGAAGCTCCATCTGAACAGACAGCGTTAAAATCATGCCATTGTAAAATGACATAATTCAAAGAAACATTGTAAACCAACAATACCACTGTACAAATTACAACAAAATTGCCAATGCCTAGCTGAGCCCTGAGTCTGGGTCTAAAGACCTAAGAAACCAAACATATTGTTGTGAAGGTTGCAAGGCCACAAACAGAACTATTCTGCCTATAATCTCTCAAGTCTTCAGACTCAGAAATTTTTGCTGTTGCATCTGGTTTGGGGTGGATGGTCCAGAGATCTGTTTAAAATGCTTTCATAATGGTGAATTTTAGTGGAGTCTGGAGCAGGGATTGGTTTACATGTTTTTCAGGTTGAAGAAAATCCCTATCCATTTTGGAATTAATTTTTCAAATCTGAAACAATGAAGAGAAAAGGAATTTTGCTGCTGAATTCAAGCACAACCGGGTGTTATCCAGAGGCTAAATTCTTTTCCTGCTTAACATAAGAACATAAGAGGCATACTGGTTCAGAACAAAGGTCAGTGTAGCCCAATATCCTGGCTCCAACAATAGCCATAAGTGGGTATGCAGGGAAGAGTAGAGAACTGGCCTTGCATATCTGATGCCTCCCCCTAAGTATTCACCCAGCTTTCAGCTATTCATGGCTGAAGAATTTCTTGAAATGGATGTAGTTCCAAAGCATTTAAAAACTCTCTCTGTTCTGTGGTCTTGCCCAGTCTCCCCTTGAGGCTGTGTAAACTTATAGCATGTACTAATTGATGTCAAATGGCAGTTGAGCATCTGTATTTTGTGGCAAAAAAAAGATTAATGTCATTAGGGATTCAAAAATAATACTCTCTCTGTATTTTCATTAATACAATTGTTCTAGAACATATGTGGTGATTTACAGTTATATGATGAGAAGAAGTGAGGATATATCCAAAATATTGCCATGTTTTCTTTGAAATATCTATGCAGGTATTATAATCTCAGACACAAGAAAAAAATCTAAAAAAAAAAAAAAAGGGTAGGTCTGGCAGGGTAGGACACTAATAAAGTGTTGATAAAAGAGTAGCCTGTGGGTTCAATGAAGAGGCACTTAAACAGGGTTCAGGCAGGCTGCTAGAGGCAAAGAAATGTGTGATTACCTTTGAATGATGATGCAGTTCTGAACAAGAGGAGAGTAACTGACAGAAGCCCATGGACATTTTTCAGCCTTGCCAAAGAGTAGGCAGACATGAAGCAATATATCCGTTCAGTGGCAAATTCCAGTTAGAGTGCTCTCAGACCAGATTACAAGGGATTCTTGCATCTGCTTTCCTCAGTTTTCCAAACACTTCCTTTTCCATTTTTTCCCCAGTGAATTTTATCCATTGTCTGTAATTATATAGACTAATTTTCTGAGTTCATTCCATTCATTTACATTTCCTCACACTTGGTGAATATGCAAAATGAACCAAATGCAAAGATACATACAACAAATCTTCCTGGCCCCAAGTTCTTGCAAACAAAAGCATTTGAGTATTCTGATGACTGGGCTTGTATAAGGACCTATGTGACTAGACAGAGCAAACATTTTCTGTGCCTACTGAAACCAGCTGTATCTCCTGCTGTTCTGAATCACTAGATTCAAATCACTGGCCTCCAAGAATCCTGTAGTTGGAAATGTTGAAGTCAGAAAACTCTAATGGGTCATTTTGGACAGCCTTCTTCCAGGACATGATTATTCCCTTCAGAGCTATGTTAGAACTTGGTGAACAGCAACGCTATCCACAAATGAGGTATTGTTGTCCACAAACACAGATAAGGAGAAAGAAGATACTGGTGCCTATGGTCAACAGACACCTTCCTCTATAGTCTGTGCTTTTATTCTGTGTTGTCTTTAATTTTATTCCTCGTATTGGCAAGACAGGAAAAGCAAAGGTTGTTTGAAAGGCTCCGTGAGAAACCAAAGTCCTGACTTTGTCGATTTGTGTTGGTTACGTTGTGTTTGGGTACAGATGAGTACTCTAAGGCAACCAGAATCAAATGCTTCTCAGACATCTGCATGCTTTTTCTAACATGTTGTATTTACTTTTTTTCTCTGAGTGTATGTGTGGATTTTGTAGGGTGCGAGATGTTCTATTACCTATTAGTAAGTTTGGTGTGTCCCTCAAAGGATGTATTACTTGATCAACAGATTGCTCCTGGTTTTTGTAAACTCATGAGTCCTCACTGACATCATCTGATTACGCTACTGGCTATTTTTTCCAATGAGAAGTTTTAAAAAGATTGTTTCAGTCAGGGTGAGGACTATAATCAATTTCTGGGAGCAGTAGAGTGATTTTTTTTGGAGTGATAGTAAATGGCCTTTATTACCTGAACAAAGTGTTGAACTTGTTAGACCCACCCTGTAGTTGGTAAAATCATCTGAGAGGTGAGACCCCCATGAGGGAAGGTGGTTGTCAGTGCTAGTCATTGGTGTTTACTTTTAATGAAATTTTTCAAGTCACTCTGAATCTGCAGGTTCTTTAGAGTCCTTAATGGTTTCTGTCTATGCCCATGGCAGTAGCTATGAATGTTTTTATCTAATCTACTTGGTGATGAAGCCATATTCTATTTCCTCTCATGATTACATCTCTGCAATGCACCCACATCCAGTTACACCACAAGACTAGAGCCAAACTTCAGCTATATGATTTATGTGTGAAGGGGTGTTTTATGAACAGCCAGCAATGTCTACACTCCACTACTTGAAAAGATTTTTTTACTGTGCTTTCCCTCTTCAGTAGTTATGATCCTTGATATAGAAACCACTCCCTTTTTGTGTGATTCTCTGTCAGCCACGATGAGCTGATGTGCCTTGAGGAATTTGTCAGCTTTGACTCCGACAGGTGGCTCCTTGCCCAGTGGAACTGTGCGTCTTACAGCCTCTGCAGAACTTCAGGCTCTCAGGTGATACTTTACTCAAGCTTTGGGAATAGGGGAGAGATGCCAGTAGGGTATGACGACAAGAAGGAATTTTTATGTTTTGGACTGTGAGGGTTTGAGAGTATCTTTGCTCTGATAACAATCAGTGATGACTGACCATGAGTCTAGATAGGCATATTTTTATATTCTGAAATATTAAGTGATAAGCATTCTTTACCCAACAACACAACAACAAATCCTTCTCAAAAGGCAATTTCTCCATTCCACCTGTGTTACACCTAACATCCTTGGGGTTATAGTTTCATGTATGTAAATAAGTTATTCTTAAAGATCATAAAAATCTACATATGTATGTGAGAGATGATGTTTTCTGTTGCTGGCTAGCAAGGTTTTGTAGTTCTCCAATTTCAGTTTCAAATATTTATTATAGTAGGTAATATTTAAGACTGAGTGGTGTATTTTCTGTATCTTTTTCATGTTCCTTTTGCTGCTTCCCTGGGCAAAGCATGATGGTGTTACTTATTCTCTAGGGGCTCATGACCATAGATAGGTTGTTTCTCTATTAAAAAAAAGATCTTCCTCTCAGGCAGTCTTAGAAGGAATCAGGTTTTCTATAGTTGGTAAAGTGCTACACATCTCACATTAAAACTAACAGGCCTTTAATTAAGGAAAACAATTCAATTCATAATGTTCTGCTTCCCCCTCCTGAACTGAAGTTGGACATGAATGGGACTTGAGCACTCGGTAACCTGAAAGGCAATGCTTTCCTCAGTTGGAGCCTAGGTGGGGTGAAGAAACAGGACGGATGGGGCAAGAGTTTAATGTGCTTGTGTCAGTAGATGTGCAGAGAGGACAGCCTGGATAATGTTACCAGGTCTTCGAGAGAACGTATGGACCCTATGCAGAGCCCACTGCTGTTGGTGGCAGAAGTCCCCACCCATTCAGCAGGAGCACGCTCAGGCTCAGTGTTTGTAAAATGTATGCTCATTATCCCCAGGTTTCTTACACAAAGATGATTACTGTAATGTTTTATATGACTTTTCTCTGAACTGACTATTCTTATTTGTTGAGCAGAATTGCCCATTTTTCTCCTTGATACATTTACACAAAGTACTTTTTTTTTTCATGTCTTTTTAGGTAAGATTTTCTGTCAGCATGTTTTATTTGGGAAATAGCATGTGACACTTACGGATCTTCCCCTTTCCTTTATTTTTTTTTTCTGATGGAAAACACCTGCAGCATATAAAAGCCTTGGAAAAGTCAAGTAAGAGTCTGTGTGCTGTGATGCACTGCAGTAACAAATATATTCTAGTGTACATTGAGCTACATAAATACGTAAATGTTTTATAACATATATACTCACATATCCTACCTTTTTATCCCTTGCACAGCATACACTTAAAATAAGCACACGAAGTTACATGTATCTGGTAGAGTGGCAGCAGAGTCCGCTCCGTTAATAATAATACTGAATATGTAAATCCCCTCAGTTTTTATAGCCAGTGTTTTAGGTTGCATTTACTGTAAACAAAGATGTATTTTTGGGTGCTGTTGGTTTGAGTTTATTGTTTATGTAAATCTCTTAGAATGTGACATAGCCAGATAGCTTCCTATGTTGTGCTGATCCACATTTTAGGCCAGCAGCCAAAGTATTTTATCTTTTACTTCATTATAGTGATCTTCCAATTAGCTGTGGTCTGTAATACCCTGATTTTGGTGGCAGTGGTTTGGGGAGGATTGTTTGATAGTTCTGCTCGAGAGGCAAAATGAGGGGCCTTATTATAGAAAGTGCAGAGGTTGTGCAGTAGCTGAGTTCTGTTGCAAAGTTTGCCGATAAGGGAAAACTGGCCCTTGAGCATCCATTCTATTCTGTATATTAACACTTCTAATCTGCACTGCTGATAAAACTGCAAGCCATTTGCCTTTGGAGGAATTAGTTCTGCCTCACTTGTGTAACCAGGCGATGGTGATTAACCTTTAAACTGTCCAATATTCTCAGCAGACTCCTGCTCCAGATTAGAAACTATTTAGTTATGACCAACTAAATTAACAACATTCCCTCCTCTGAAGAATAAGATTTGGAAGGTATGCATTTTAAGGTGGAATGTGGATAATGTTCTTATTTATTCACCACTTTTGCTATATAAAATGTATTCGTCAGTTAAGAAGAAAGAGAAAGGAGAGAAGGAGTTGGATTTCAAATTGAAACAATTTGTAATTAGTTACGTACAGGAGGTGATTTGGGTAAATTTGGCTTGGGGTACTGCTTTAGATGGCTGAGACCTGCTTCTGACTTTCCGTTCTTAAATAAAACTTAGGGTGCAGGAGATAAAATGAGCAGGATGGTGCTCTGGTGTGGGCAGCAGTTTAGGGAAAAGATTTCCTTCCTTTGAAAGGAAAGGCAATTATCTCGCTTCTTTGGAAGAGTAATTTTTGGAAGTTTACTAACCTTCCTGTCACAATTGGGCAAAACAAAAGGCTTTGTACATGGTGGTTACAGACCAACATATCCAATGGACTTTAGCTGCTGTGATAACCTAGTACTGTACCATTGTATCTACATATTTTAAATGTGTAATTTATCAATTGAAACATACCCTTCAATACATGTGCCATAAAAGAAAAGAGCGAGGGCAATTATGTAATAGTATAGTGTTTGTCTGACGTGCCTTAAATCCCCATATTGTTATTCCTCACTGAATAACAAATATAAAATCCCTGTTAGCAATGTTTTCCGTTTTACCAGTTTTATATTAGCTGCCTCCTTAAAAATTGCTAATCTAGATACTACATTAGTAGGATGTCAGTCAAACTGCAATCCACAGTGAAGCCTTCTTCATATACCAATTTAAATCATTCATGGTCCTTTCTTTGGCATTATTCAAAAGATCATAATAATTTTCTTGTGCCCACAGCACAAAAAAATCAATTATTTCCCCACAAAGACTTGAAAGTACTTAGCGAGTGCTGTAAGAAAAGCTGAGGGTTATATCAAATTGAAATTGCACTCATTACACACAACACAATTAGTTGCCACTAGTCTGGCCGGTGCTTTAATTCTGAATGGCATATCTTTATTATTACAGAAACAAGCATGCAAATGGCATTGTTCAGGATTTGCAGAAATCAATAGGATATAGTGCTGTGTGTTTGGTGGCCACTGTCACTCAGTCTGCTGTGGATTTGAGATAATGTGTGTATTTGAATTAATGAAGGGAACGTGAGACATCATAAGTGACACCTAAATAAAAGAAATGGGTACATGATATTTGTAATTATTCTACTTGTGTTTTTGTTGTAAATACTTGTGCTTTTTGTTTTTTAATCAAAGGATTAATTGCATTTTAATAAGGCATTATGATTTTCAGAGCTTTAGTTAATTAAAACTTGTAGTATATAATTATGAAGTGATGCTGAGATTTGTCTAAAGATCACCCATACATTTAGAATATGTATATTTTTCCTTGTTAAGCAGTTGCTACATTTTGAGGGAGGATGAATTATATTAAATGTTTGAAAGATGATGGCAGTTCCAAATGGATTTCTGTAAATGGCAGCTAGGAATGTAGATTATGTTGTTGGACAAATTAAAGTGGAGGAACTACTGGGGTTGGAAACACTTTTTGGCTGCAGTGCTGGAACATTCATTTGCACAAATGTTAGCTTTCAGCCACAGGAGTAAGAACAGATGTATTTGTTCAATGTATCATATCATTCCGCCCATTAATTCCCAGTGAAATTGCTGCAGTTTGAAATTCTGAGGATAGGCCATACAGACTCACTAGTGGTGTGTGGTAAAGATTATTTTTCATGTGACAAAAGGGTTTTAAAAGGAGGCAGAAGGTAGGTGTGCGTGTGCGTGTGTACAGACATCTCTATGTATCGACTGGTTTCCCTAAGAGAGAGGAATATTCCTGGTACAAAGCTTTAATCACTCACAATCTAACCTGGAACATACACACACACACACACACATATATATGTATATATATATATAAAGATTGTTTCCTGTGGGAGTATATTATGTCCGGATTGATAGACTAATTGCTAGATAGATAAAACAGAGTTAAACAGTATTAGAAAGTTAAAATTTTAATGTTTCAAATGAAGCTTGCATTTGGCAGGGTTTTTTTTTAAATCTTCTCTTACATTTATTCCATTCTTTTTGTAAGTGCATATTGGAAATAAAAAATAATTTTGCTCTTTTTTATATATAAAGTGGAAAAAATATTGCTTTGCTGTTGAATGATGGGAGGACTTTTATTATTTCTGGTCAACTATAAAATGAAATACACATTTATGCAGAATAATCCAACACAGTCATATATTTCTATAGCACAATACCATGAACTAGAAAAGGGTTGCTAATGTTCTGTCTTGAAGGAAAGGTCTTAAATCAGAACTCAGCATTTTCTACCTTGAAACTTGGCTCCTGCTGTGCACAAATATTTATTTACTTATTACACCCAGGTTTGCAGATACTTTTTGAAACAAACCCACTCAACAACTCAAAATGTTCCAAGTGAGGTGGGGAGACCAAGCCTGCAGAGAGGGCAAAAGAAAGAACAGCAATTCTCAAAAAAATTTACGTCGACTTCAGCACTTAAACCAGGATTTTATTAGGTATCTATAAATGGATTTTAAGTAGGATTTTCCCATGTTTTCTCCCAAAGCTGATTTAAAATCTAATATTATTAGATTGGTCACAGCCTTCATATTTTAACTGTCAAACCCAAAGTCTGAAAGGTGATTCATTCAACGCTTGCTAAAATATTTGCTCAGCAGCACAATAGTGTGTGATGGAAAATAAACTCCTCTGGAGCATCTCACCCTATCAGCCATGGCCTGCAGCAGGAAAAGAATGAGGGAAGGTCAGTCAATTATGTGTGGTAATCACCGTAAGCATATTATCTGAGACACAGATGTCTTCCCTGACCCCACACGACATAGCTATTAACCCCACAGTAGTATAAAAATGGGGAGGAGGAGGAGCTGGTCCCCTAGGTAAACCAGACCTTTTCAGTCCAGACTTGTCCAGCAGCTCAGCGAAGTTGCAGCGGTGAGGGCGCTGTTGTGGGGAGCTGGTCCTGGGCTCGGCGGGCGGCACGGCCACCTCTCCTCTTCAGGGACCTTTCTATAGACCTAGTCATGTGAGATAAATAGTTGCATCATCGAAAAAATGAGACTGGCAAATTGACTTGTGAGATATTTCAGGAGTGTAAACAGCCCTGGAATGCCAGGCACTGCCCGTGCTTTTACGGGAACAATTTTTGCGTTCCTGAGTACACCTACACAGTTGATGTATTAGTGCTGATGAAGTATAATGCCACTATCATGCAATCATCTAATGCTTCTAGAAAACAGAGATGATTTTCTCATTACACTGAGTAATGTGCTGATTACCACATACAGCTCCTTTTGAGTTCAAGTTCTGCTTATATTTACATGAGAAAAATGATTGGCTGCTTATTCAAGTAAAGCGACTTTTGCAGTGTGATGGTTCAAACACATGAAGTAATGAAAGTAGTTTTTTTTAACTATTTAAACTGTAGAACTTGAAGACTCGTTTAAAAGTTTGCATGTAATGTTTGGTTGCTGAGTAGGAAACACGTTCCTCGCCAGCTCTGAACTTTTTAACACCAAGCCTTAACCGTGAAACTTGGTCTGTTTATCTCTGGTAGCCTTTGGATAATCTTTTCTTTATGTGATGCTTTGTTAGCTTTTGGGACATCATTTTGTATTTTCCTACCAAAAAGATGAATTACCATTTAGCAACGAAAGCTATTGGAGTTCAGCACAACATACAATGCAAAAAAGTACATGAAAGTCAAGATTTGTGGTTTTTCTCCTTGCTAGATAATTGATTGTAGTGGCATTCTGGTCTTGTGACATCCTTGTAACTGAGATCAGAATGAGCCAATGAATACCAGAGCATGAAGTGAATGCTTTGCTCATCATATTTGCCACAGAATGTAACAGAGGAATCCCCGGGTTGCCTTTCTGACTAAAAGAATTATTAAAAGATATTCTCTTTGATACTGTCTCCTTTCCCAGGGATAATCACCCTGTGAACGCACATTTGCATGCACTGCTGAGCTACAGGTGAAAGACAAGGAAAGTGGTGGGTTGAGCACTTGGATAAGCCTAACCATTGGACTCCTGGGAAAGGAAAATCTATTCGAGATATGGGATTTCGCCATGGTGCATGGTGAACACAGGTTGCATCTTTCACTGACCTCGGGGATGACCTGAAAGTAGATGAAAAGGATGGTGGAAGTGACTCTCTAGGATATCTGGGCTGAAGGGGATGTTGCAGGTTCCCACCACAGCCACTGCTGACGAAATTCAATGGGAGTCCAGAGAAGAGATTTGGGCTATCCTCCTTATTAGTAAATCCCCTGTGGGAGACTCAGCTATGTGGAAAGATACCATTTACACTTTCTCTTGTTATTGTGGTCTGTCTTGAGTTCTGGACCTCTTGTATTCCCTTATTAAACTTCCATCCTATTGTCATTTTAGCTCTCTCTCTAAATGTTGCTAAGTAACCTCCTGTGTCAAATATTTTTTCTGCTGGGAGAGAATCTTGCATCAGTCACCTATTGTGACTGCCAGATTAGATACCATAATTTGCTCGACATGGGACTGTGCTTCACTTCTGTTAGGAAACTGCTGCTGATAGAGATTTGGCAGACTACTTTTAAGCAGCATCTTTTCCTTGGGCATATTAAAGCAACCCTGAACAACTTGTGCAGTTCATTTACTGGTCCCTTGGCTGATTTTTAAGTTTGGGGAGGTCTAGGAGGCTTTTTTATTTTGCCTTTCTCTTCTAAATTCTACCTGTTTGAGTGAGTAACTCTGATTGCTCCAACAACATTTCTCCACTTGCAAACAGTAAAGGCTGTAAGATAAGACCTTACCTCTCTGAAAGAGAGTGAGCACTGCATTCCTGGAGCTTTAGTGAGTCATGGTTTCTATGAGGCTCTTTTATCATGTTTTCCAAGGGGCCAAATAAAAGCCAAATTGTGATGATCACTTGTGTAAGTAGAAATCCGGAGTAATGCTATTTAAATAATATGTAATTAGGCTAGAGTGAATGAGAATGGAACTTGCTCCAAATTGATTATATATTTCAGGTCAGTTGACATAATGGAGCAGCCTTTTCTGTCTCAGCTTAATGCAGTGGTTCTGAAGAGTTCATCACCTGCTCTTGGCTCTCTTTCCTATTTCCAGCTGATAAATCATCTTTAATGTGTTTCCTAATATTACTTTTCCATGTGGTTATAGTTCTATATGACAGCAATGGGGGATGGGGAGGGGAAAGCAGGCAATAATTTCACTGACACAGAAATTACTCTAAAAATGCATTAATGTGTCTTAAGTATAATTGACATACTTTGAAATATATATTGCCTATAGGCAAAACTAAATTTTGCTAACCAAAACCAGAAGTAGGCAGAACTTCTGTAGCATCATTCCTGTATACATGTCAAATAGTAGTGATGGTTTCCATCAATATATTTGTAAAATATTATCAAATTTCATATGTAGAAATCACATCTTATTCAGTTCTGCTTTGTCAATTAACCTTTGCTTATGTGATAGTTTATTTTTCTAGAGGAAATATTTCATAAAACCCATAGTAATTTTAGATACATCATTTACCATGTTAATAGTTGTCATTTCTCACATGCTCATCAGTTTCTCTGTGTTGATCTTCTGTTAACTCTATAAGTCACAGCAAAAGCAAAGCATTTTCCATAAAGCTATGGGAAGTCAGAATTTAAATTGCCTTTTTTCTCTTAATTTTGTCTTAACTATAAATAATCATGGCCAGAAAAATAGATGTCCATATACTTGATAAGTATACTGGTTACAGGGAAACTGGTCACTCACAATGAATGGCTTAAGTGTCAGAAACTGTACATGTGAATCACATTCACTCCACGTGTTTGACTGCTTCACGCACACTCTGCAAACCACTCCACCTGCAGCATTTCTAGCCTTGATGGGAAGCTACAAATAGCTGCAGATGATAATACAGCATGAACCATGGTGTCCTGCCTCTCTCACCCATTGCACTGCTTTGAAGGGCAAGATAAAGACAAGTTGAGTCTGGCTCAGTGACAGATAAACTGCGTCTTCACCTGCTTGTGGTTTGTGGGGTGTTTTCTTAACTGTAGTTTGGGCTTCCAGATCATATAGTTGTTTTTAAAAAGGCCAATGTAGCTCTATATGCCCAGAGATTAAAGAAAAACAAACACAAAACTTTTATGTAAGTGCTACAGTATAGTGAGAAAAGGTTTCATTCAGATTACAAGAGAAGAGGAAACTTTCAGGTGTAGGTGTTTTATATTGAATCTTGAAGGTGATATAGACCATTTCATAGGTGAGAGGTTCCAAACCAAACCCAAAGTTATGTTGGTTATACCTACAGTGTAAGCAGGAGTTTGTTTCTGCAAACTGATGTTTACAATTTCATAAAAGGACTGCAAACCTTTGGGAAATGCATGGATAATTACTAAACACAGAGGTCTGTGTTTAGACAAGGTTAAATATAGGTGTAAGCTTAAAAATATGTCTTTGCACCAGCCCAAATTTTCTCTGTATTAAACATTTCTGGCTACATCTGTCATATTATTTGAATCAAAATGTATTTTCAGTATGCCTCTAAGTTAAAGGGTAAAAAGGTTAAGTTGCTGTCATGCCAGCTGTGTGCTGTCCCTTCCATTTTTATGAGAACATTTCACCTGTGTTCTCGTCTGTGAACATCTATGTTAGGAAGAAATGTATGGCTTGGGTATAAGAGTTAGGAGAAATTATTTATCTCCTACTGATCTGTAAGCACAGTAAATACAAACACTTGGCCTGAACCTCCTGTGACATTTGATAAGATTTTGATTGTGAGTCAAAGTACACAATTTTTTTTTTTCTGTGAAAATACTGTTCCCCTGCTAGCCAGTAGAACATTTGAAATGAAGTGGATATGAAGTGTACTTAACTCTAAAAAAAAGGTCAGGTTTTTGATGTGGTTCATTTGGGTTTTAAGTAACATATTAACAGAAGAAATTGTATTGTTCTGTCTGATGAGAAAGAGGGGTTGGAGTACTTCTAGTTAATAACTGACCACAGAGGTTCCAGGTAATTTTTTTTTCTTTGTCTGCTAAAAATTAGGCAGTGACAATGAACAGAGAACTTTCAAGTTCTAACACTGTATGAGATAAGAAAAACTAAATACTGACTTCCAGGACTGTTCAGCAAGGGAAGAGGCTGACTACTGCTTTTGAAGAGATCTTCAATACTAGCTACATAAGTGGTGATCATCTTACAGAAAGTTCTAACCTGCAGAAGGAAAAGTCTGGAAGACAAAGCTTAGAAAGAGAAATTGTGGTTTTGCTCCACTCTTTCCTGTCTGATGCTGTCCAAGAAACAGGAAATTGGTTGCCAGACCTGCATGCTCCTGACTGATGCTGAGATGTGTACAAAAATATTGCCTTTGGACTTTAATTTAGAGTCTGAAGTGCCAAGGTACTGAGCATCTTGCAGAAGAACCCAAGTAATTTTATCAACCTCTGTTGTACTCAAAATCTTGCAGAACACTGCTCCCAGAGCTCTGAGTAACTAAATCCTTTTCATCACAAATATTCTTGTTGCTGTTATCTGGGCCTATTTAAATTCCTCACATCCTGTTTAATTTTTGCAGTAGTGTTGCACTTGTGCTGGGCTTTATATAGTGTAGGGTATGGGTGCCAGCGCTGTGAGCTAGCATATTGGCCCTTTTGTGATCCCATCATGTATTCTCAACTCATTCTGCTCAATCACTGTGTCCTTCGGCTGTTACTTTACCTCCCTGCTACCTTCTCCTCTCACTCTCCTGCTGCATCAGCTCTTCCTTTCTGCCAGTCATTCAGACTCAGACCTTAGTCTTTCCATGTTTCCTTCCAGGTCCTTTCAATATATTGAAGACAAAGTTTAGAAGAGCATCACTGACTACTGCAACTGCCGTGCGCATCCTTTCCTGATATTTGTCTTGCACACCCAGTCACCTACCCAGGTGCAACTTGTGCAGCTGCTACCTCCTTTGTGGATGTTTTTCCTTCTCCAGCACTTCAGCCTGACTCAGCTGCAAAGGCATGCAGTGAAACAGCTGGTTGGCATTTTTTCTTCTCTGCCATTAGCAAACCCTGGATCAGCTATCCTAATCCTTACAAAGGCTACGTCCTTTAACCTTTTCCCATGAAGCACTAGTCCTTCCTGACCTCTCACTTTCTACATTCCCCTCTATGACAAGCACCTCATCTTGTTAACAGCTTTAAGCAAAAACAGTCTTTTTTCCCTGAGGAAAAAATTGATCAAACCATACTTGGAGAAAAATTGCAGACAGGACTGTTTGAAATACTTTTCTGCTAGAAAATTGCAAATTTACTTTCTGTTCCCACCATATTTCCTTAAATAATTGCCATATCTCTTATCTGCCTGTCTCTTTTGAAAATGTTTTATCTCCAGCATGGCCAAAACTGAATTTTTCTGCTTCCTTCTGTACTCTGACTCTACTTTGTCTCATGTTCTTCATTACACTGACCAACACTACTATCATTCCTGTGACTTTAGACCTACTAACCTGCCATTTTGTCCCTCCAAGAAATTGGCCAAATCCATCTTCCTTTTGGTAGCAAAAGAGAGAAATCTCTCATCTAAACCTCTACAGTCTCTTGCACCTCTTTCTTTCTAGTCTTTCTAGCTCTTACACGCATTGTGTCTCTTTGATACACTCAAAAGTCCAGCCCTAGTCATGCCTGTTGCTCCAAGTACTTGATCTTACTCGTTCCTCCTCTCTTAATGCCTTTCCATTGCTACCAAGCAGGAGCCTTGCCTCCTAGCTGTCATGAGCCTGCACCCTGTTCCTGGTTATTTGCTTGTAGGGACATCACCATTTCTTTTTAAGATAAAAAACACCCAATAGGCTCATTTGTAAAGCTCTTTCATTCTTCAGTCATTTCTGCAAAAGTCATATCTGCTGCAGCAATAAGTGGTGAAAACACCCTGGGGTCATAGCTGGCACATAAACTTTTAATACTATTAGGAGAATGGAGAGTGGCAGGAAGGTATGCAGATGCCTACAAAGAGTGTGGGCACACATATTTTTGATTTTATAATTTTTGTTTTCCAGCTTCTGTATATTGGCTAAATTATTTGACTACAAGCTCTCTGAATCAGGGTGCTCTGCCTTGAGCAGCACCACTTCTGTGGGACCTTAATCCCTGGAAGCCTCTGTGCCACTGCAACAATCTCACCGGCTCACAGCCCCATCCACAGTGGCATGCATTCTGGGAATCATCTGCATTTGCATCCATACCCCTCAGCCTCTTTCCTATGCTAAGTGACATATTTTTCTCAATCAAGCACAAGATGATTAAATGTACCAACATGTAAAAATCTTGGATTTAAGATGTGTATGTCACATATGTTTTTCACAAAACATATGTGAACTTTTACAATCATGATGTTTATCTTAATTTAGTGATTTATTTTTCCTCAGGAAAAGAGGATGTCCAGGGCAGACACAGACTCTCTACAGCTGTAAAGAATGATTGCTTTCCAGTTTGGCTAATGATGTAATCCACTGTGGTTGCAAGTCTTGCTTTCCTCTTTAGATGATGTCAACATTTCCATGAACTGCATGTGTTGTATTTATAAGTGGTACTTAAAATGTGTTCTGTAATCTCCTCCTTATGCCTGACACTTTACACATGTGTTTATCTACAAGGAGTGGTGACATTAGCTTGCTAATTTTGCCAGTGTACTGTACCAGTGAGGGTGTGAGAGACTCAGAAGGATATTTAAACTGGCAAAGAGAGAATTATTGACATTAGCTATGAGTACTTTGTAAGACTCTGTTTTGGAATGTCATTTGTTAGAAAATCTTTGCTGCTGAAAGTCATCCATCATTCCCAGATGGACCTACAAGCCTTACAGAAAACTCTCGTCTCAAATCTCAGTCATTGCCAGTGGCCAAAAGTACTCACTGTGCTGGTTTTCACTGGGATAGAGTTAATTTTCTTCGTAGTAGTGAGTGTGGGGCTGTGCTTTATATTTGTGCTGGAAACAGTATTGATAATAAAGGGATGTTTTCTCTCTTTCTGAGAAGGGCTTACACAGCATCAAGGCCTTTTCGACTTTTCATGCCCACCCATGAGCGAGAAGGCTGAGTGTGCACAAAGAATTGGAAGAGGATACAGCCAGGACAACTGACCCCAACTGACCATGGATATTCCATGCCATATTGCATCATGCTCAGCATAAAAAACAGGGAGAAGAGGAAGGAAGATAGAGATGTTTGAAATGATGACATTTGTCTTCCCACGTCACCATTACACATGATTGAGCTCTGCTCTCGTGGAGATGGCTGAACACTGGCTGACTGACAATGGGAAGTAGTGAATGAATTTCTTGTTTTGCTTTACTTGCATGTGGGACTTTTGTTTTCCCTACTAAACTGTCTCTGTCTCAACCCACAGGTTTTCTTACTTTCATCCTTCCTATTCTCTCCTCCATCCCAACTGTGGGAGCAAGTGAGTGGCTATGTGGGCCTTAGTTGCCATCTGAGATTAAACCACAACAGTCCTTTTTGATGCCCAACATGGGACTTGAAGAGTTTGACAAATTTGACTGGAACGTACTAGATCAGATTTATAACTGTTATTGCTGTTTAACTAGCAATTGACAGGCTCCTGTGCATGCCATGGGGTTTGCTTACCTTGCTGTAAACTAAGAGTCTAGTGCTTGTTAGTGGCTGGTTTTTGCTTTTGCTGCTTGCTGTTGTCCTGTACCACTAATCATCTTGCTCTGCTGGGCTGGGGAGCATTTTGGAGTACATCTTGGAGTGTCTGTGGCTGTGGTTATGTCTGTGCCGCAGCAGGTACACCTCTGAAGTGATTGTGGTCCAAGGATAAGTCCACGCTGGAGAAGGTACACCTTGAAGCATCTGTGGCTGTGCATGTGATCATGCTGGAGCACCTCAAAGCATGTGGCCATGAACAAGCCCACTACAGAGCAGGTACACCCCAGGAGGGACTGCAGCCATGGGTAAGGCCATGGTGGGAGCAGGTTTACTTCTGAAGGGACTGTGGCTGTGGATAAGGCCATGCTGGAGCAGATGTATCTCAGAAGGCATTGTGGTGCATGGAGGAGGCCCTGCTGGAACAGGTGCACCTCAAAGCACCTGTGGCTCTGGATAAGTCTGTGTTGCAGCAGACTGTACCTGGAGAGACTGTGGCTCATAGAAGGATGAGTTCATTGAAATGTTAAGCATTATGGTCAGGTCCAAAGGGACATGGGATGGACACTGTAATGGGTATACCTTTAACTTGTAAACCATTATTTGAGGTTTTTATAGGAATTGTTATGGGAGAAATCACCTGAACCCAATGGCGGACAAGCATTACGAGAAGCAGTGCAAGTACAGCAGTGATCAGACCAGAACTAGCTTTGGTGTCAAGTAACTCCATGCAACACACCACCTCTCATTTCCTGACACTATTAGAGATGGAGCCCAAAGTCATGGACTAAATTAACTCAAAGGACATTGTGTAGACATTTATAGGCATTTTGCAAACATTTCACAGAAGTGATCCATAGCTGAAGGGATTGATATCTATGACTATATTGAAGGATGGGAATGGCTGTTGTGGTTAAAGAGAGTGTATTAGATAGTATGGGACCTGAGCATGACATAAATGATATCAAATAAGGGCTGGATAATGTGCTGGTTTTGACTGGGATAGAGTTAATTTTCTTCATAGTAGCTATTATGGGGCTGTGTTTTGGATTTGTGTTGAAAAGTGTTGATAACACAGGGATGTTTTCATTATAGCTGAGCAGTGCTTACACAGCATCAAGGCCTATTCTGCTTTTTGTACTGCCCCACCAGCGAGGAGGCTGAGAGTGTACAAGGAGATGGGAGAAGATACATCTGGGTTAGGTGACCCAACTGACCAAAGAGATATTCCATACCATATGGCATCATGCTCAGCATATAAAGCTGGGAGAAGAAGAGGGAAGGATGTTTGGGGTTCTGGCATTTTGTCTTCCCAAGTAACTGTTGTGCATAATGGAGCCTTGCTTTCCTGAAGATGGCTGAACACCTGCCTGCCCATGGGAAATAGTGAATTAATTTGTTATTTTGCTTTGCTTGCACATGTGGCACTTGCTTTATTTATTAAACTGTCTTTACCAAAACCCACTAGTTTTCTCACTTTTACCCTTCTGATTCTCCCACCTATTCCACAAGAGAGAGTGAGTGAGCGGTGCATGGTGCTTGGTTGCTGGCTGGGGCTGAACCACAATGCTCACCTATTGACATTTACAAATTAGATATACAGATATTATTCCCTGAGAAGAAGTGGAGGGTACAAATGGTGTGATAAGACATGACTTTCTTGGCTGCTAAATGAACTTCAGCACTAAAAAACAATGTTAATTTGCCAGAACTCCATCCACCTACATACTCCTCTGTGGCCATGGAACTTAGGTTTTCTTTATTAACTAGACTGTATGCGTGATATTCACATGGTGAAGATCCTCAGCAAGAGCTCATACTGCACATGTAAGTGGTTTTTTAAAGAATCAAGCTCTTACCTCTCAAAATTACATTCATATGGCATTGTTCAGTATGTATGGTTGGCTACTATAGAAAGCAGCAACAACAGGGTACAATGCACCAATTTTATCCCACTTTGACTTTGAAAATATAATCGGTACTTATAAAAACTGTAAATACTACGGAATCATGCTAGTAGGATATTCTAAAATGGAAGTGCTAATATATCAAGCAAAATAGCTTTGCTAGTCACTGGCTAGCAAACTGGCTTCTATTATCACCATTAGCAGAGATTATACACCTCCAGCTTCAAAAATACGCTGGAGCACAGATTTATATATATATGTATACAAGAGAGACAAGATTTAAGAAGGTGTTTCTTTTTTTCTTACAACAAACTTTTCTCTTTTGAGTGCCACTGTTAGAGTAATAAGTGCAAGCTCTTATGGCCAGTGGGGTCAACTCTCATCTAGCTAATGAAATGGTAGCCTGATAAAATGCATATAACTACTCATTTTGGCAGTACACTACATCTCTGTACATTGGCAAAAAAATGCAATCACCCTTGATGCATTTTATATTTATAATATTATCTGTAAGTACCTATTGTAAACAAGTTGTTAAATTAACAACCACAGCAGAGTAATTGTTCAATCAGTCACTCAGTCAGAATCATCACAGGGTTGTGTTTTTACCAAATGAAAGACAATGCCTGAACTGAGGGGATTTGTGTTTCAGGTTATGTTATAGAATCTGGTTTTGTACATCAACGTTCTGAATGCTACATTGCCTACTGTGAAAAACTGCAACAAGAATAGCTTAGTAATTTGGAAACTTTTTTGGGGAGAAAGTTGTGTTTGATTTCAACTGAGCTGAAGATGGCATAAACACCATTACCCAGTCACCAGTGACAGATTATTTCTACTGTGTCCTTTTTCATGAAGTTTTCAGTGGTATGTTTCAGACTGCTGCAGCCTGTTCCTGCCATCCTGAAAGTCTGTAAACCCTCTATGTGCTGATGGTGTTGTGTCAGCATCGTGTCAGAGCATCTGAACCCAGAACCTCACCTCAGGAGTCCTATCAAATGTAATTGCTCCCAGCAAAAGTTTCCTGGACTCTGCAGGGATTCATTTCATCTTCATCAAGATGACACTGTGTTGACTTTGGGACTGTCACAGCATGTGGAGGCATGGCAGTCCCCCAAGGAAAACAAAGGAAAAAAGATAACCTAAGTCTTCTGCCTACCTTGAGGAAGGCACCTTTGCAAATGAAAGCAAATGAACACTGACCTTGCTTCTCTCTCATAGGCCAGTACACATCAGGTCAACAAGACAGAGGTAGCCAGCCTCTCCCTGCCTGCTGAAACACTGTTCTGCTTAAACCTGACACCATAACACAGCAGAAACGGATCTTCATGTCTGTATATTCCCAATAAACAGAACTGCTAAACCTAATCATTGCTCTTTCTGAAATGCAATTTAGTTAGTTTGTAACTTGTCTGGGTTGACAGACTCACTTAGCTAAATGCTAGTGATGTTTGTGACATGTGTACCAGTCCTGGCAAGAGCTTCATACTCACAGAATTAGTAGTAGCAGTGGAAGTGGTGATAGAAGAACGTAAGAGCTGATTCCTTAGCAAGGTGGGTAAGAAGAAACAGGTGATCTGATTATATAGAGAAATGGAACAGCTTCAGAGCTGTGTGAGTTAAGAGTATCAAGAATGAAAGTTCTCAATCTATGTAGCTGAGTTCAAGATCTTTGGTTACTGATGGACAATGATCTAGCATTTGCTATGCATCAAGGTCAGAACTGCATAGTTGAGACGTGTTTAGGTGACATGGAAGGATTCGTTTTGGTGTAATTAATACAACATGAGTGCAATGGGCATGAAAGGCTTCTGCTGGCATTGATGGGTGGATTAAGCCTTCGGCTTTCATCTCATTTAAAATGTTGCTGGTTAGCAAGCTCAAAAAACAGTCAGCTAGAAGATGCTGATTAAGTACGTAAGTCCTGGAACAGTATTAGGGTGAGACATATCTGCCAGACAGCATCTGTTTTGATGGTTCATGCTCAGTATTTAATAGAACACTGAGTCGTCCAAAACGCCTTGAGGTAAAATAAATTGTTGCCAGCAGCCTACTCTCTTGCTGGTTTACTACATCTTAATAGTGATTTTTTGTCCTCAACCACAAGGTGATTCCTAAATACCTCTTCCGATGTTTTGTTTGCAAATGACAATCAGCAATTTATACAATAATTGTTCACATTATTTGCAACAATAGAGAGCACTGGAGATAGAATTACTGTGTGGAAAACTAACTAGTAATATCATAAAGGCACAATTTGTTGAATAGGCAAATTAAGGCATCCATGCCCTCTGCAAAATCCTGATGAGTGGATTTATTTGGGTTGGTGGACATCTGGTTAATCCTAGCTGTCTTCACTTGGACGCTGATGTGAATTCCTCACATTGTGAGGAAATTTCTTGTTAGCTGTTAGCTAAAACCAATGAGATTTGACTGAGCTCTCCATACCCATGGAAGGCAGCCAGGATGATGTTTGGAGAACACATGCAAAGTGCTTCCTGAGCACTTCTCAGATGTTCTCTCTTCCCGACACTCTGGGTACAGGCAAAAACTCTTTGCCACAACTGATAAGGAAGTTTCATGTCATTCTGGATGGAGCAGGCAAATGAGTGTTTTCCCTTTTATATAGGTCTTCAAAGCAGCTGTCTACTGCTTGCTTTAAGAGAGGTATTTGTGTCTATTCCAGTAGCAAGTCATTAGTACTGGAAACATCTGTCTGTTTGCTTTGGGGATGGAATGTCAAAGGAAAAGTGTTGAAAGTGAGCAGAACATCTCAGTCTCTTTCATACCTCAGTATTCCCTGAACTCTGTCTTTCAGAGTGGTGACCCAGACGTAGCCTAACCAGGTACTGTTTCTCTGCACATCCTTCTCCTCACTACTGATGAAGATCCAGTGGCATACAATTAGATCTCACAGCTGTTTTCATTACTGAAGGTCATGATGTTCTGCTGAGTGGAGGTGTATGGATTTGCATTTCTTTCTCTTCAACATCTAACAAAAGGTAATCTTGCAACAATAACATTCCCTTTCTTGAGATATTTTATAAGTGTGGGATAGCAAAGGTTCCGCTTCTTCAAAATCTATGTAAACCCATCAGAAAAAGAAAAATTAAGTGAAAAGCTTTCAATGCTGATCTACCATATGACTTCAGGTATTCAAAGAATGTGGTTGAAGATCTCTTCACAGCCTAAAATGTCTGGATTAGAGATGAGTCATACTGACAGATCTGATGTAACAACCTTAAACTGGGGGAAACAATTGGATAGAGTGACTGCTGTTACACTATTCCACTTGACTGAATGCATTTGTTTGATTATTACTCACATTTGCAAGATGCAAAGACCCCACAAGGTTGAAAATGTGAAATATTTTTCTATTATTCAGTAAAAGATCCATAGCAACATTTGCATTAAAATGTTACTGATAGTTAGGTATGGAATTCCGAAATTTACTGATGCAACTATTTCTGAAACAATAGTACTAGAGAAATCTGCAAAATACGGAGTTGAGAATTACTGTCTGAGGGAACCAATCCTATTTATTATCTTAATTATTGCAAATGCAAAATCTCTATGCGCTACTTATTGCCTTGGTTAATGTTAGTGAGACAGTGCTATCTATGGCATTCTCCAGGAAGATAACACATTGTTCTACATATATTTGATAACCAGCAGTCCTGGACACAAAATTTTCACAGAAATCCTGAAATTCAAACCAGGATTTGGGATTTATTTTTTTTGTTCCAATTCACTTACAACCTTTAAATAAGTGCTCTCCAAGACAAGTTAAACAGTCATTATCCCATGAATGGTTGAATATTTAAAACCTATAAGGATTTTAAACATTCAACACTTTTTAGAGTGTGCTCAGCCCTGCGCTGAATTGGATTACTGAAGTAGGAAAAGACAAGTTTTCTTTATTTTGTGGTTATTTGGGAATATAGTGTTCCCCAGAAACCTCATTGCAGTTTATCAAAACTGGGCATAGTAACTTAAATTATTCAGTAATTAATTATTCAATGACTTAAACTGAGAATTGTTTACCTATTCTGTCCAATTTACCTATTCTATTACCTTTCTGTCCTCTGGTGTTGAAGAAAAAGCTATATAATCTTGATAAATGTTGAACCTTTGAGTTATTTCTGAGCACCCTTTGCTAATAACTGGTTGCCACTGATGCTCAGCACACACCATGATCACATCTCATATTTACAGAAAAAAAGACAGTACTTAAAAAGCGTCACGTGTTTATAGAATGTAAAAAGTTGCTGATTTGCAGTGTAGTTTATTTGCACATAAATCTATAAAACAAAAATAACAGCAAAAACCCCTTAGCAAATATTTTTTTTTTTAGAATAAAATAAATAATTTTATAAAAAGCAGAATCTGTTAATATGAGCAGTAATGTCTCCCTTGACAGGCTTATAAATATATAT
>JAWWEE010000105.1:26356251-26367199 GCA_035221455.1 Xenops minutus
GGGGGCATCAGGCAAAGCATCACCAGCCGCTCGAGGGAAGGGACTGTCCCGCTCTGCTCTGCACTGGGGCAGCCTCACCTTGGATATTGTGGGCAGTTTTGGGCACTGCAATGTAGGAAAGATATTAAGCTATTAGAGAGCGTCCAAAGGAGGGAAACGAAGGTGGTGAAGGGCCTTGAGGGGAAGCCGTGTGAGGAGCAGCTGAGGGCACTTTGTCCATTCAGCCTGAAGAAGAGCAGACTAAGAAGAGACCTCATCACAGACTACAACTTCCCCACAAAGGGAAGAGGAAGACCAGGCACTGATCTCTTCTCTGTCGTGACCAGTGACAGAGCCCGAGGCAATGGCCTTAAGTTGTGTCAGGGGAGGTTTAGGTTGGATATTAGAAAAAGGTTCTTCCCCCAGAGGATGGTTGGGTGCTGGAACAGGCTCCCAGGGAAGCGGTCACAGCACCAAGCCTGACAGAGTTCAAGAAGTGTTTGAACAATACCCTCAGGCACATGGTGTGACTCTTGGGGATAGTTCTGTGCAGGGTTAAGTATTGGACTAGAAGATCCTTTTGCATCCCTTCCAGCTCAGCATATTCTGTGATTCTCTGATTCTGGACTGCTAAGTAACCCTTGATATTGCCTTCTTACCTGATCCTAAGGTACAGCAAAAAACTGCTCTCCAAACTGATTGAGGGTCAGGGTGGTTCTTGAGAAAGAAATTTCCTCCTGAAATTTTCTAGATCATGTGGATTCTACTTGTTCTTGTCATGAAGAGAGACCGGTGTCCTGTCAAGGTACGTGTTCATATGCAGCTTGATAGCATTTACTGTAGAGAGCTCTGTAAAATACCGTCATATGAAGTTACAAGAAGGTTGCACAAGGAATATTTATGTATTTACCATTCCATCAGCAGCTTTCTGTTACCCCAAAGTACCAAAGGTACTATATATTTTGGGAATTTCTTTTAGTTGAAGAAATTTGCCATTTTGGTCAGTTTTTGTTTGGGAACACAAACAAACAAACAGACCCAAGAAACAAACACAGCCAGTAGATATAGTAGGCCTTTGGTTTCATCATGTTTTCTTGCTTAGGGATCTAAATTTAAGTCAAAGTGCTGTGATTAGTTCTGCTTTTAAAAGCAAACCATACATATTCTACACTGCAAGAAATCTACAGGTACTTCTGGCCACAGAACAAATGCATTTGTTTTCTAAATGGTTATTTTTCAGAAAGCACATTAAAGTACAATTTATCCAGTCTACAAAAACACTGTAACATTTCTGTGTTGAGCATTATGTTCATGGATGGATGACTCTTCTACAACAGAATGTAGTACTTATTGTACTTGAAATGGATTTTCTACTCTGTCTGGCTACCAGTAACTAAGAAAGATGAACTGTGAACAAGTCTAGTAGATCCTAGTTTATTAGTACACTGTAGTTTTATTTCAGAGTATACTGTCTGGAAGCACAGAGAAAGAACATCACTTTGTTGTGAGCTTTTACAGCCCAGAAACTGGACCTCATGTGTTTTGGGTATTTGTGAAGCTGGATGAATTATTTGTCACTTCTGTTTAAGTATGATGTTTGCAAAACTGATTCAGGGTAAGATTTTCAAAACTTCATTGCTAGGAACATTTCTGTCTAGCCAAAAGGAGAGGGGAAAGTAGCTGCACTGGCTTGGGAACAAGACAGGGACCAGAGAGTAGTTTGACTGAGTGCATGGATGGTGTTTCTGGGAACAAAATTACCCACTTACAAAAGCAGTAGTCTGTAGTGGTCCACTACAGCCTAACACTGCTGTTGGAATTTTTTTTGCTATGAGCACAGACAGAAACAATTATGACATAAAACTTACACCAAGACACAGACTAGAATCACGTCCCCCTTAATACGCTGAATGTGGTATCACAGACCAAAATTAGTCTTTGGAGGAATTTCTGACACATCCAACCATTGCTGTAGTTTGAAGCCTCTGCCTATAAATTAGCACCTCATCCTCTTCTGAGACTGGTAGGCCACAGCAGTGGAGATGCAATGCATCCAATCATTGCTGCTGTAGGCAGAACTCTAAAGTCCAGTTTTCTTCAGGAAACAATTGCACAAAAATTTTCCTACTCCACTTGTGCTGTAAATTGCTTGGATTTGATTGGTGCATCTAAGTTGTTAGTAACTGTTGTCTTTAATGGCTGAATGTATTTTTAATTCTAAATAAGGGAAAAAATAATGTGGTTTGATATATTCTGGGATCTCTTCCCACAGATATCAAGAAACAGAACATTGTAGATCAGAGAAAGGAAGCCACAGGATTATACAAGATCTATAGTGGTGCCTATCCTCAGCTTTCCTTGCAACTTATTTCTGAGAAGCCAGAAATTTTATCATGAGTACTAGAAGGGACTCCCCAAGATATAGAGGGGATAGTACCTTAGAAAGCTGGTGAATTATGCATAGTTTTTAAAAGAACTTTATGTGCATTGTGCCTTCATGAAAAATACTTTGGATTTGAACAATTTTTTTTATTCTGTCATACAGTTATTAATTTACTGATATCTCACCATGTTTTCTCCACAGTTACAGGGATTTGAACAGGGTTGGTTGAGCAAGATTGTGCAACCTTGTACAAGCAGTGAAACTGAAGGTCATATGAAGTAGTGCTACCAAAAGGAACTCACTGAGCAACAGAGAGTCAGTAGTAATTTAATTAGCTGCTTATAGCAGTTATAGCATGAAAAGCCAGCTGTGTAGCTGCAGCCTTCACAATTTCCAGCAGAAATGTAACACCAAAACACACCCAAATATACTCTTCAGGACTGTGAAGTCTAAGGGCATTTATTTGCCTTTAGTAATACGAATAATAAACTCGACAGAGAAGTTTGCTAATGACTACATACATTTGCTATATTACATATGCTTATGGTGTTGGATAAAAAAAAAAAGAAATAGAGATGTGAATGTAATGTAGGCTTTTTGCTGTTGTGGAAATAGAAATCATAAAATAACTTTGGGCTTTCACCATATGGAAGTGTTTTTGCAAGGTTTTTGAATACAGACATGTTCCCCATAGTGGGAGTTGGGAAAGCAATTGATCATCATTTTAAGAGCTAAACATGGCAGTAATATTCCTCATAGCAGAAGCAGAAATGCAGGCACAGAGGGGACATGCACTGTGGCAGTGTCTCACAGCAATTCCTGGGCAGCCTGAGATTCTTTCCTGTCCTTGCTTCTTAACAGTACAACCTCATGAGCCAAGGAGAATTGTTGTGGAGTATGCTGTTATTGTGAGATATATGACAATAACAAACATCTTCTAGAAGAGAGGAAATTTTGTTGGTTTTTCTTTTCTCCCCCCAAAAAAACTAGCAGGTTGGTTTCTGCTTATTGACAACAGCAGTCTTGTGTGAGCTCTGACCCAGGTCCAAACAGGCTTTGTGCTAAACATGCAACTTATACAATTTGCTTGTCTCCTTTGGATACTTCTAAGTGATAAAAATAATATTGTCCCTCACAGCCCTGCAGACACCATTGCTTACTGCAAGCTGGAACTGTCACTGCCAACCATGAGAGATTCACAAGTGCACAGCTCATTTTTGGAACTAATTAATTATGCCATGAAAAGGAGATTTATTCTTTCCCCCCTTCCAGCCCCCACCTTTCCCAATCCTTGCTAATCTTGCTTTCTGGATAACGGGCAAAATTAGGAAGGTGTTTAGCAGTCTCAGTTGTCTCTGTGATTCAAATCACAGAATGAAGCCAGACAGCAAAACAAGTGCAGATCAGGCAAAGACTGCCTGCTCCGCTTGTGCTTTCTCTGCAAGAATCAGTTTCAAATATTCGGTGGATTTTTTTTTTCCCCATTGCAATTAACTAAGAAAAATATTTCAAAGCTGTATAATTAAAGGCCAGCATTTTATTAGGTTTTAAAATAGCCTTTATGAAATCTACTCCTGCCACTGGTAATTACAATGTACATCTTAATACACCTCTGCTAGGCCTGAGCTGGAGATAACAGCCCTGTGTGTATTGCATTTGGCTTGTGCATAGAAGGTAAAATCCTTTATCTTATCTCAATCTCCAAACAACCAGCCTCTCTTCCAATTCAGCCCTAATCTTCTTAGTAAATAATACTGATATTTTTCACCATAACAAAAATGGAGCTGCCAGATTCAGACTGATAACACCTCTCATTTACACACCATTCTCTGTCAAAATCTGCCTGATTTTTCTTAATCTCTTTAACTCATCAAAAAATACTTTTTTACATTCAGCCATGGTAAGTTCCTTGCTACCAAATAATATTATTATAAATAAATCCGTAGACTACAGCTGTCTCCTTGGATAGATATTGGAACTCCTTCCTGGCTTGTTTCATTGAATGATGACAAATTATTGTTGTCCAATTTAATTCTGCTGTAAAATTTGGTATTCCAACAAAATGACTTAAATCGATTTTTTAACTGAGAGCACGCCTAAAAGGCATCTTTTTTTCTTTTTTTCCCCACAGGATGTTAGTTCACTTCTCTTGAGAATGCTGTCTTTGCACTCCCATCCTTTTCTTTATAATGGCTTATCTTAAAACAAGGGAAATGATAACCTAAGTCCTTGGATTTTTTATAACCTATTAATTATCTCTGTATGCTTTCTTAAATTGTGAAAAAATACTGCTGAAGAGAATGGCAGGGAAAAAAGCTGCATATCAGGACATCTGCTTACAGTGATTAAATGGAAATAATATACTTAAATGTGACTAGTTTATTTCAGGAGCAACCTAACCTTCAACTGACACAGACATTTAGGGCACCTGTCCTAATATGGCAAAATGGCCATGTAAGTAAACACTAGACTCAGTCATTTTGCACCAAACCTTCTTTCCTCCACTGCTGTACAACAGACTGAAGGATATACCACACCAGAAATTTTGAACTTCCCATATCAGAGAAAAAAATCTGAAAATCTATAGGAGAATATGGCCCAGAACTTTCAGGTTTTACAATTGGAAGGAATAGGTATTTATCTTCTGTATAGCCTGTTGACCTGAAATGCTAATTCCTAGAATTTGGTGGAATAGCTTTGAAAGCATGCCAAAAGGGGTTTTGTTCCACTAAGTTTAAGGAGGGTTTTTCAGGGTCATTTTTACACCACTTTTTCTCATTTATTAAAGTTTGCAGAACTGTTTATCAGAAGCAAGGCTACACATGTTCATTATGAAGTAATAGGATCCTATTTCGAGGCTTGAAACCTTGCTGACATGTTACCAAAGTGCTAATTAAGCTGTTTTAATAGTGATTCACTTCTGTTTAATAGCGAATCACCTATCACTATCCATGTCAGGATTATAGAAAAGATGAACCAAAGTGTTTGAATAATCTGTCGTCTTTGTATCACTCTGAGAGAGGTAAGAGCTTCTAATACCAGTGAGTGCAAAACTGGTATCTTGTATGGCTGCTGTGGAACGAGGTGTGTGGTTAGCAAGAGGTGTGGGGCATTGATCTTGGACAATAGATGACCACTGGCAGGGCTCCAAAACAGGTCCTGGACTGCTATGTGCCACTACTGTTGCTGTTGCTTCAGTTACTCATTCAGTCATGAAGGTGTGCTAATGAAGGTGTGCTGGAGTGCCAGAGTTCCTTATTAGGAGGCGCTATACAAAGCTGAGACAAACAGAAGATCACTGACTGATGCTCTAGAATTTGAGTTTAAATATTTTTACATATATATATATATATATATATGTAATGGGACAAGTTCACTGAAAGGTGTAAGTAGTTCCCTGTGGTTTGACCAATTGTTAGCACTGACTACTGACAGTATCCATCACACAGAAGACACAAAAGGCCAGTCTTGCTATAGACTTGAAGCATAAAGCTTACATCCTGAATGTGAGTTAAGGTACACGGTTTTTTTCTGAAGATTGCCTAGATATTTATAAGTATCTCTGATTGAATACTTGTTGGTTTAGTCTTTATTTTCTCTATCATTTTAGTTATCCCTCCTCTACATCTGGTCCTGTTTTGATTTATCTTGCCTGAGACTGTGTAACAAGACTGTATTAACACTTATGGTGAGGTCTCTCCAGAGGTTTTCATAATGAAGCTAGTCCTCCTCTATACACCTAAAATACACCTCCTAATGCATTTCTTCGGTGCCCTTTTTTATTGGAGTATCTCAATTCTTGCTCTCAGTTGTACTGTAACAGACAGCTAACCTGGGGTCCCCCTCTAGCTCAGTCTTATCTACAGGATTCCTAATTTTTGTTATTAGTTTCCAAATGCATTATCTTCATTCAGGGATAAGTGACTAGGTTCATTATCTTCAAAATACTGCTTCTCATCCTTTTCCTGTTACACCTGTCCTTACTGTCATCCAGCCTTTTTCTGCATGATATCCTTCTCTCCTGTGTATTGATAATGCCAGCCTATGCAGTATCACCACATCCCAAATATTTGTGTCATGATCTTAATTGAAATAAGAAGGAGATCAGACCCAAGACTGATCCATAAAGAATTTCACTGCTAACTGGTAACCCTCACATTACTTTTCCTTTCAACACTATCTTTTGCTCTCGTTCCTTGAGACAGTCCTTACCTATCTTTCAATTCCTCTACTAATCCCTATCTTCTCCAGCTTAACAAATAATTTCCCATGTGGCACCATACCATCCGCATTACCGAAGTCTAGATAGATGACATCGACTCCTTTTCCTTTGTCTAGAAAATCAGCTATCTTATCAAAGGAAGCTATTAAGCTGGTCTGCCTAGATCTCCCTTCTTTTATTACATATCCTACTGCACTGTATCCAATATTTCCTTCACTTCCCTGTTTTTATTTATCAGTTCCTTCAAAACCTGTACTAAAACCATGCATACTTCAAGGTTAGGTTAATTACCAAATGTTTGTCAAAATATATATTTTTTTATTATTATTTTGTTCATTTAGTACATCTTCTTTTCTCAGTCATATGGAACTATCTCAGTCTTTATTCATCTAGGTTTGATTTGCCTTTTTGGCTTGAAAGACAAACTTTTTCAAGTTTTTTCTCAAGTCTCTCAGGTCATCATTCCACGTGATCTAAAAACCCAATTGCATTAGTTCTCTCTCTTATTACTAGGGAACATTTGTTCTCTAGTAGTAAGTAAAATATGAGTTGCAACATTTTCCAAAGGCCTGTCATTTGATTCAAACTGTTTATCTCATTACCCATTTATATCTTTCATAACCAGATTTTCTTTTGGCCTATAAAAGCTTCCACGGTGGGTGTTGGTGTTTTGCATTGACATGCAGAGGTACTTTTTTGCTGTATCCTTCATAAGTGATATCAAGTGGATCCAGATAACTTCTGATGAGAAATACAAGGGGGGGGGGGGGGGGTCTTATTGTGAAGGGAAAAGAGCCTAGGGTGGATAGGGGATGTTTAGCTAAGAAAAATTGAAGAGAACATTTTCAAGTTGATGCTTACTGCATGCAATTGTTTAAGCCTTTGGCCAAAGCAAGGCAGGAACATCTGCTTGTGTGAATGTTCATTTTTACAACAGGCCAAAAAAAGAGAAAGAAATTATGAAACAGATGACAAAAACTCAGGTCTCAAGTCACCTCACTTCTTACTCTGACTTGAAAATTCCACATAAACTATCCAGGTTCAAATATCTGTTCGACTATGTGCTCTTATCTCACTCAATATTCACACAGTTTCTTTCCATTTGAGTGTTTGCAGAAGGTTGGCCAAAGGGCAGAACAGACGGCACTCCTTGTATAAACATACATTTACAAATATTTCTTCTTTTTTTTTTTTTTCCAGTTACTCTGTTTGCCTAGTTTTCTTGTTCTCCTACCTCCCAGTAAGCTGCTCATAAAAAAATATGAATACAGCTTCCCATCAACTATGAATGCAGCTTCCCTGTATCCAGTCAGGGAGATACTCTGCAAAAGCAAAATGCTTGCAACACAGCACACTCTATGCTTTTTTAAGCTTCTCAGTATTGCCAGAATTAACTGGCCTGTATCTGAGAGATGCCTGTTTCAATTGTGTATGTGGAATTATTCCACCTCCTATGGCTAGTGATCAGATTTATAGAACACTTTTAGCAATTTTTGTGTAAAGCTTAACTTGAAAAAATTTAAGCACATTCTCAGTACTGACAAAAGTGTGAGTGTTGAAAAGTTAATTTTCTGACCAATACTTAAGGACCAAATGCAGTTCCTGATTACACTGACCCCATATTTGTACAGGGACTCTGCCAGATGTCAAAGAAGACATTTACAAGTGAGCATACATATTTTGTATACACTTTCCAAACTTTGAAGTTTCTGCTGCTTTCCCACTGAGCAGAACACATTCAAGTTCAAGTGGGATACAGAATTGTTATTTAAATCTTACAGTCAAATTAGACCCTAGAGACATGATTGCATAGCGTTATTGTCTCAGTCCCCATGAAGTTAAGTGTTCTCATATCAAATATGATGTGTTTCAGCTTACCAACTACCGCACAAGCATTCATCTTGTTAAAAGGTATCAGGCAAAGTGGCATTTTGTTTATTTTTACGTGTCAGTTATTTTTAGAGGTAATACTGGTATGATACTACTGCCTGTTCCTGTGAGTCACGGGAACAAGCTTCTAGCTAATGTTCTCAGCCACGTTAATGATAAAAAAGCCTCCAGGCTTTTCTTGTAGATCAGGATGGCATTTTTCCTTGTCTTGCTTTTGAGGAAGGCTATTTCTGCTCTGAAGTGCTGTTCTCTTTTGCTGTGAAGTGCTGCTCTCTTCTCTCAGGAGAAGTGGGTGTTCTGAATGCAAGTTTTGGTGATGGCTCAAAGGCACAATTGTTGACGGGAAAGCAGAGCCACATCACTGTGAGCTTGGCGGGCAGGGAACACCAGCCGCTCACTTGGAAGGCTGCTGCCATACAGAATGGTCTGGGACAGAGGGACATTCAGGAGCCAAGGGGGATGCCTTAAATTGGTGACACAAGGATTTGAAAGGAACTAATTCTTTGAGAAGTCGTGGTTCTGCTGAAACCAAGTTGCATGGCAAACATTCAACTTGATTTCACCTAAATTTTCTTTTGGAAGAAAACCAAGGAGAAAATGTCAAAATAATCCATTTTAACATTGTTGGGCTTTCATTTTTCAGTTGAAACGATTTTTTTTGTATTATATTTTCTGTAATACAATAGATTATATATTTCAGCACAAACTCAAGCATTAACGTCAAAATGGGATATTATGAATGACCTTGAGTCTTTTTCAAATAGTTCCTTGTGAGAAATTTTGAAATATCAGTATTTTAGTCCTGGCACTGAATGAAACTCTTGTCATCAGAGCTACTTCTGCATACCTTCAGAGTAAGTCTGCAGCTGATTTGGGAAGAAAGGATTGAATTTACTGACTTGTCTGTCTGGCTAGCTCAGAAATACTTGCATTTCTGAAAATAGTTTCTTACATATTCTGTGATTTCTGAGAAGCTTTGATCTATAGCCCTTTAAAGTCACCACAAACCTTTTCCCTCGTTGGAGTTTGGACTGTAGACCCAAAACATTTGTGCACTTCAGTAGCATTACTATTTGTCCCTTTCTTTAGTAGGGGGATCGGTGATACTTGAGGGACCCTGGAAGATATTTGTGGGTAGGAAGAGGAGGTGAGATGAGGACCGTTCTGATCTTAGCATTAAATACAAATAAAATACAGACCTTCTAGTCCACCTGAGCTATTAAAACAGTATGCAGTTGTGGCTGAAGAACTCCTTTTCCTTAACTTTTTTTGCAGTGATTTAGTAAAGATGTATTTTGCATTAGAACTTTATTGCACACCTGTATAAATTATGCTGTTGGATAGCCAATGTTTTTTAAAACAGCATAGCTGTCAATTGCTTGTGTAATGGCACATTTTGTGATACTCTCAGATGACATATAAGTTGTTAAATTACATTGAAAAAATATTGAAAACAAATGCACTATAATTAAATGACAATAATAATGAGACCAATATTAGCTACTGTCATCAATTATGTAAGACTGAGCATTTATTATATATTTTTTTAAAAGCCTTGCCTATGTTTGAAAAGACATTTCATTCAAAACCTTGCTGGTGCATTTAACATTTAAAATCAAGTTAACCTTTGAATTTACATTCAGATGTTTATGCCATGCCCAGAGGAGAACATCTATGTGTAAGAAGTTGGCTAAAGGTCTTTGAGGTTCTTTTAAAGACATTTTATTAATTACTTAAATATTGCACATTTTTGATCACTCATTTTGTTGTTTTATATCTGAGTGATAAACAAGCTGTTTAAAAAATTCGGGACTGATCATCTGATAAAATTGCATTCAATTCTATGTAAATGTTTTGTTGACTATTAAATACTGTTCCGTGCTATTGTCCCTTGGTGAGGGTATGTCTCATCAACATGGTCCAATTAATGCAGTTTTCAAACAGCAACACTGTTGCTAACATTTGCATTATTCTTGTCTCTGAAATATCAGCACCTACTGTCTTTAACACTACAATATCTTCTGTTGTGTTTTCAGCAGACAGTCTGGTTCTGCTTTCACCTGCATCAGGTCAGCACCACCAGGCACAGGGTCAGAACTGGACCCTTGTATGCACTGCACATGTGGCCAGAAAGCCATCCTTTGCAAATCAATTTGAATCCTTTGGAGAAGCCATTGAGTATGTGCACAGAGGAGGTCAGCTGATAAATTTTGGATTTTCATTTTCAACAGGGTCGCTCAACAGAGGCTCTTGAGGAATTAATCTGACATGAAATAAGCGGTAGGAAAAGAGTTTTATCCTCTTACGATTAAAGGTTAGGAAACATAGTGTGGGAATGACTGGTAAATTTTTTAAACAGAGTAATATTTCCAGTGAAGTCTCACAGGGACAAGGGGGACAAGGGAGACAGGGAAGGGAAGGGAAGGGAAGGGAAGGGAAGGGAAGGGAAGGGAAGGGAAGGGCATCGAAAGACC
>JAWWEE010000105.1:26371398-26416057 GCA_035221455.1 Xenops minutus
TCTAGCCGTAAATTTCGAGCTGTTTTCTTTTTCCCTTCCCTCTGGAAGGCGAAATGGGAGGGGGGAAAAGACCTTGATGGAGTTTTGCTGGACACCAGGCTTTTGTTCAGGGTCGAACCGCGACAGTCTGCCAGATTATCACAGAGCTCATCATTATTAGTACCTCGGCAGATGATATCTTGTCCTATACACAGATATCAATCCTTAATCATCTGTGTGTGTATTGTACCACCAGCACAGCAATATACTCTTATGAATGGCATTGTAAAATCAAGTCACTTCTTAGTTGGGATATGACAGATTGGATCCTGAAAAATTATCTAGCAGTAATAAGCTGTTAAATCTAGAGAGTATCCTTCCCACCACCCACTTCATTGCTCATACTAACTGCTTCCAAACTACCTGAGTTGGTGGGACAACCACTGAATATGTTCCATGTCAAAACTGCAGGTCTGACACATCAGACAACAGTTGCTTTCAGAGATGCTGCTGTTAAACAGTAGGGCCATGCTCAATCAATATCTCTAAACACCATTAAATGTGAATTAAATATCATGCAGTTGCTTTGAACAGTAAAGTGAATTAGAGTTTCTCTCCAGTGCTCGTTAAATTTTATGTCAGTGAAAAAGCTTTTCAATAGGTTTTTTAGTGATCTGTGATCTCTCTATAGAAAAATTATTACAAAATTTGTATTTAGGGTATTAATAAGTACTACCTACCGATGAGAGTAGTAATTCCTGTAATAATAAGGCTATAGAACTTTAACAGGTATAACCACAAACATTTTTACTCTATTAATGTTGGGGGGTTTTATATAAATATTTTAAACAAGGAAGCAGTTATTTAAGGCAAAATACTTTGGGAGAACTTCTGGAAGGGATGAAAAAGGTAGGAAGACATTAAGAGCATGACAAATTATGACTCATACTTACAGTTTTATTACCTAATAATACGGTATTACAAAGTTGCTTCAAATTTACAAAATACTCTCTGAAGTTACAGGTCTACAGAAACCCTGTCACAAGGGAGAGATATTTTGAGCAGGTGAGATAGAGAGGGAGATGAGAAAAGGCAAAACAGAACTACTACCAGTCAGTATGAAAGCAATTAGCCATCTATCACTATGTAAATAGACTATCACTATACCAAATAACCATGTCATAAAATGTTATCTGCTTTTGTGCTCAAAGTAGAAGTGGGTAATAACTCTGAACAGGGTTTTGGGCACCCACTGCATGCCCAGAGGTGATATTAAAAAGAGAGGAGGGAATGGCAGTGGGCAGTCAATAGGGTACAGCGTGGGCAGTGCAAAGAAATTAGGATGGATAATTAAGGAATTGGTTGGAGTCTGACAGCAAAGACTGGGACAACTGGAATTTGATATGGGGAAGGAGTACTTTGGTGAAGAGATTAAAAAAAAAGACTGCAAACTGTGATAAGGATGCGCCCTGTGAGAATTGGCTTCTGTGATGCAGAAGTAGTGATTTGAATGTCAGGGGAACCAAAGAGGAGGAGGGTGGATTGCAGTGAGTGTCAAAGCAAGTGATGGTTCAGAATCACACATGGTTTTGATCACAGAATCACAGAATGGTTAAGGCTGAAAGGAACCACCAGTGGGGTCACAAGGTCCAGCCTTTCTGCTCAAGCAGGGTCATCCTAGAGCACGTTGCACAGAAGTTTGTCCAGATGGTTCTTCAATATCTTCAGATACTGATACCGCAACCTATCTGGGCAATGTCTTCCAGTGCAGAGGCATCCACACAATAAAGAAGTTCTTTCTCATATTCAGGTGGAACTTCCTGTGCATCGGTTTCTGTCCGTTGCCTCTTGTTCTATGGCTTGGCAACACAAAGAAAAGCCTGGCTCCATCTTCTTGATGTCTTCCCTTTGGCTGCTTATAGACATTGATGAGGTCCCTTCTCAGACATCTCTCCTCAAGACTGAAAAGGCTCAGCTTCCTCAGATGTGAGATTTTGTCAGAGAGATTTTAGATATGATTAGGAGACATGTGGCAGAATTGTAATGCAGCCTGGATGTGTGACTGGAGAAGAAGTCAAAGACAATCCTCAAACTGTAATTCTCAATGCCAGTGAAAATGGTGGCACATGTAATGTGGAAAAGGTCAAAAATGTTCAAGAAAATAATGAGGGGCTTGATTTTTATTGGAGACAGGTTAAGCTACAAGATTGTGTGGATGAAGACAAGACAGGATGGCCCTTAACAGAGATAAATTTCTGAGCCATTGCCACTGAAGTGAGGTTTAATACACATGTCATGGCAGGAAAAGGATCATGCTAAAAGGAGACATAAGGAAAGAACTAATGAATAATAACACTATAAAAGCAAACAGAAATGTGACTTTGTGGTAGGGAGGATGTCTGAAGCTCTCCAAGAATATGTGAAGGGCATGACAAGAAAAGTTCAGCAAAGACTTTATTGAAAATAGTTCTGTGGGATTAAACATCTCAGTATTGAACCATAGGGGAAGATTTAGAGCAGAAGTTGATGCAGTAGTTTAATACTCTTTGATAAAGTTTTGTCAAGAAGTGGGAGCATGAACTTTTAGTTGGAGGCTGTATTTCAGAGATGGGTTCTATGGATAGGAAGCATGCAATGGAAAGTCAACAGAAAACTGGGGGAAGGAAGGAGACAGCAACTTTGGCTGAGAAGTGGCAGGAGACAAAATGAGCAAAAGGTATCCAGAGGTAGAAAAGAAGAAATAATAAAGAAAAATATGTGTCCTAATAGCAACAATGTTCTATGTAAGTGGATCATTTTTACTGTTGCCTTTGCTGCTACCTTGTAAGAATTCCTGACATTTTCTCCAGAAATCAGTTTGTTCCCATAAGAAATTTCATTAAACAGGTTTTTTTTCTTCTAAAGGAAAATTTAAAAACACAGCCAATGTTAGAAGTAGAAGAAACCTTTTTTATCAGAAATGGTGGACACACATGCTAAAAGTAAAAGCTGGGATGCTTCTAAAACCTCACATATTCTAAAAATACATTAAGTTATAAGGTACAAAATCAGGAATACAGAGATTTTTCATCGTTGGTTCACATATTTAGAAAGGAAACACTATTTCACTGGCTGTCAGATGCAACTGAAAAGCACCACATTCTTAATGATACGGCCTGCAACCCAAGTTTTTAAGGGAGAAGAATAGGATATCCTACTGAAATTGCAGGAAGGACTACAGGCAAAATGTAATGAGATGATCAGTGAATGCAAATGAACCTTTCCCACTTAAGATGGTGATAAAATGACTTCTTTGAATACTACAAAAAATTCACATAGGTTTTTAGGCCAATAGATAAGAGCACATTGTTAATTTTAAAAGACAAATTACTTGAATAATTATCCTCCACTTTAAATATTTTCTTAATTATTCTCAGCCGTATCTTCAGTTTTAAAGCAGAAAGTTAAGTGTAAGACTGACAAGCTAGAACATGTTAAAACTTTGCAGGTATCCAATTCAGAGTTGCTGATAATTGGACTTAATCTGCAGGACTGGTATCTAGGAAAACTCCTATTTACTTCCCAGATTAAAAAAAATAAATAAATACTGAAGAATTAAGCCGTACATATTAATTATTAAAAGCTTACAATTTTGTACTGAAAAACCAACTAGCTGTGAGTGTGCATGAATGTGTAAATATAGAGAGACAGGCAGATAGATAGAATTAAAATGTGGTTTTTTACTCCTCTAAGTATAGGCTTTTCTATCAGTGGTTACTAGTAGGTTTGCTTTTTATCGTGCCTCACTGATACCAGTTGTTAGCCGTCTTTGACAGTGGGTTGAAATGCACCAACATGGCATATATATGCTGGGGACGGGTGGCATTGAGCAGAATAGCTTTGCCACGCAATGATACGCTTGAGCTTTGACAGAATACTAGCCCAGTGTCAATCATCCTGTCTTTGCCAATCAAATGCACATCCTTCCAGAGGCGCCTGAAGTTGACACTGGCACCCCAAACACAGCAAAAGGTTAACACAATGGCATTTCAAAGATGACACGTTGTCAAAGGCCCAGCAAAAATAGCAGAACTAGACTGCATTTAGGAAAAACTAGTGTATTTTACAGGACACACACGTGATGAAGACATTCCCAGAGGGGATAGGTTGGGTGTAAACCCCCTTGAAAGACCTTGTTCAAGAAAATCAGGAGTTTGGAATGGATAACAATGTAATAAGAACTGGCCAGGACCTTGAGTTTTTTTCTTTTCCCATCTGTGGAAACACAAATGTCCTTTTGCCAGAGCTCTGGCTAACCTTTGCCAAAGAAAAGAGCAGGAGCTAGAATGACAAAGCTTTTGGAGTCTACAAAGCCCTTTATTTAATTACAGGGATTTGCAGGGTGGCTTATGACTAGAAAGTGTATAATAACTCATTTTTCTTCTTCAGTAACAATGTGTGGCACTCCAGTCCGTTTTCAAAAGGGATAATTGACAATTAAAATACTTCAGGTAAGGGGAAAACTGCATATTTAGAAAGTCAGATTCCAGTATGTGTCCCTGGTCTGAATATATGCTATGTACATATTTTAGAATGCCATTTCAGTTGCTCCCTCACTATCTCCATAAACTTTCCATTGGTTTTCTTTCTTCCTTCAGCTTGCTTGTTTTCATCTGTCTCATGTAGAAGGCCCCCTCTCCTGGCACCTTATTCTAATCTCACCTCAGTGAAATGTAATGTGTTCTTATTTGCTGATTTGCTATGAAGAGCAAGTACATTGGAAATTAGGTCAAATTATTCTCTTTGTCTCTGACCATCAACAAAAGACCAGTTGGAGTAGGGACTGTTTTCTATCCTGACACTTCCCATTGACTACAATTAAGCTCTGACCTATTCCAGTTACAGACCAAATCAGTATGTCCTGTTTATTTATTTGTTATTTCTGTGTTTGTTTGTTTGTTTGTTTGCTGGGACTCGAATGTTGCTTGAAGACATAGTGCATAAGCATATGCATAAGCAATCACTGGGGTTAATGGTAGAAAAGAAAGCTATTTCAGGATAATCTGGGGGGGTGAAATAGAAATAAAAATGTTTAGTGATAAAGGCAAATAAATTTTAAAAGGAGAGCAAGGTGAAAAGTGCTGCAAGGCAGCTGTCTCCTTCCTTGAGACAGTGGCAAGGACTAAATGGCTACTGTATCTGGGCCTGAGCTTCTTTTCATTGGTGCCTGTAAAAAACATTTCATTGACTTCAAGAGTCTATATAAGGGTCTATATAAGCTCTTAATATTGTTTTCTGCAAAGTTAAGTGTCACAGATTGGCCTTGCATTATGCACTGGTCATCATAAGCTACTTTATCCTGTAAATGTACTTTTAAAAATGCAAATATTAAGAAATATAATTTCCATTCTAATGTGTGGTCTTGTTTTAAGAATTAAAGATAAGCCCAAGCCGGATGTTCAGACAATTCCCATTCTAGTAGGTTCTCTGCCATTTGGGGTTGCCTATCTTTCCCAACACCAAAAGTTTAAGCACTAACATTTAGGTGACCTAAATCTTAATCTGAACTGAAGTCCCACTTTCACCTCCCATTTTCATCACCTTCCATGTCTTAATCACTGTCCTATAATATAGTTTTCCCTTTCTTCTTTCAAAGAAACAACTTCAGAAACAACTGTCTCTTCCCATACTCTTTGTTTCTTTCTTCCTCTGTGGAACAATATCTGAATGATCATCATCATTTACCAGCCAAGCATCTGTTGGTTTAACCACCTAATTAGACCTGAAAACCTGGGGGTTATGTCCACAGAGCTCATATCTATAGCTGGGTGATGTGTATTGTCTACCAGCAGGTTGTTTTAGAGTAGTGGGTGGTTTTGAGGTGTGTGTGGAATAGTGTACCTTGACAACTTTAGGTGTCCTTAGAGTTCCACTGGTAAGCGTGCTTAGAGTTCTACTGGTAAAAGAAATGAGAAGACTCATTTCCCAGTATCACTCCAGGACCTGTGGGACTCCAAAGCATTGACAGTTAGTGTTCTTGTACACATCCATTTCTCTGACAGAAATATGGATGCTGTAGGTGACAAGGAACTTTAGAGGTAGGTTGCAGTTGAGTAACACTTTCAAGGGTGATATTAACACAGAAATAACCAACATCTAAAGAAGTAGATGTCTCTTCACAAAGTGTTTAGGTAGAAAAATTTGGAAACAATGCTCTCCTCTAAAGAATAAATTGATTGTTCTCTTCTCGTGCTTGCTTACAGACTGAGAGATCTACACAATTAAAATATTGTTCCACAGGAGACTTTCAGAAGATGATTCATAATCTTTAAAGTCAATTAAAGTTTTACATAGTTTCACACTAGCAATAAATGCCTTCTCTGAATCATCAAATGATTCTATAATTCAGTTTGAGGTAACTGAGGTGTTAAATGATTTTTTCTTTTACGTTTGTCTACTCTGAAATAGTCATGAGAGTTTGGTAAAGAGGAGGTTGTCTACCCTTGCACTTGTACAGAAAAAGATTTACAACTCACCATTTTTTTTTCTTTAAGGGAAATTCTTACGGTTCTTCAAGGCAAGCAGAGGACATTTCTGTACTTCATGGGCTTAGCTTGCTGAACACACAGGTCACAGATACTCTTTCTTTAGCATTTCATTGTCATGAGAAAAGTGACAGAGTTAAAGGTCTAAGTAATTTGCTCTGTTCAAAGTGTTCCCACTGGTTCTTCTTGTTTGTGTGTTATTAAGATTAGGCAAGTAGTGCATCTATATTTAGAAGCAAGAATTCAGGGTGCACATTCTCAAATGTCACAAACTGGTTCTGGAAAAGCAAAAAGCCCTTGGAGTACTATTTAGCCAAATAGTGAAAGCTGAAATCAACAAAATAAATAAGACAATGTGTAAAAATAAATTTATTGCTGCTCTACTCAGTAACAGAAAGAGCAAAGGTTATCATATAATTATAGCTTTATCTTACTTTTAACAGGGCCCTTACAGCCAGTTACAATTTTCTGTATCTGTTCTTACATGTGCTTACAGAGTCTGCGCATCTTCTGGACCTGCATTGCAAGCATCAGGATCATCTCTAAATGAAGTAGACATGAATGCCTGTGCCATGCAGAATCCATTTTCCCAGGGCTGCTTATTTGGTACAGACATATTTATAATTATTAACCATAAAAATTGTTATTAGACAAATGCATACCTTACGTGCTGGAATTTGGGACTGTGCAAGCTTCTCTTTAAGGACTGTGAAGCAGTTGTATGCTGCCTGAGAAGACTCTTTGGACCTTACCAGGCCCTGAAATACTGGGAAGAATAACTTGGCAATGGCTGAAAACTTGTGCATGTTCAGTCTTCCAGATGGTGGTCTATAGGCAGACCCATTAGTGTGCCATGTTTATGCAGTGTTTTGGTCTGCAGCATATAAGGAATCTTTTCAAGTTAGCAATGAATTTTAACTTGGAGCCCCACTGTAAGGAAGAGAGTGCAACTGCTTTTATTAATACAAATTGTGCAGTTGGACAAATGTAATGGCATGAAAATAGCATGCTGCTAACTTGCTTTTGAAAAGAAACTTGAAAGAGTCTGTATACAGTGTGACTATTACATTGTACAAATTCTTCTTTTGAAGAGATGAAAAAATATTGTTATGCTTAGTATTTTCATCTGTCTATTAAGCATTCCAAATATAGTCCTTGTTAAATATATAGGATGGCAAGCTTTTTACACAAGAAATTTCTTTTGCAATTGCTCAGGCACATAAAAGGTTGCCTTATTTTGCAGACTAGAAGTCAGCTAACTCAGAACATGCCTTTGCATTAGTATTAATTAATATTATTTTTCCACAGCCTGCGTAACTATTATTTTCTGTATATACAAAGAAAATGTATGCATAATAAAGACACTACCTTAGAGGGATACAAAGTGCATTACAAGGTCAAAACCAGCTCAAACTTCATTTTTCCTTTTCATTAATATTTTTAGAAGGAGTCTTCAAACTTGTAGGTGGTGACTCAATGGGATTTGATATGAAGATGTGACACCTCATCTTAAATTCCTTAACCACATTTCTTAAGTTGACAGGAATGTCAGGAAGTGTGCCTGATAAGGCTTGCTGTCCTCTCCAAGCTGACTAATCATACATGAAGTCTTGGCAAGAGATAACCAGGTTACAGTAGAGCCAAAATGACACCACATCAACTCAATTTCATATCCTGTAGACACCAGTGCCTATCACCACTCCAGGTTGCTAACATCCTTGACACACAAATGGTATTTTCAGTCTCCGATGTCCCCCTTTTACCCTGTGTCTGTCACTCTGGGGTAAATCAGGAACAAATTTGTCACTAAATGTAAAGAACCATTAACTCACGGGCACTTTGTCATCTGAAGCATAATTTTCTGTGCACAGCTCGCCAATCCCTGAACTCTAGTTATTTGCATAACAGTTTGCTGTATGAATTTATGACGGAGGATAGTGCTGAACTTGTTAAAATTCCATGTGAATCTCAGCACAGAAAATGGACTGGTGCTTTAAATCTTGGAGAGTTGTTCACATCAATAATGAATTTCAAATAATTTATTCACTTCAAGTGTAAGTGGTTGGCATACAGTCCTTACAGCTGGTTTGTTGAGATAATTGATTTCCATATAGTTTAAAGATGGGGAAAAGAAACATATGACAACTACAGCAGGTTTCGAGGCAATTGTGAATGCCATATCAGTTTAATTATAGCTCCATCTTTAGCTGACATGGGTTCTGTCCTATTGGAATTAAAATATCCCAGCAACTTGAAATGTAACAGTGATGAATTTTTTATGTTCTTCTACCTACCTTGTATGCTAGCTTAGGGCACTGTTACAAGTACACTTCTACCTTTTTTCAGTGGATAGTTAACATGACATGCAAGACTGGTCTGCATGACACAGATAACTCAAGGGAATAGCAACAAAGTAAATGAGATGCATTAGTATCTGGATGTGAACTGGGGGATATAAGTTCTCAGAACTTCTTGTTTAATTTATAGAATTGGTTTTTTTCCCCTGTGCATAAGATTTCAAAATGGTAATCTTATTCAGGAAATGAGCTGTTCCCACTTCAGGTACTAATATCAATATGTAAAAGATAATCATTAACCAGATGTACTACTCAGCAGTGCCTATTATATGTAAGCAAGCTAGCTGAGGTGATAAGAGAAGCTTTTACTTAAAATTTAGTTGTATTGACCATGGATGCACTGGGAAAACTGTGAGGTTTTTTGTTTTTGAGGGTTTTTTTTGTTGACCACTCCATGCACAAAGCAAGAGCTTCGTGAAGCAGAGTGAAATAAAAATTTGCTTTGCAGTTAAGACCACGGTGTTTAAAACACTCCCTCTGTATGAGGCCCAAACTGGCTGCTCCTGCATGGGGCCATTTAAAAGGAGATGGGCTGCACCTCCACGTTGTTACACACAGGACGTTGAGAATGAGCAGAGAACCAGGACTACTAGCAACCCCAAACTTCACTCCATTCTTCCCTTTCCACTAAAAATTAACTCACATAAATTTTAAATAGAAGAGCTTTATTTCACTCTTATTCCATTCATTACTAAGTTCCACAGTGTAGTAAAAAAAGTTACAGACAGGGTGTCCAGTAAGCTTTTCAGCCTCATTCCTTACTGTGTTATTTCTGCTCCACCTGATGTAACTTCCCTGATTACAATCAGGGTCCAGCATTTAAGTTCCAGTATCAAATTAAAGCAATGCCTGTGGAATGAGGCCACAGTTTTCTTCAGGTTAATAGAAAAATTCTTTGTATACCTCAAATATTTTTCCAGCATAAGAATAAACTGGAATAAATGAGAAAAGACCCTTCTCTGAAATAAATTATAAACTGTAATGATGAAATAAGGGCTTCAGTGGTCTAGCTTGACATGGATGGCACAACATTCCTTGCCATTAACTCCTTTTTTTACAGATATATACAAACTTCTCTTTTGACATTGCTCAAGAGCAGAAGCTACCTCCTACCTTCCAAGATTTCTTTAGGAATAACTGTCGATGCTCTGCAATTTGAGGTAAAAATACTTGGCAAAAAAACATTCAGTAGACTCCACAATTGTCAACATTTCACAAAAGGGAGGCAGAGTAGTGGCTTGATCTTAGCAGTGGGTATAGTTAGTTTGAGCTGCACCAGTTACAAGATCATTTAAAAAAGAAATCTTAAATTTCTAAGAGCTATTTTAGCCATAATGGATAATAATAATGTTTTACACAAGTTCTATTTGGAGAAAACACTGAGGTCAACACTGCTTACAAGGCACCAAAGCCTAAGTCTTCTGGTATTGACTTCCAGCTCCAATTCCAGAATGTAAGCTTTCACCTAAAAGGAATCACAACAGTAAGATGCTAGAAACGATTAGTTGAAGGTCCTGACAGTCACCACACAAATATTTTGGGATGCATAATCCCATTGAAACTTTTATTCCTGTTTGTGGCTCAAATATGTAGCTTTGATTCTGTGTGTGTATGTTATGAACACATTCATAATTTGGGGTTGGAGTTTGGACAGTCTTATATCAAATAGTCTCTGTGGGGAGTCACACCAAAATCATCTTAGCTATCTTAATTTAAAGATAGTAAAGGCAGTCCTGGACTGATTACCAAGAGCTCTGGAGACTTAAGAAGTCTTATTGACATACAGGTACCTTAAGGCTAGAAAGAGTTGAGATGAGAACCTAAAATGGAGGCTTTATGCAGAAGAAACAACCTATAGCATCTGTTTTTATAATACAAAGGAAAATTTTGATTACACAATAAATGGTCATGGTTGATTTTTTTTGAAAGTGGCTCCTGAAATGTATCAAGGAGTGGAAGTGAACTGGCAACTGTAATAGAGAAATCACTGGCCAAAGTACCACCAAGACTTCCTGCATGAGATCAAAGTTGCAAAAATACCCTTTCACTGTTAAATATAGGTTCTGGTCTTGTTCATATGCCTGAAATGGCTTGTTATGGGCAAGCAGGAGTTCTGCCAATGGCGATAGGGTAGCCAAGTGTGAAATCTACCATAAATAAAGGAAGTGTTCTGCAAAAGCACTGTGCCATGGGATTTCACCTTCTGCAACTCTGAATCCAGTCAGGTGAGTAGGACAAGTTAATAAATAGATGCCAACAATTTTTGTGTGTTTCACACTTTTATTATACATTTCAGGTTGCATTATTTCCTCCCAAACTGGTGAGTTAACTTGAATACTAGGTAGATACTGGGTAGTGATAGTTTTTATTCATTGACAGTCATTTGTAACACTCTGCTTCCTCCCCTCTGCTGCCACAGGGAGAAAAGGGAAGAGCTGGAGAATAGAATCTCTCAATCTCCAGTGACAGATGCTTACAAAATTATCTCTGACTTCAGAGGGGATAGGTCCTGTCCAAGCATCAAGTAACTTTAGTAGCCTTTGGGACTAATGTTGGGACTAATGTTTTGGGACCAATGATCTCAGAGTATGTGGATTTACTTGCCATCCTCAGACACTGAACAGCCATATTCTGTTCCAAAGCAAAAGACCAAGAACCCCCAGAGCTATATAATGTTTTCAATGATGATAAAACAACATTTCTTGTGTGCCATTTTTGTGTAGAAGTTCTTCCTATATCTAAGAAGAAACTATTAACTGTATGTTTTGAAGTCTTTATAGAATACAAGGAATTGGACATAAATTTTCCACTACTTCTAAGATATGACACAAAACAAGTCATTGACATAATTTTGTCACATTTGGAGTTAGTGGGAAAACTTTCATTGACTGGTGTGATTCAGACTCCAATCTTCCAACTCTTATTTGTGGAGACGAAAAGTATTTCTCAATATCCCAGATCTGCAACTACATGGTAGAACACATCTTTTCAGCCTTTAGAAGGTACTATTTATAGCAATGAGTTGTTAGTCATGTAATAGGGTTAATCTTTTGGGAAGCCATTGGATAACTATATCCACAATTATGAAAACTGCACTAAGTAAAGAAAACAACTCAGGCACACTTGTTTTCATTGCTGAAGGCTACCCCAGTACTATATGTCTTGAAGTCCTGCAATAGTAGAAGATCTGCTGGAAACAAGAGCTAGGGCTAGGCTGAATCACATGAATGTTGACAAAAGAATAACATTTTGGACACTTGTACCTCACCCTGCATTGCCCCTAGTTTTGGCTGAGACTTTTTTCTTCAATGTCCAATCTGAGTACTTCATTCAGGCCCATTGTCCCAGCCAAGTGACATCTTGATACCTACTGTCTTTCATTCAATTGTTTTTATATACAAGTGGATGTCATCTGCTGGACCAAAATCCTTTCAGTTTCCTTTCAGTTTCTGGCCAAAAAGTAGTGTTTAATCTATCTAGATTGCTGAGCTAGTAGGCATGGTTGAATCAGTGTATTAGAGAAAGGATGTCGAGACAAATTCATTTGAATGAGAATTTATTAGCATACTCCATAGTTGATGGCACATAACAGCAATGATAGAGGAAAAAAAAAAGGGGGAGACAGGAGTGGGGACAAGAAGAAAACTCTAACCAGTGGCAAGCTGGAAGGAGAAGCTGTTGTTGGCATCCTGAGACAAACAGTTTCCTCAGGCATCCTATCCATGGCACTAGGCAGTTCCAACACAATGTTTTCCCTACAGTAACTACATCGTTTTGATCAGGACTCTCTCAGACTCCCTACTGATTGTTCCCATTTCAAGTGCAGACTTTGAGCAGGGGGATGTGCTGCATGGTTGGTTGATTGGTGAGCTCTGTGTAGGCATGTTGCTGAGTCTCTTCATATAAACAAAAAGCTGCAACTAAAAGAAAGAGAGGGGAAAAGGAGGATATGATTCTTCCTCTGGTGACAGTCTCTTCCACTGGAACTGCCATGCCAATGCTGTTGGGGTCAGGCAATATCCCACCTGCCCCCAGGATGGCCCGGTACTCTCAGAAAGTCATGGTGCCACTGTGCAACCTCCATAGTGCCAGAGCATCATTTATCCCTTCCAGTGTCATGTAGCAGAAGATAAGGAATGCTCTGCATCCCTTCATGATAAAAACCATCCAATCTTCTAACCTGAGCAGGACACACCACTCACTGTCCATGGGGAGGACAGCCTGCTGTAGGGAGTTCACCTAAAAGGAGGTGACTTTTGAAAGTAGGCTGACAACTTGTTGCTTGTGACCATTTGCACAGCTGTACATTCTTGTTAAAAAATGACAGTAAGTTTATCAGCAAATGCATTGGTACTCCTGAGGTGCTTGATTAGCTCATGTGAAAAATACATTAACAAATCCTACACATTATTCAATTGGCTGTTGCCTAATGTTTTAGATTACAGCACAAAAATGGAAAGCTATATCTCACATTAAACATTTGCCTTGCCTTGCCCAGATTGTGTGCAAGGATTCCCTAAAACTTTCCTCGGCAGCAGAGTATAAAATTGCTGTTTGTAGAGTAGGGGACACAGAGGTACTGCTTCCACACTAAACTATTTGTGTTTGAATTGTACTGCACACATACTGATATTTGTGGGTATGTTAAGAGCCTCAAGATGTAAAAGGATAGTAGCATATTTAGATATAAACTGTATAGCCAATTTGAACGGTTTATATTACAGAAGTTCTTCGAAATAAAATCAAGAATTATTAAATAAGTGCATTTCACTTATCCATATATTGAAATAACCATTTCACAACTAGTCTGTTTACACGGAACTAGTAGTAATGCTGGACAGGATGACATAAGGAAGCAGACATTTGACATGTAATCCTTGTATTTCCTTTTTTAATATGAAATTCTGCTTCCATAGATAATCACACATAGATACAATGCACATAATACTTCACTTCTTATTTTTAATGCATCACACACAATAATTACAATTTTAAAGAATGGCTTTTACCCTCATACTTCATTTGGTAAAAAAAAAAATGCTTATGAGCAAAAAAATAAACTAACATTGACCTTTTCACGTTTTCTCTGGAATCTCCTTCACTTCCAACATTTTATGTTAGTAGTCACACATGATCTTGTGCTGCTGCTTCATGCCAGCTGCAGAACTGCATTCATGCAATCTTCATGGCAGTGTATGTATGCAAGATGCAACCTGCTTGTCCCTAGTGACCGTGTCAAGACTGTAGTAGAGGGTTAGAAACACTTTGTCACTTTTTCCCAAATAATTTCTGACTTTAAAAATTTTAGGTGATTAAATTTGTGTCTGCTGTCTCCTATTTAAATGAAACAAACCAACGAATCAAAGAAACAAAACACATCCAAAAGAATCCAAACAAATGCTGGTTCTTGTTTCTACACACGAGCAGGAGGCCTTGATTTATTTAATGTCTTGTTTGCATAACCCTAACTATGATTATTTATCTAGATTATTTATTATTCACAGACCTCTGTAAACACTGGCCACACACACCATCAGTATGTTTGCACTTCTGCATCTCCAGTGTTGAATCCTGACCAGCCTTTCAGAAACATTTCACAGTCACTTCATTCTGGAAACAGCATCTTGCTGATCAAGGAATACATTTGAGATCTTGACACCATATTCAGTCATTCTTTTATATCAACTGATTTCAGAATAACAATTAGAAATGTTCATCTCCACATAGGCTTACAGGTTCTAACAATGAATTTTATGCAGAATTAACTTTTCACAGTTGGACCTGTGACACTCAGGTGTACAAAACCAAAAAACATATATACAGTAATAAAATAACTGTTTATTTGTCTTCTTTTTACATGTTTTTGTCATAAAGTATCAGTATCTTGCCACAGTTTTCAATCAATATAAAATGCATTTTGCTTATAAATTAACATTCTGATTTGCTTCTTTGTAATGAATAAACAGTAACGGCTATGTATAGAAAGACTAATTTTCACTTTTATCATTCACTTGCAAGAAGTTATTCTCCAATTACTTATTACCTGTGGAATAATACTGAAATTAAAATGTGAAACCCAGTCAATATTGTATGCATCAAAAATTATGAAAATCTGCCCTTACTGAGAACTGTGAAATGTTTATTGGTTTTTAGACACAGAGTCCTCCAGGGAGTGCTACAAATCCACACAAACTCACTGTATCTTCGATGTTGCATTTGGAGTGTTGATTTAGATGAAATATGTGTAAAAACTGTAGGTAGACAGCTCTCTAGTGACTATACAGCTGCAAGGGCTCAAGAACATAAATTACTGCAGCATGAGTCTGGAATAAATTGTGCTCACTTCACAAATTCTAGATCTGCTTGATCAGTAATGAAGGAAAAACTGTTGTGTTTAGAGTTAGAGAACAAGAGTTTATTTAACCATCCTGTATATGTGTGTGTAATTCTAGACTGATTTTTTATCTAAGTAGCAGAATGTTAATGAAACCAACAAAGGAAAGAGGACTTGTGAAAGTAGGACATGAAGTGATGTGAGACTAGTCGGGTACAGCAAGTTCCCTGAGCTACATCAGAGCCAAAGATAAAGAAGCTGCCTTCTCTTCAGGAAAAAATTAATCAAGCTTTTTACCCCACAGCATTCTACTTAGCTCAGATCCCTTAAAGCTACCTTCTATCCCCTGTAAAGACAAAAGCACTTCTCCTCTAATTCACATCTCACAGACTATCAAACTGACTATTCAGATTGGATCAAGCAACAACAAAAGTACATTTCCCAATATCCTGTCTCCAGAAAACCAAAGTCACTGTATGGTGGTTCATCACTTACTACTATTATACACCCAAATTTTGCATTAAATAGGGGTGTCAGGACTTGCCTTCCATGAATTTACTGAGTCTTTACTGACTTGACATTATCCTTAAGGCTTTGCAAAGTCTTGTGGGCATAAATGAGTCTCACACTTCAGTTACTTAATTTGGGGGCGGGAGGAGGGGTGGGGGGGGAGGATGCTCTCTTTCATTTGGTTTCTTAACCTGTAATGTCTTGTGTTCCACTTGTTCCTGCATTATGGTAGTCAATAATATTTCATATTTACCTTATCTGGGTCTTCTGAAGAAATAACACTCTATTTTAACCCTCAGTCATTTCTTGTCCACTTGGAAGTCTTATTCTATTTAAACAGTCCTCATTCAGAAGATTTTCAACATAGCTGACCATTCTCTCTTTCAGTGTATTTTTCTAGGTTTACCCATGTTGTTTTTGAGATGAGGTAACTGTACACCACAGGCTATATCAGCAGAATAGTTTTTGATTCGTTCTCTAGTATTTTCCTAATGCTCCTAATTGGTTTTGCTGCTGCTGAGCATGGGGCTGACACATTTATCATGCTCTCCAAGATGTGTTTCCTGAGATGAAATCGTTAATTTAGTGATCGTCACCATGTAGATCTGTTTGTTTTCCCTACATGCATTGTCATTATTGAACTAGAATTTATTGACTATTATTTTATTACCCAGAAACTCATAGAATAATAGAATCACAGAACTGCTTAGGTTGGAAAAGTCTCCAAAATCATCAGGGGATGGTGACTCTACCACTTCCTGGAGCAGTCTGTTCCAGTGCTTGACAATCCTTTTCATGAAGAAATTTTTCCTAGTATCAAATTTAAACCTCCTCTGGTGCAACATTCCTTCTTGACCTACCACTTGTTACTTGAGAGAAGGCACTGATCCCCCCCACTTCTCCAAACTCCTTTCGGGTAGTTGTAGAGAGTGACAAGATTCCCCCTTGTGACTCCTTTTCTCCAGGCTAAAGAACCCCAGCTCCCTCAGCTGCTCCTCATAAGACTTTTGCTCCAGACCCTTTCCCAGTTTCATTGCCCTTGCCTGGACATGCTTCAGCACCTCAATATCTATCAAGAGATGTGTATCAAGAGATTTTTTTTTTAAATTCTTCACTTAAGTTTTCCTTTTTCTATCTTGAGTAATTCTGCATTAATATAGATCTCAGCCCAGATTCCAGTGGGTCTCCAGCAGTACCTTCTTTTCCTTGAGCAAACCGACCATTTATTTTTTCTTCCTTATTTGGTTCCCTCACACTTTTCTCCAATTTTGAACATGCTGTTCTTATCTATGAAACAAACCTGATTTTTATGGTCATATTGCAGCTACAAACACAGTTTCAGGCAATGAAGTATACCATTAGTCTTCTTTGTCATTTGCCTTTTTACTTTCTTTGCACATTATTTCTTGATACAGTTCTTACGCCTTCTCTGCTTCCATTTTGTGTCTCTATCGGTTTCCCTCCCTGTGTTTTTGTGTTCACTTTCTCATCCATCCATTTTCCCATACATCATCTTCTCCTGTTCAGCTTTCCTGGGTGGTTTCAACCCTTTTCTCACTACTCACATCTCTTTATACAGGCTCACTAAAGATACAACATTGCATATGTGTATCATTTCTCTCCTTACCCTATCTATCCCTTTTTCGCTAAAAATAGAGACAACCAGATATAATCTGTGCATTAGCCAAAGTCACTGAGCCTAGTAAAAGTCTCTCCACTGGAGTAAGCAGAGTTGAAGTCAAGATTTCTGTGAGAGCAGGTTGATTTATGTATGATTTACAGACAGACACTGCACTGCTATTGCAGCAGAGTTAGGTGGTATGAAATACGCCACACCTCCTCTTGGGTTGTTCAACCTGCTGATTTGGATGCCATGATAAAATCGGGAGACCTGCCCAAAAGGGTTGAGTTGTAAATCATGCTCTTCTCCGATCATCTGCCTGTCTGGTGACTTGCATGTGAGGGGTGAATAGCTCTTGGAGGAAAACTTCAAAAGTTCAAGCATCTCTGCCTTGCCTAATATTTGGCAACTAGGGGATAATGGAGCTGCCAGCACATATAGAGAAGAATGAACAAAGCAGTACACCAGGCAGGAAGTTGATTAACTCACCTTGGCTTGCTGCAGGTGCCTGTAGAGGCAACAGGAGTAAAACATAGGACACCTAGCATTGTTGGCACTAACTTGGAGAGATGGGCTGAATTTTGCTCTTCAGTCCCAAGGCTCTGCAAAAAGGCAGCAACCACAGTACTTAGGTATCTTAGTATGATCATAGCAGAGGCAGAGCAGCCATCCTATCTCCTGTCTGTTTCCCATGAAACATGTGAAGCAACACAACTGGGACACCATAGTGAACTTTCCAACATAATGGAACCTTCCCCCATGATGGGACTTCTTTCCTCATACTTCAAGCTTTGATTCTCTTAGCTGCTCTTTTTGATTACAGCAGTTTCTTCTTCACATAATCCAACATTTGGTTTTTAATCCAGTCATCACCCGGGAGCTCTGTGAAATTCAAGATTCTCAGTATATGGAAAATTTTGTGACATGGGAATATGTGGCCATTGGTGAGAAAGTGAAAGAGATAATTTCTGTGATGGAGCTTATTACATTTACCATTCTCAAAGCCATTTGTCAAGCACTGAGTCAAGTATCAGTCCATCTCTACTGGACTCTGCTCTTAAATTCATAAATACCTTGTTCAATGGCACTGAAACTAGCAGGGACATCTTGTAGAGTGAGGTATTCTTCCTACCAAATAAATACTCTCCATGAGAAAGGGTGATGGACTGAGTCTACTTAGCACAATGAGGCAATCTGGGGGCAGCATGGGGGAGTGAAGGTGACACAATCGACTTTTTCAGTGAAATACCTGAATGAGTCAACTGTTATGTGTTAGACGTGGTAATGGTGATAATGACCACACCTTGTGGCCATGCTGCTCTCTTTTTGTCAAGGGTTGTTTTCTACTTGGTGACCTCTTCTTCAGAGTAGTCACAATACTTCTGCTGCTGCAATGCTTTTGCACAAAGGTTCTTTGTGCAAAATAACATCATATTTTTCCCAGAGGGTGTTCATGGTTATTGCTTATTCAAAGCGTCTCTAATTAATTTTGCCAAAGCCACCCATCTTCTGCCATCTGTCAGGTGGCAAGATGAAAGAATGTGGCTCCAGACAGGTAGACAGGAGCAGAGGAGAATGTGTGGTGAGATGAGAAGGATATAGAGGCAAATTCAGATCATCACCTCACAATAGCTTCTTTTATATGATAGGTTACAAATCATAATGGACTATTATTTTTATAGTATAGAAACTAGGGAGTTAAAAACCCACAGACTGAGAAATTGCAGTAATGTTATGAAGCAAGAGATGCTAAAGCCCTTTGCGGTCTAATATATCAATGACAACATATCAATACAGTTATTGTAGTGATTCTTTTAAACCAGTACCCTGAGTCCTTGTAGACAATGCCCACAGTTTATAGTACTCATAAGAACAAATGTCCATTATCTTTTATCTCAACTGTTTCCACATTTCCATATGCTTCCAGTTATTTATCTTAATTGTGGAAACAAAAACAAATACACTACATGTCAAGAAATGGCTTGACCTTCCTTCCATAGGCCACATCCTATATTCTTTTTGTGCTCCAAAGCTACCATGCACTCTGATTAGATTGACTAGAATCTGTGTTTGTGTATATTCTCACATGAAATGTATACATAACCTGGTCTCAAACGGCTCCACAGGGCTGAAATGAAATCCCAGTAGAACTTCAGCTATGGTATTAATCATGTATTCATGATGTAGTGTGGGTTCAAGAAAATATTTAAGAGTCCATAGAAACTTTTCTTCAAAGTATGAAATCCCTAAATATTTGGGTTCACGTTGTGGTACTTTAGTTAGGATTTATTAGACAATTTTGTATTTGCCTTTCTGTTTATTTTGTAAAAGTATACTTGTCTAGCACACATTTTTATGCCAGCCTTGCTTTGCATTTTTACAGTCTGCTAATTAGACCATTTTAACTAATTTGTTTGCATTTTGTATGAGCAAGTTGGGCTTTTGGATTGACTAATGTAATTGCAGCCAGTTTCTGCCAAATACAAATTACTCTTTCTAGTGTGAGCTAGAGAGAAAAGTAAATATTTAATAGCCATCAATACCCTTGCAGCATTCTAGAGTGTGCTTTTTTCCTATGGAAAGTTTAAATAATTTCTTCAGTGCTTGATTGCACTTTAATGTTAAGAAATTATTTTTTAATCTTTTTTGAAATAATAATGAATTAGACATTTTAGCATCTCCATAAGGGTTTTATTTCTGTGCACTTTGCAGTTTTAAATTCCAAGATCTGGTACTTTCATGTTTGAAGTTTATTTGTGCAGCTTTTTACGTACTGAGTACCATCTACTGAAATCATTTTACTGGAATGTACTTGGGTTTTAACGTTCTAAGTGGATGAATTCTGCAAGTCTGATAGCAAAATTAAATTATGCAAGTTCTGCTTGTTTTCTTTTTTTTTTTCTTTTCAGAGCAGCATAGCAGAAGACAAGAATTCATTACCAAACCTCAGCATTATCAGTACCTGTATTTTGAATGCAAATCTTATGTTCTTCTCTGCAGCAGTGGGCATAAAGGTGTAATTGCACCAGGGCCTTTAGCAGGTTAAAGCTCCTCAATTTTCAGCCTTAATATTCCCAGGATACTTGCTATGATACAGGCTGAGAAGACCACCTGCTTGCCAAGGCAGGGCAACTCTCTTCCTTTCCCTCTTTCCTCCTCATGCCTCACTCCCTCTGTGACCTATGTAGAGAACAAGGATATGCCTGCCTCACTTAAGGGGCTGCCTCTGAAATGTTATATGACCACACTTCTCAGTTTGAGGACATCATAGAAGTCCTAAAAGGTGTTGCTCTCTGACGAAATTTGTTGATGGTGCTCCTTACCCTGCTGTACCCACCTATATGGTATCTGTGTTTTTCCCGAGGGTATGAGTGTTTTGGGCTCTACTTTCTGTTCCCACATGAGGCTTTCAAATGCATGAGTCCCAGAAGTGTCTTAACCAATGGCCTAAGGAGTGGGAGGCAGCGGTCGTTCTCTGTCACCCAGTGAATATGGGAATAATCCATGGAAAGCAGAAGGCTTTGAACAGGAGTGGTGGGTATTGGTTAGCTGGTACTAGGGTTGCCTTAGTGCATTTCCAGCTTTACCTTACCTCTTGTCAGTCTTCTTGTGCAGCTGGTACCAGTCTTATGATGCTGCGAGAAGGAGAACCTGCCTTTGGCAATCTTACAGTTTCATCTGATGAAGCTAAAACGATAATAGATCAACACTGAGATCCAGCACTAAGGAGAGAGAAATCAAAACATCTTTCAGCTAAGTCCTTGACATGTCAGTACCCATTCTATTTTCATATAGGGCGCAATTTCATGTACTATTAATATATCAATAATTATTAAGACAGTGAATACAAAATCACTGTCAAATGACAACAGCAGTCCACATCATAAGCAGGTAATAGAATCAGGTTCTGAATTTCATAACCATAACAACCAAATTCCTTCTCTCTGTTCCATTCCTGTTACAGCAAACATGTCACAGAGCATGAAGCAACATGTTTTTGATGGATGCTGCATCACTATCTTCCCAATCCTCCCATTATGTGCTAAGAACAGGTGCATTGCAAAAGGTAATAATCTTTTTCTGTTTCTGGTATTTGCCTGGCCTAGATGGATGGGCAGGTGATTTGTTCAATGTATTAACCATGCTATTCTGAGAATGTATTAAAGGCAATATGTTCTCCTGGATAAGTTTAAGTGGGGCATATTTTTAGTAAGCCCAATGCTGCCGTTCTTGGATATCTACAAGTCTCATGAACATAAGTAACAAGTTTAAGCATAACTCTGTGGTAGAAGTTGTCTACTTGGATTAAAACTATTTTTTTTTAAATGTTACATTCAAAAATAAAATTTCATACTGGAAACCTGTAATTAACAATAGATTTAATAAAATTAGATTTAATGCCAAATTTATGGTGTATATTTTCCATCATAGAGATGGTTGCTCTTTGGGAACAGTGCTCTGTGGTCCTCAAATATACTGAATTTCTCGAGTAAGTACTTTTTCAACCTAGATACAGAGAGAAATACCTCCCTGTGTATCCTTTTATTTCCTTTCTTGGTACAGTATTTTGGAAATGGACAGGACAGATTATCAAAGCAATTTGCTTATGTAGCCAATACTTTTCTAAGTGTGCCTATCTGACTACATATTGAAAAGCTGGTGTGATTTTGGTACCTCTGAGTGGAGATAAAAAGATGGAGGCTTTGAAGGTGTTGGTACCATCATGCAAGAGGTCTGTCTAAAATAGCTGCAGAGCTCATCTTTAGAAAAGAAAAGGAAGCTAGGTTATTTTGTCACTTTTGACCATTCTACAATTTATCCATGCCTATGTTCTCTTGCTGCTAATAGGATTACTCACACAAGTAACACAATAGCACTTTAGCCTTAAGCAGTTGGCTTCCACACTGATATACAAGTGAGCATGTCAGCTGGTGCTTACTGTGATGCAGAGAACAAATTAACCAAGAACTGGACTGGCTCTGTTAGAAGTCATAGATAACTGAAATCTATTTTAATAATTTCTGTCACAGGAAAGTATTTTCTAAATGTGTTATGTCAAAACATCCCAAGCAGTGACATGTAATCCAAGGCACATGTTTTATTCTTGATTACATTTGCAAATTCAATCTCAGTCCTTTCAAGGCATTTTGAATTTAAAGTGATATTGTTAAATGCTTGTGTTCTTGATACTTAACTAAAGCAGTGGCACAGGAATATTCAATAAAGGAATTCAGTACAATAATTCATTTATTCACTGAATGCCTTGTCTTAACAACTGACAATTTTTACAGATCTGATACCTCTCCAGAGACTTAGTCATTCTCCAAAATGCAACAGCAAGAGATGAGATGATAAAAAAATATAGCACTTTCCATATTCAAATAAATATCCAACATAGTATACAGACGATTTTCACCAGCTACATCACAAGACCTTTCAGTGTTTCCTTATGAACTCTCTATTTCTTTATAAGCCTATGAGACCCAATGCCTTTAAAGTGTCAGATCCTGGTAAAACTTTGCAGGGAAACAAATCCCACACATTTAGTTTTCTAAAGCTACAATGGTGTTTCTCCCCTGACTCAGCATGAGTGCTTCTGCTGTGTCAACAATTTTCAGCATTTCATATTTCAGTGCAAAATAACTTGTTTGACCTTTTGGCTAGTTCTAAGCCCAGTATTTCTGTGCTTGAAGAGTAGCTTGAGTGTAGGGGACAGTACATGAGTGTGTCTGTGTTACTGTAATATTCCAGTAGGAAAATTCTTGGTCCAAATGACAGACACAGAGTATGGTATAGCTGTTTGTTCTTAAACATATATATCTTGTCATAAATTTGTGCTCTGCCCATGATGTTTTTCCACTGAAGATAGATTTATTTAGAAGACAAGTATGCATGTGAATGGCAAGACAGTTTGTAATAATTGTGTGAATAAAGAGGGGAAATGACAATCACCAATTTTAGACTATTTTATTTATACCAAGCAGTAGATGTTTCTAGTGTTAATTAAACTCTTTAGAGTGTAAGAACAGTGAAATCTTGTCTAAGATAAATTCTTTGTTCATTTTATATCTTTTGTACCTGTAGTTTGGACTTAACAGACCGAAGTGAAAATATGTATGAGGAGGGTATGTAAGGAAAAAGTGAATGCAAAGCAGTGATGTGAATAGTGTGAAAGAAAGAGAAACTAAAGAGGAAAAACTAATGGTCAAATTAAATGGCGGTGAAAGATTTTCTACTCATCTCTGATGAAAAGTGGTATTAAATATCTGGTCCTCATAGAGCTCTACCTTAATACAGGAGTTCTGTAAAATTTTTTGTCTTCATCAGCACCTGGGTTTGCACCTCAAAGAGTTTAAATCCACATCTGGCCATCACCTAAGTAATGTACTTTGACACAATGCACTGCTTGTGTTGCTGCTAGTTATAAAATTTTGTTTACAAAGATAAACATCACTTAAAAAGGTGATAAAGACATAATGATCAAGAGCCCAACTTTTGAATTGCTAACCCATTCAATAATGTATGTAAAGTATACTTTAAAAAAAAGGAATGCCAGTTATGTTTGCAAGTGGCTTCAGATTAACAAGGGCACATATAATCCAAAGTACTGTTTAAAGGTCAGTGAAAAGTTTAAAGGTTTAACCCTGCCACTTTTTTTCACTTTGGACTCCAAGGGTTTCAGAAAGAAAGACTATTTCTACTCTCAGCTACACTAGTGTGAATTTAAGATTCGTTAAGTGCTTGGTCTTAGTTGAATTGATGTGGATTTACAGCAGAAGGACTTCCATCTCTGGTCCTATACTGCTGCTTTGCTGCTTGGTTAAAAGAACAGGTTTTGTTCAGCTGACATATATCTCCAGGAAAATTTGTCCCTGGATTTCTCAGAGCAGAGAAGCTAAACAAAATACTCCGAATACACTGTAGAGGTTGAAAATAAGTGTATTGGGAAAGGTGAATTTCCATATTAAATCATCTCTTTTTTTATGCTCATTATCTCGCAGTAAGAATAATATTCATCCATCAGCAATTCTACAGCATTTTTAAATACAGTGCAAATGTTTGTTAACAGTGAAATCATCATATCCCTGGTTCTATAAAAAAACAACAGAAGTCACCACCACTGAAAAGAAGAATGCTCTCAAATGAGGTTTCCAACTGAGATAATCTGAGGAAATATGTAACAACACTGTGATTCTTGGGCAACTTCATGTTTTCTTTTCTACTTGTTTTTCTACTATTAGCAGTAATAAAACCATACTATTTAGCAAAAGCTTCAAAAAACGTCAGCTAATAAACAAGAACATCTTTTCATCCTGGAGAAATCCTTTAAGTCTTCCTCTTGGACTCTCCTCTTACATTCCCTGAGGACAGAAAATGTTCCAGGGGCTGGAAAGGTTCAGGGTCACTCCTGTTACAAATTGCAAACACAATACACTTGAGCTCTGGGGCACTGTCTTCAGCTCCTCTCTGCCAGCCACGCTACCCACGAAAAGTCCATCCGCAATTCTTCTGTCCCAGCTAGGACCCTGGGCAGACACTAGTGGAGAAAGCTGCTTGAAGAAAATGTACAGTTTAGTGATAAATATATAGAAAGATTACAAACCACTACAAATTCGCTTTGGGCATCTTCCCAGAATGTTTTCCGGAGAGACAGCTGGGTTAAGAGCAGCAAGGAGCCTCTCAGGATCCCCTATCTCCCCCTTCATCTTAGAGGCTTTGCAATTGCCTGTTCTCCTCCTGTGTCCTCACAATCATTCTTCCTCAGCTCCTCTTATTTTATATCCCATCTCTGTGTTGTCTCTTCAAGTGTCCCCTCAGAACATCCACTGCTCCCCAAAGCCTCTGCTCCAGTTTGTACCACACTACCCTAACCCATGCCTGCACAGTACCAGTCCATGGGCAGTTCTCACCTCATGGTGCCCTGTCTGGTTTTCAAACCACATAGCACTATGAATAGACTTTTTATAAATCAGTATTTTTTTAGCTTTTTACTTTTTCTTTTGAAACTCTCTGAAGGAACTAGACAAGTTTAAGGCATTTTCTCATGCAGAAGGAAAGATGAAGAGTTGCATAAAGACAAAAATGAGAAAGGGAGCCTTTTTATAATACATTCAAATAGTCCTGAAAAAATACAGTATGGTTTTAAAAATGACAACTGGTTTTATGACACACCTTACAAGTTATGGCTTGAAAATCTTTAAGACTTTTCCTTCCCTCGATCACATATCTGTAAAAGTGCTTCCAGCAAGAAGAGTTGCTGATGTGACCTTGTGGGATTTTTTTTCCTTTTCAACCATTGTAAACATTCATACAAATAAATTCAATTGTTTGAAATAGAAATTGCTTAGAAATATTCAATAGCTTGAATAGAAAATGGATCCACAAGAATGAGAACTTGGGCTATGTATATTCATTCCAAAAGTCAAGGAAATATTGCAGGAAAACACTTCTGCATCTTCCACTGGAATTACTGAATATATTTGATTAAACATATAAACTTCACTTTGCTATTCAAGTTCACCAAGCATGTTTGGAATAACAATTATTTTATTAACATACTGACATGATCTAGTCAAACAAAATTAAATGTGTTTTGGGGAAATAAAATGTAAGGCCTTATTTAAGTATCTTTGCTTTTCTAAAACAATGGAGAGACAGATTTCTGCAGAAGCAAAATGATATTCCTACAAAAACTGTAAATTAAAATCAGTGCCCTCAGCCTTTCCATAAGAATCTTTTTCCTCAGGAGTATGGACAAGCTGTCCTCAAAGAGATATTTTAGTTTCAGAAAGCTCTTAGGAAACATATACAAAATAAACTTATGCTATTTATAAAATAAAAGTTGTCTCTAGTCTTTTCCTGCTAATTAGTACAAGGCCAGAAGAAAAAAAAAATTTGCTTTAAGAAGGAAAATCCTTAAAGGGTCTTAGGGGAAGCATGTGAAAGAAAAAATTTAATTTTTAAGTCAGACATCACATTCTGACTATGACACTGGCTTAAAAACCTGTACAGACTCAGATGCATCAACTTATGCCAGGTTTTCCAAACTGTGAAATTTGAGTAATATTTCTTACCTTGTTCAAAGCAGCTGACACATTTTAGTTTGAACAATACCTGGGGGTTTTGGTCCCTTTACCTGCTTTGGCACAAAAGGGTTGTCTGCTTTTTTAGCATTTTACTGTGACATCCTTGTTGTCTGTTACCTCAAAGTTTTTGATGGTGCCATACATGTATTTGACGCCTTGTAAGGAGTAAGGTTCAAAACTCGTGAACTTGTGCACCAATGTGTAAATCTACATGCAAGAATAATCTGGTTAATGAAAAAATGGCCAGGGGAAAGCACAGACTGTCTGTAAGCTCAGGATGTGAGAGGTAGCTGTGGCTGGCACTAAGAAGACCTAAAACTGCCACTGACCCATTGCATGATTCTGAGGAAGCCATTTCACCTTTCTATTGTGCTTTTCTTCTCAGCCTTCATCTCTCCAACCTGCCAGCCCTTCACAGCAAGACCTGTCTCTTATGATACATGTCTCAAAGTAGGAGCTCAGCTGGGGCTTCCAAATTAGAGCTGATTGGGAATTTTTCAATGAAATGAATTTTCATTCGAAAGTGCAGCTCAGTTTCAATGCAGTTCTGCTGTGCAGTTGTGGTGATGTTCACCTGATATGTGAGGAAGCAAATTCAGATAATGACTCTCAAGAATGCACTGTTGTAGGAAGTAGATCAGCTCTAGCAGGAACTGTGGAGTGCACATTGCCCTAGGATAACTATCAGGCTCTGGGTGAATTGACACAATTATCTATAGTTAGAGAGACAGCAGGTCAGGAATTTGAACCTGAGTATGCTAGGGGAGATCACATGCTCTTTTGTTGTTGTGTGTGTTTGTTTGTTTGTTTGTATAAAAATAAACCTTCAAGAAGCACTTATGTTTGCTACAAGAAAGAACTGGAGCATCAGTGGAATGCTGAGAAGTTTCATGGGTAAGTTCGCTCGGTCTCACAGTTCTGCCCTGAACCCTGCCTGCTGTTAACAATGAGATCTGACATATTTTAGCTTGTAAAATACTTTCGGTCTGAAGGAGACAACTTCAAAATAAATCGTAAGCAAATATTTGAGGACCATTAATGACAAAAAGAAAGAAAAATTATTTTAAAAAATAATTCCAAAGAGAAATAAAAAGGCCATTTGGTGAGTAGTAAAAACAAGTGGTCCACAACATGAGGAAGGAGACCACAGTAAGCAAGTGTGGGCAAAGGGAATAATCAGATCAGTAAACAAAAGGGAAGAGTAAAAAGGCTCAGTGAAGACAACAGGAAATTAAAGCATGGAATTAGCAGGAAAGTGGTATGGGGCTATACTAAGATTTGATGTGCCATAATGAGAGAAAGGAAATAACCAGGAACTTCCAAAAGTGATACCATTGCAGCTTTTAGAGCATTTATTTAGTAGCTTCTGAGTATTAATTCTGGTGAAACACACTGAAGATAGCAACACTAGAGAAAGAGTTTAGTTTTATTAAAAAAAGTTCTGTAGTTATGAAGCAGACCTCCACTGTATACCAGCCTGTTGCTACCTGTGTGGAACAACGCAGCAATATCAAAACGGCAGTGCTGAAGGGAAGATGTCTTTTCTCCCTTTTCTAGCCCCACTTCGGCTCGCTCCTCTTATTGTCAGCCAGGCTAAAATACCCTGTGTTTGTAATGCAGAGAGTGGCTGAATCACATTCAATTCACATGGTCTCTTCGCAGATGAGTATGATTGCACTACCCATGTGGCATCTCCAAAGGGTATGCAAAATGTCATTTGCTGAAATGGCAAATCTGTAAGGATGTCTCCATGGGACATTCTGTACAAAAGTTACAAATATCAGGAGTATCGTATCACTTAGGCTGCAGATTTGTACTGGACCATATGTTATTCTCTCTCTGTCTTCACTCTATCACACGCCAATTCTGTGTGCATGGCTGTGAACCTGGAGTGAGGGTTCAGGCCCCAGTGTAACTTCTATCAGGACACAGTCTGCTGCCTGCCATTGACATTGCCACTGTGCTCACCTTTGAGGAAAATTAAGTCCTTAAGCTTAAGATCACTCCAAGAGTTTCAATTCTTTAATTGTTCACTTTAGACTCAGCCAGAAGCAATAATTTTTCCAACTTGTAGAACAATGTTCCAGAAGAATATATGGGAAAACAAATAAAATCCTGGAAGAAAGCTCAATAAAAATATTGCATTGACAGTACAGATTACTAACAAAGCCACTAGATTAGGCTCTTTCACAATGAAGAGAGTAAGTCTTCCAGTGCAGGGTGATGATTTCTATTGTTTCCTCAGAAACAAACAAACAAAAATTCTCCTTTTTAATTATATGGCTTTAAAAGCCCCAACAAATTATGAAGTCTTTTGTGGGAAAAAGGTTTGCCTGTGAACTTTCTGCTTCATAAATTCAGATTAAAAAGAAAAAAAATTGAGACAAACAAGCACTGGCCTGCGAGTGACAGTTAAGCAAACATGTAGATGAATTCAGAGATGTGGCCCTGTGACAGGGAAATACCCAGGGTAATAAATGTTTACAGAGGAAAGTTCTGTGGATTTTCAGGCAGGGGAATAGCAGTGGTTACCTCCTGCTGAAATATCATAGCCGCAATGAAGTGGCAAAGACGACAACTGACATGTCAGAGACACATAAATCTATCCTTACAGGGCTGACAACTTGGTATGATTGCTCTCCAAAGATAACTTTATAACTTGCTGAAGTGTGACTTAAGGATGCCCTGGAGCAGCACTAACCTGTGTACCTTTCTTGTGGGTAACTTTTTATAAGCTATAGCTTTAGTTAATAGCTTATGCAATTTTTCATTTGACCTACGGGTGTCCCATGTGGGTGGGATTTTCAAAGACACTCAGGCCCAGATCCGCAAAGGGATTTACACAGAGATGATTGCACCTATAATAGGTATCAGGGAGCAGAGCAGAGACTTGGACACAATTTAGCCTGTAATCTAGCAAGGATACAGGAGAGGGTCTGCAACACCATTGAATGTTCACCAAGAAATCTACTCATGCTTATATGTGTGAAATTGCTCTGGACTATGGTTATGCCTTAATTCTGTTCCTACTGAAATGGAGTAAAATTGGGCACCAGGCAAGTGCTTTTGAAAAAGCCAGTCTGAATATTTCTTTTCCTACTGTAATTTTGACCCTTTCTAAAATATCTTTCGGAAAGAAGTACTTGAGTTTTATTATCAGGTAGACCACTTCAGTAGCAAATATGTACAGTTCGTATTTCAGTGTTTTGTTTTTCAAGTGAACTATTATACATACACACAAGAATAAAAAGGATGATAAAAAGGACAATAATACAATATCCATTTTGGTCCCAGTGATGTTAGCTGTGCTTAATCTGAAACAGCTGATAGTCTCTGCATGCAACTTGATATCTTTGAGTACATCGTCCCTTTTGATGCTGGCAAAGAGCAGGGGTGGTATCTTCACATATGTCAAACACTAGGATAAATTTTGTCCTCCATGGGAAACAAGCCACAACCAGCAGTGTATCTTATGAATAAGCCCTTAGGGAAGCTGCTTTATTTCCATTTTTTCCCCATCTTTTCACAAAGGCAAACCATCCCCTGTAGCATTTGGACACTCAAAAGACAGTTGCATTTGAGAGGCCATAAACAGTCAAACTAAATAAATAGATGTGAAAAGCTGAACTCCTTGTGATGCCATGAAAAAAAATTGGTGCCAGAATGGCAACTACTGCATGAAGACTCAATGTTAGTTTGCTTCCTCAAACACAGAGAGCTTTCAGCAAATGTCTCTGAAGAAGTGCAGAGAGCGAGTTGATCCTATCTCCTGCCTGTGGAACAGGTAGATATGTTTCTGAAAGACGGTGCAGCATCTGAACATTGCAAGCTAGACTCTCAGAGGCATGTTCTGATCCCAGTCAGTGGCTGAATTTACACTCTGCTGAGTGGGGAGGAAGTGCCTTTGGAGCAGCAGAGGACTCTAAGGCTCTTTCGAGCTCCTCAGATGCTCATGTGTAGTGATAGCAGAACATACTCATCTGGCTTTCACTACGACAGGTAGTAAATGCAGCAAACCAAACCCAGCGTAAACTTCTGAGGGCTACAGACTGAACTGGAGGAAAGTTTTTGGCTGTTCTCTAGGAATAATGTTAGGGCAAAGCCTATAAATTTAAGAATTTCTAGATCCTAGCACAAAACCTCTGCTGGCTTCCAGGGGAGTGTCTACGGAAGATAAATAGCAGTGCAAAGGCCTCGAAGACATGGTAAAACTTCATTTCAAAAACATTGTAAGTTTATTTCACTTGTACCTACAGGACAAACAAAGCATAGTGCTACTGCAGCTGTTGTAGTAACAGTTTAGCAATAAGAAAAAATCTGCTGGAAGAGGCAGTATTTTCTCTTAGACCAACCTTAGACCAACTCTTAGACCAACTAATGGGAAAAAAGCTTGCAGATGCAAGTCCTCTTTAGCATACAAAAGCATATTGGTATCAGTTATTCTAGAAAAAGAGGTTTCTTTTCCTTTAAATTTTGCCTCAGAAACAAAGTGAGGTCTTGAACTCTGCTCAAATCAAAATACTAGGTGATCTATACATGCAGAGTAAATAAGCATTGAAAATGTTAATTGTTAAAGCTGATGAGCTCATGACATTTCCTAAGAGTGATATGATTTTAAAGTAAGTTAGAAAAGAGGTTTTTCCCCACTGGGCATATCTGATAGGCATAGCGATTTAAAGTCACATCCTTGCACAAAGTCATCATGGCATTTGTGAACACTAAAATTCTAAGAATGAAATGTGGGCCCTGTGGAATTGGTACGGTTCTAAGAGTGCACAGGCCTTGTAATAGCATGTTTATAATATAGTGGAAGTTGGTATAGAGAATGGGAGAAGAGGAAAGTAGATTCTACCCTAAAGCACTTGCACCCTCACTCTTGATAAGAAGCCAAGTAAGTATTTTGTGCTGCACGGCACTTCTAGATTTACAATCTGTTGTTCTCACTTAGATGCAAGTAGCAGAAGAAAACCACATAAAAATAATTTAGCCACTTCCTGCTTCATGGCATGAACTAAAGTGGTGCTGTCATTGCTCAACGTCAAAAAATGTAGTCTTTGTCAGACAAAATGCACCATTCACCATTTGCTGCAAAACACTTGTTGGTTCTAGCATCTCATTCTTTTTGCACTTTCTACCTCTTGAATGAGAGGAAATCCAGGAATGATGCTTTAGGATCATAGAACAGAGAAGCAGGTTTCTTTTCAAAGCTCTTCTTTTTCAAGGAACTAAGATATTTCTTCTAAGTATTCATTACAAAGGCAGAGAAAACTAAGGAAAAGTGACTTCAAAGTACTGTCTGCAGTCAGATTTGGGGTGAATGTTCTCAAAAACTGCTTTCTGTTACACTTATGTATTGTGGACTTGAGCATTATGTCCTAAAAGTTGGTCAGGAACTGCTAAAAAAGGAACAGAAATCTGAAAGCAGGATAGTCTCCTACACCCCTGAATCTAGGGCAGGTACATTGTATTTCTGAGTCTGCTTTAAAGTCTAAGTCAGTCATTCTTACCCTATTTTGGTACCTGATCTAAAAGAAGGTAGTAATACTATTTCCTCTCACCCATCCATTTCCAGTTAATGTTCACTTTAATCACAGCTACCACCAGGGACTCTTTCCTAGCGTGCAATATTACTTTGGCCAGTGTAGAGGGTTTCTCTTGGCACCCCCAGATGTAGGAGCAGCATAAATATAGTCAGTGCCACAGTGATAAACAAGTTCTCTAAAATAACATAAATCCCAGCATACATGCATGTTCATACATAAGCAGTAGGCACATTCAGCCTCAGACTGAACAGAGGACATCAGGTAACATAGCACAAGTGCAGAAAGCAAATATAAAATGAGCCTTGATCAAACAGTTTCGACTTCATTTATTTTTGTCCTGCTCTGACTGGTGTAACTTGTAATTAGTCTCTGCCTGCAGTGGTATGGTTCCAAAGAATGGTGGATTAGGGAGAAACTCTAGAATTTCTCCATAACTTGACAAGTTATAACCTGAAAAGCTACACTTAGTCCATTAAAGATTTTTCACAGTGACATTTTAGTGCAGCTAGGGAAATATGCCACTGTGCCATTTATCATTTTCAGGGCATGGACAGTGGAAAGGAGGTTGCTATGAAGAACAAAATAAAATAGATTACACATGTAGAAGTGAGGTGAAGAATACTGATAAATATACAGCACTGAATGTCAGCAAATGTCACTTGAGAAGCCATTTGCAGCTACCAGAACAGCCTTGCAAACCAGAAAAAGTAGCAAAACCAGGCAAAACAAGTTGGGTGTACTCACTTCCACATGAATAAGCAATAAACCTCTCTGAAGTTAAACCAGAAAGTTGTTAAACTTGATAGATGAATCTTTTCCAAATTGTTCTGTCAGATACTGTATATGGCTATAAAGAACTAGGGGTGGTTTAAAGTGAGAAAGAAAAAAACATTGCTGAGACTGCAACAATTTAAGCATTTTTGTTCAAACACTTGTATTCTGATTTGTATTAAAGGGACAGTATGAACAAAGAACTGATTCATCACACCACTTCGTTTTGCTTCTGTAGGGCTGCTCTTTTTGTTGTTTGAACTTGGTTGGAACTATTGCATTATTACCATTTCTCCTTTAAATACATTTGCCACTCTAGGAACAGGACTTAAGAGTTAAAATCAGCTCGGGTTTGGTAGTCAGAAACCTTGCAAAAGAAAGCTTTTCTGCTGAAAAACTTCTAATGGTAGCTATCTGGCACGCCATCTAAGTTTAAAAGAGAGACCTGCAAGACATTTCCTATCTTTTCAGCAGCATCTGATTTGTAGATGTATGGATCAGCTCCATTTCAGTTTATAGATATGCTGACCTGAATAAAGCTTTCCTTGTGAAAGTTGCAATACTTGAGAGACAATATCAAGATTCCTTGAGGCTTATTTTAATCTGGGCTGTCTACAGCCTCTTGAGCCACTACTCTTCATTGATAATAAACTGAAGATCTTTGACTCAGAAAATATCTCCAAGGAAAAGTAGAAGTTCTTAAAATTTCAGAAACTCTGTCTGCATTTATATTTAATTTTCCATGAGATTCTTCCTCCCAAAATCTAATTTATCTTAGCAAAATCAGAGACAGCCTGCATCATTTTGATTTCATGAGACTGTCATCCCCAGACATCATACTCATGCAAATTTCAGATCAGTTTTGTTTTCATTAGTAAAAAGCAGCAACATGGATTACATAAATGGGTCATACAGGAACTCTTTTATTCAAAATATTTCATACATACTAAGATACGCTGACTGTAGAACCATTTCAGTCAAACTTCTCACCATATGTTCATATAAAAACTATAAACAACCAGCCCTACAATGGCATTCTAAAGCCTGAGAGTTTAAATCTTTGAAGAGAACAAATTTCTTGTACTTACAGATCCTGTAGATGGAGTAAAGGCAAACCTTCCTTTCTTGGGCAGAATGTTTATACAATGAATTTTCTTCAAGTCTTCACTCTATTCTTGCAAAATCAAAATCAAAAGTGATCCTTATTAGTCAAACCAAACCCTTTATTAAATTAAACGTAAAGCCTGTTTTAGAAATGAACAATGAAAATCGGAAAACAAAGATTAAACAGATGGGTTGAACTTTCCTGAACCGCTCCCCGCCCCACTCCCCACGATTCTTTGAAAACTGAGGTAATCTTTGAGGCAAAACAGGCATTTGACAGCATCTGTCATCCAGAAGCTCTGTAGATGTTGTGCTGCTTCTTTGGTCTTGTTTTGAATTTCTCTGTCAATTTGAATAGACTTAACAGAGGCTCTATGAGTGATGCTCACAAGCTGAGAAGGCAAGGACCGTGTCAGATGTAACAAAGGAGAAAAGACCTATCTGTTTGTTACATCAACACAAATATCATTGTCCCCAAAACTTTTCTTTTTACATAAAAGCATAGAGTTTGGTGAAAAGCAGAAGAAAGCTTATTTACCGTTTATGTGTGAATTTTAAAGTTGCATAATAATATGCTTAACATTTTTTTTAGAAATTCTGAGATGTAGTATATTCACACAGTCACCTTCAAAACAGGACAAAAATACAATTTCTTAAAGGGTGTTTGAAAAATAGAAATGCTTGGCCGAGAGGCTTTAAAGAAATTCTTCAGCAAACAGGCAGCACATGAATAAATATGCTGATTTTGCGACCAGCACTGAAAAGAAGCTTCTGGTTAGCAGCCTGCCTAACTTATGAATGGTTTAGCCCTTCCTTCCTCCATCCTAGGCATGAAAGCTTCTATCCACACCCCAGACTTGATCCAAACTACTGAATGCAATAGAGAAGTGCCTACTGACATTGGACCAGGCCCTATAGGCCTGCATCAGCCCAGAGCCAACCTACACTTCCCCATAACCTTCCAAGGCAGCTGTGAAGGTATGTACAAAATATCAGAAGCACTTAATCAGACAGATCTTGTCCTTTGGAAAAAAGCCTGAAAAAGCAGTACAGGTTTTGCTTTGGTACGGATGGCAATAATGAAGAATCATAGTTTCTGTTATCAGGGGGTTTTGATAGATCTGTCTTTCTGAGGAAAAAGAACACACAGTTCTAAAGGACGGGGGGAGAAGATTGTAATTTTTGGTCCTTTTTTTATTTTAATGGCTAAACATTGTAATGCTAGCTAAACAGAAATTCTTGTCTGTTAATAGGTTCCTTTAGTTTGTAATAAATAGGAATGCTAATGACTAAAATTTGGTATTTGGTATGCATTAGCTTTTGTAAGTCTTTTCTTTACAGGCTTCATTGACATTCAATATGGCAAGCTTCCTTTGAAACATATTTATAAAATAACTACAGTATAATTAAACCAACAAAGCCATCTTTTAAGTAAGCTTAATAGCTCAGTTTTTCCATCCGCAAATTTTTTAAGGAGAAAAAATAGTTATATTCAATTCTTCTGTATATTTCATTTTTCATCTAATATTTTCTTTTCATTTGCAATCTGTGCATATTTAATTCTTGACAACTGTGATTATTAATAAGTGTGCATGAAAAACATGCTTCGGAGAATCTACCACAAAAACATTTTTTGTTAATGAGAACTGAAACGTATCTTGACAAAGACAGTATATGTAATGTACATGTGTATCTATACATATTTTAATAGCTAATGGTGGTGTAGTTAATACAGAAAAATGGATAAATAGACATAGCAGGTAATACTTGAAGTGAATATTGTTTGATAAATGTAACTAAAATATTTTGATTATATAAAAAGCAATAGGTAAATAAAAGCAATTATATTTAATTTTGCTTTCAGATTGTGAGCATTTTCTGTAAGTTTTAATGAAGGAAAGAGCTTGGGCAGAAGGCTAATGGTATAGTCACTGCTAGCATTACTCATTAGGGTTTGTAAGCAGTACTTATTCTGAGTTATTTCTCTGGACAACTGAAATGTTCTTTGGATCCTGATAACTCTAATTTGTAATAATATCTACCTCATTCAGAAAATTAAAGTTTACAGAGTCCTCAGCAGTTTGAAAATCTTCGTACCATTTAGAGCCATGATCATGTTTACTTAAGGACGAGGTAAAAAGTGGTAACTCTCATTATAATAGGTAAAGTGGAACCTCATAACTGTTTCTTAAACTCTGTCCTCTACAGGAACAATAATATTGAGACTCCATTTACGGTATGGTGAATAAAAACAGTTGACATCATTGTTATAATCTTTATTTAAAACTGTTACCAAGGTTACTAATTACCATCACTGTATGCAACAGGTTCCTCTGAAGCAGTATCTTTACAGATGAACTGTAATGTGCAGGATTACAATAAAAGGCATAAGGGATTATGCACAGGCAAAAATGATGAAAGTAACACAAATGCATCTACATTATACACTGCTTTCGATGCTAAAATGCACAATGTGGCTTTTTGTTTAATTCGAGAATTTAGAGAGATGTTAACCGTACCCTGAAGTGGCTGCACAAATGTCGGGGAGCAGAGGAGGTAGGGGTCAGAGAGACCTATAAAACCTGCTGCTGCTGGAAGGGTTTCACGTCATCTGCAGTCTTAGCGGGGCACCTGGTTTACGGGCAAATGTGCGTCCATTGTGTTAAGGAGGGCTGCAGGCAGAGAGCAGGGAGCTGGCGGCCGCACCATCCACAGCCCCGGGCTGCCCACGGCCGCGGCGCGTCCGAGCGGGGCGGTGGAGACTGCCTGGGCACGGGAGCTGGGGTCAGGCCTCCAGCGCCTGCAAAGGGGCGTCTCGCCTGGGGTGACAGGGTGGCTAAAGGGAACGCGGGACGGCAGGTGCGGTCCCGCTCGCCTCCCGGCCCGCACCGTCCGTCCCCCGCTAAATCACTCTACCCCGCCCTCAACTTAATGACACAAATCCGGGCTCTTAAAGTCTTTGCGACTGATCGTACTCACTCATTTATAAATAATGATCTCCATATACATGCATAACAACAACATACCAGAAGTGTTTGGGGAGAAATCCGATTAAAGTCTATAGCTTTTTTCCCCCCTCTCTCCCGGAGCAAAAGTCTTGCCACAGGTCAGCTGCCGCAGCCGGCCCAGACTGCGGGGTTAAAGGAAGAAAAGGCTCCAGGCGGGCCGCTTTCCCCCCCCGGGGCGGCGGGAGGGGGCTGCCCCCGAGCGGCTCGCCCTGCCGGGGGGCAGCCAGCCTCAGGGGGGCTCAGCCGGGCATTTTGGGGAGAGGCCGCCGCCGCCCTGGCTGGAGCGTGAACTCTGCGGCCGGGACCCATTTCCCCCCGGCGCCTACATCCCCGGGCGGGGGCGCGGGGCCGCCCTGCTCCGCCTGGACCGGCCCGGCCTGGGGTGGCGGTGACGCAGAAATGTGCTTTCCTTTCCTCTTTCGGGCGATTTAGGGGAACTAGAAAAACAAACATCGGGCCGTTTCATGAAACGGTGGAGAAAACTCCGAAGGGAAAGAGAGCGGGGCACATCCTTTTAGAGGAAGGACAAGGGTTCTCTGAGGAGGGAAAACAAAAGATGACAGTGGTGGCTGTAACCCCACCATGAACCAGGGACCTCCTGGCCACGCTCGGAGAGCTAACCTCCCCGGACTTCCCATTACCTCTCCATGACACTTCACTAATGCTCACACAATGGCCAACTGAGTAGTTTAAGTAAAGATATTTTAACCTGAGCTAAACATTGTCTCCAGACAATAGGATGCAAAGCAACATCTGGTACCACACATAAACAATGCTGTGCAACAGCATATGCTCGACGTCTGGAAGTTTACGTCAACACCAAGCAATCGAGGAGGCTGACGCTGCTCGGCATGAAATCATAATAAATGGCTGTTTGCCTTGCTTCCTAGATGAGCATCTAGGATACTTCCTCTCAGGGTATCCTCTTCAGGTTAAAATTGCTCAGCAAGACATCTTCGGACCCCATCCGCGCCTCTTCCCTCCCGCCCTCGGAGCAAACCACCAGTGAGCAATACCACGGGGAGAGCCCGCGGACCGGCCTAGGGATAACACCGGGTTACCCCTTCCCTGCTGTGGCTCCGGCGGGCACGGCTCGGCCGCCGGCGCCGGTGGAAGCGGCCGACGCTGAATGGCCAACTTCAGGGAAGCGCTTCTCTAAAGAGGAAGCTCTAGGCTAATGAAACAACGGGAGGTGACTATTGCAAACAGCTGTTCCTCATACATATTTCATTATACAATCAGATAATGCGTCTTACCACCTTCTCAATTATTCACAGATAAACATTTTCAAGACGTTTTGACATCTGTCTTAGGGCCTGCTATTAATTTAGTAATCACTGTGGTTAAAAATGTATGGGGACTGCACCTCACAAAAACTCGGATTTCACTTAGGAGAATAACCACCGTAAGAGCTCTCGCCCTAAGCAGCTCATCGGGTCACAGAGAGCCCCAAGATGGGGGAAGCACACGATCTTCACCCTGAAGCACTCGGGGGGCGCTGCACCGGCCCCGCGGACGGTCCCTATGTGCCCGGGGCTGTGCAGCGCCGGGCCCCGCCCGCCGACCCCCGGAGCTCCCGGGATGTGCAGCGCCGGGCCCCTCCCTGCGGCCTCCACAGCACCCGGCGAGAAGAGACGGGGGCGGGGGAGAAGGCCGAGGGGGGAAAGAAGCGACACCTTCCCTCCCTGGCAAGCTACGAAGACACACAGAAAAGTCATGTCTGCCTCTTCCGTCGGGTTTTGGCACAAATGCTCCCGGTTCCCTCTGCAGGCAAGGGGCGCTCCCCGTTGCGTCGTGCCGCCCCGTAAGAGAACACCTGCCTGGCCGGCCGACTGCTCCGCCAGCCCTCCACCCGATGTCCCCGCCGGCCGCGCGGCGTGGCGGGGCCAGCCCGGCTGGGGACAGAGGAGCGCCAGTGGCAGCTCCCGTGGCTTCACTCCCCGCGGCACAAAGCCTGCGGGTCCCCGGCCGGGCAGCCGGGCGCGCTGGTTCTTTCTGAGCGTCGCGAAACTTCCGACAGCTTGTTTCACTGCTGCTGGCTGGTTGTAAAACCGCAAGGCGTTAGGAAGGCGCAGCGTCTTAAAACTGCACCTTTTGTGTCTCTTCCTTGGCAATAATCCGTTTCCTTAAAATAAAGCTCACACCACCCCCGAAACGCGCTTGCACACGCACAGTTACCAGATGTTACACATGAACGAGTTAAACGAGCAAAGGGGAGAAGTAAATCTCGACAACTCTTTCAGACACTTTATTGATTAAATTAAGCCGCTCAGCCCTTCTTTCATTCCTTCTCTTCCCCAGGGTACCTGTTTTTACCAAGAAATTAGCACACAATCAATGCCCTTCACTGTCTACCCACTCGTCCACTCATGCCCAGGTAAGTGGATAGAAACGCGTGCGTACTTTCTCTACTGCTACATAAGATCTTGATTACAACTAGTTTCTAAGCGGTCTCGTCAGTGATAAGGGGATTCTGCTTTGCACAAGGCGCGGGGCCCCCGCATGAGCCAGGGAAATGAGGGAGAAGTGATGCTTTCAGCCTGTATCCCCCTCCTCTCCCCGTCCCGCTGGGGCTTAGCCACCCCCACACCTATCCATGCCACCCCCGCCCGCCTCTGCGCAGGGACCGCCGCTGCCCTCGGAGGTCGCACACGGGGGGTCTACCAGCTACCAAATCGCTGGCCGTCTCCACTTGACGCATCCCGGTGGGTATCCGGCTGCGGGTAGTTGTACTCTAAAGCCTCAGCCGGAGTCCCGGTCGTGAATTTAATTTTAATCGCACCGACAAGAGAAGTGCCAGCACTCGGGACCGCTGGGTGTGTAAAAGCCATTCTGCCCCGCAGATGATGGAAGGTAGAGGAGGATTTGGGGACAGGTAGAAGAGGGGATGGTGTGTGAAATGGAAATGAGAACTGTTAGTGCTCCCTCCAGCTATTACCCACAGGTGAAGATCTCGCCTTCCCTCGAACGCTCTGTAAACAGCAAAGGGGTTAGTGGTGACCTCCGAATCTCTGGTTCGGGTCTGCCTGGAAACCGTGATTTTGAAAGTCAGAAATAGCGGACAGTGGATAGTCAGAATAGTGGAAATCCGGCTGTGACTGAAGACCCTTCCACCTAAGCAGCATTCATTATATTTTAAAAAGTGGAATGTCAAAAGCCCGCTGGAATCTTTCCGCCAGGCCCTCTTGAATCGGTCCTGCACTCGCTCAGAGCCGATCTGCGCCTATCTGGCTCATAACTTCAGCTGTCTGAAGTTCTTCTGTAGTTTCAGCGCTGTACTTGCAACTATGTTCCTGCAGAGTCGTCCTGCTCCCCGTTCCCCCCCCTCAGCCTCAAGACGTCCTTCACCCTATTGATGTGTGCTACAGTCAAACAGAGCAAAAAGACGAGAATTGTATTCGACAGATGCTGCTCACTCGTGAATAACAGGTTCAACGCATACGATATCTCTCGCCATTATCCTGTAAGTTAATATCGAGTAGCAATAGCTGTCTAAATATCAAAATCTATTTATAGGGGATGCAGAGCTATGACCTCTCCATCTGACCTTCAGAAACTTCAGGCTGGAAAAGAGGGCAAATGAAGAAAGAAAAAAAAAATAAGAAAAGAAAAGAAAGAAGGAAAACCCCAGGATTACAATGGAGATTCATGCGTGGCGGAGCTGGGCTGGGCTGCTTTTGTTCCGAAATCCTGACAGGACTTGAACCTTTAGGACGACACCGGTCCTGCGGCCCAGTGGAGGAGAGGTTCTGTCCGAATTCTGTGTCCCTGCCGCCGTCGTGGTGTTGTTTCATCCACTTCTGCACAGCTGCAAAAGTTGTTGGCGGGTTTTGGGTGGGGTTGGCAGGGTTTTTTCCACATTTAAAAAAAAAACGGAGGGAAAAAGAGAAAAAACAGCGCCGTTGACCAAGCAGCAGGTCTCTGTGACAGTTGAGGGAACGGAGAGTGCAGCAGAGTGCAGACCCACAGCTTGGGAAATCATTTTGCAAGGGGGGCAAAAGGGAGATGAGCAGGGGGTATTTTCTTATTTTGTTTCCCGTAGCCTTCCCAGCACAAACGAGGGGTGAAAGGAAAGAGCGAGGCTTAGGGAGTCTTCCCAGCCCCTCCCTGACAAGCAGCAGGATGGGGGAAGCTGGGCACTCTCGGGCGCTACCCGGGGGTGCCTGGGACCCTCGGCAAGGCGCTAGTGTCGGGGCCCTGGTCTGGGACCCCGTGACATCCCTCGCTCCCGAGGATGGTACCCCGCCCGCACCTTTCCTCAACGGACGGGGAGGATGCTCTACAGGGTCCCAGAACAGGAATCAGTGTTCTAAAGTGCATCTCCTCGGGGAGAGCTGGAAAAGATGGGGGGGGAGGGGGGAGGAGGGGAGGAAGAAGAGAAGAATAATCCCAAAGTTTTGGTGGTTTGTGTTTTTTTTTTTTTTCATGGAGACATCGAGAGCTCGTCCAGTCTGAATTAACAACTGCATAAACCTAGATCAACTGTGAAACAGCCCTCCCCCGCCCCAGACCCGGCGGTAATATGGCGCCTGCGAGCGAGAGAAGCACTTTTCTCGGTGTTTAGCAGTTGAAATGTGCTCCCTGAAGGTCACACCAGGCGACGCGCCCGTTGGCTGCCGCTCAGGGCAAGGGCTGGGCTGGGCCGGGCCGGCGGCAGCTCCCGAGCCCCCGAACGCCATCCCGCCGGGGACAACACAGCGGCCACAAGCACAGGGCGGTTTCCGACAGCCAAATGTGCCCCGGCTCGGCTTTTGCGTCCCCTTTATGCTTCTGGGTCTGTAAGGGTATCGTACCCAGCTTACCTTTCTCTCTTATTAGGGATAAAAGAAAAAAAAAAATCAAAACACCCAACAACCCACAACTTAAAGCAACCCGGGGTTTCGAGGGAGTTTTTCCTTGTGTCAAGAAATTAAAAGGCTCAAATCTCCTATGTGACCGTGTTGAGACACGGAAGCACTGTTCGAAGCTACTTTAAAGTGCCAGTCTCATTTGATTTGGAGGTCTGGTCTTCAGAAAGAGAAGTGTAGTTCAGGAGGCAAACTCCGTCCCCGGTGGGTGTGCAGACTCTCCGCCGTCCAAGTGCACCTACCAAGGCAAAAAAGAGGTAGGGCTGCTAACCGCGCAGCTTAAGTGTTTTCTCCTACCGGGGGCTAAGCAAGGAGTAAGCTTTGCTAGCTATCCGAATAAATTTAGAAAGATTATTTAAAAACAAACAATCAAAACAAAAACAAACAAACAAAAAACCAAACAAGCAAAACCGCCCTCAAAACCCACACAACGTGTTCTTGTATTTGAGTCCCACTTGAGAATAGTGTCAGGAAAAAAAAAAATCTCCCAAACTCTTCCCAACACACTTGGGAATAATCTCCTTCTAAATCTTGGGTCTTGCTGCAACATTAGGCTCCTTGATATTGCATTCCAAAGAAAATAGACGGGGTATTAGAAGAGGAATCTCCTCTTCCTAATGAATATTTACTCTGAGGTCATTACATCCGTAATGGTCCTCGCTTAACTTACCTTGCTCCCCCTCTTTCTCTACTAGAGACTGGGATTTCAATCACAATGCCCTCGATTTTAAAGTGCCGTGTACCATTTAATGGCGGGGTGCTGGCGAGGTTAGAATATTATTGACTTCATGCAATATATAAGATGGATACATTTAAGACTTTTAACTTTTTGTTGCAATGACACGCTGTATTTTTATGAGATACCTATTATGCAGACAGAACCATTGTGCTGTAGCTGCCTCACAGTTGCTGGATCGTTTCTATCAGATGAAAGATTTTGAATAGTTTTCTTTCAACAATGCATCCTTTTGGTCTTGATACAAAGAATGTAGGCATGGTATACACTTAAACAGCTCTGTCACAGAGCAAGATTAAATAGAGTATATATCGAATCCTGTCTGCAGTATAATATGCACAGGGAACAGAATGGAGCTCACTCCGCCGCTGAAGGACTACATTAGGGTCTGATGTCCTGTGAGCATCTTCCAGATTTCCCTTATCTCTGATATTCGTTAAGCTGTTAAAAATCTTTTCAGACGGGCTTTAAAATCGTCTGTTTCTCGCGGAAAGACCGAGTTTGATAACGGAGTCTTTTAACAAAATCTACTGCTGGTGCTCAGGTAAAGGCACAAGTTACTGTCTATCTAGACCCCCATCTCGGCGGCCACCGGGACGCCGGTGTGCTGGGGGAGCCCGGGCGATCCCCTGCGCCTGTCCAGGGCGGGCGGCTTTTCCCTGCCCTCTGGCAGAGGCGAAAGAGAGGCCCCCGTTTAGCACAGCCCCTGCTGTGTGGGTGCCCCCCCCGGCGACAAGGCGGTGCCCGCGACCGCCCGGTGCCAAGAGTAGGGGGCAGGGGGTGCAACCCGGGGAGGCTCCGAGCCGGCGGGGCTCCCACTCCGGTGCTCACTCGAGCGACTTGACCAAAGTGCACGTGCTGAGCCCAACTTCCCTCTCCCCAGCTTTGTGCTCTCCGCTGATTGAGTCCCCATATTAAGCTCGAGATCCTTTCTAAGCAACTGCTAAGAAGTCAAGAGCATCCTTGCTTGCTTTCTCTCCGTGGCCTTTCATGCCCTCAATTTGTTATTCTACTGACACTTTTCTTAAAGTTAGCGGCTAGCATTGAAACATTAGTAACAAAAGCCCTGGAAAATCTCTCCTTCCTCACCACTAAATCCTCTAATGGGTCAGTGCGTGTCGAATTTTTATTTGATTTCCAATAATCTCTAGCACTTCAGTATTAAACCTACCTCAGCCCAGAGCCTCACCTATGGGATATTTTTCAGCGTTGCTTTGGAAAGTGGAGACGCTCAGATTTCATTCCACGTGCACCCACTAATTTATAAATGAGTGTATACAGCTGTCTTCGTGTATATCTATGTCTCTATATCTGCAGTAACTCTTTCATTTTGTGTCAAAATAACATATCCTGTCACTCCACGCCAAAAGTATATTTATCAAATGAAATAGCACCGCAAGCTGCATCTTCTTTATCAAACCTTCATTTCTGTTTTACTCAATTGTTAAATATCTTTTCATTTCTTTTCCTATTTTAAAATATGTGTTACAGTAATTGTTACTTGGAGGTCTTTTGTGTATCTATAGCTCCTTTGATTCATATCTTTTCCTTTCTTTTAATCTTGTTATGCGAAATTATATACACATTTCTCAGGAAATCCAAGGAGCATAACTTTATTAAATAAAAACCTCCTAATCCTCGAGTTTTGCAGCAAATACCAATTTTTTAAAGTACACGTTCCTAACCCATAGGGTTTGGGGTTTTTTGAATGAAGATCCCTAAGTCCTCTTCACTTTATTACACGGATTTGGTGAAATGATTCTTCAGCTCTCTAATTTAAATAAGTTTTAGTGTGAACCAAGAATGAACATTATCCTCTAACCTGAGGTCAAGTGAAGGGTGATTTACATGACAAAGAATAATTCCCATTTTGTCCAATATGAAACAACTTCACCTTCGGCATCATTAAGAAGAATTTAGCACTTTCAAGGCTTTGGGCGTTGAGGTTTTAGGTTGGGGTTTTTTTGGTTTGTGTGGTTTGGTTTTGTTGTTTTTGGGGGGTTTTTTGTTTGTTTGTTTGTTTTTTAATAGTTGGCTATGTATAGCTCAATTTCCCTTTTATAAATCACAGTACAAAGGCTGACTTCTTGTGCTCTTGAATTTCGGCGTTATTTTTATAGCCTTAAGTAGAATGAATTTGCACCTGCTGGTATTTAAACTTTAACATATTAGCTGGGGAGGACTTATCAACCTAGCGCACTGCCTCGAAGCAAATTAACAATCTTCATTAAAGTAAAGG
>JAWWEE010000105.1:26421080-26491005 GCA_035221455.1 Xenops minutus
GAAAGAAAGAAAGAAAGAAAGAAAGAAAGAAAGAAAGAAAGAAAGAAAGAAAGAAAGAAAGAAAGAAAGAAAAAGAATATATCTAAGCTTTGAAAGATCCATTAGAAATCCTAACAGAGGGGTCGCAACCTATAGGCGAACGACCAGTGTATGATAGTCCGTGAGATAAAAAAAAAACAAACCATAACACACCACCCCAAACCAGAGGACATTTGGACGTTTTTCTGGAAATACATTTTGAGGGAGTTTAATTTACAGCTTGAAGAAAAATGGAATCAAATATTAAGAAACTCCCGCAGGAATTCCCCCCACTCTCCCCTCTGTAATCCTTTACATAAAAGGAAAGGATTACAAAGAAAAAGATTGTGTGTGTGTGTGTGTATTAAAATCTTTGGCTAAACATATTGTTGTCCAATTAATACCTCCAAGTCGATTTGTAGAGGGGCTGAGAAGTCTCTTTCCCTCCTTAGCTGTACAACTGGAAATAAGAGCCAGGAAAGGTGGGAGGGTAAAAAGAAGTTTTCCCCAAGTCTGTTAACAGAAGTGCTTAAGCAGATCACTAAAAATTAAGAGGGCGAGTTATTTCCATTAGGACTATGAAGCCATGTAGCACACCGATGACAGTTTAGTGGAAATCAGATGAATGTGTAATACAGCGAGCTTCTTCCAGTCCAGCAGCTCTTCCAACTGGACCTATTCATCTGCCACTTGGAATTATTTCACGAGGAGTGCGCTGTGAAAGGATCACAACCAGTTTGGAGCGCAGCTAAAGAACTTCTACCACCCATAGCAGTATTATTATTATCCTTCGGATAGGGCAAGTCACGCTATGTTTTCACATTTTAATTGTAATATCTCACTTCCCCCCCTCCTTCCCTCCATTGATGTCTGAAAGTAGTTTGGGCTCCAAGCCTCACCCCTCGATCTCCATCGGAATGCAGAAAAGATCTTTAAAAAAGTTTTGAATTCCTCAATGATTTTTCTTCTAGAAAGGCGGCTTAGGATAATTATTTCAGCTTTATTGAGGGCAGATTAGTTGAAGTCTGGATGCTGCGTTTCAATACTCGTTGTACATGCCTTTACAATGTCGGTATTGTTTGCTACTGTGTGTGAACCTATTCAAAATATACACTTTTTAACACCAAGCAAAGTCCTGTCTAAATATACACAGTAAGTCTGGAAAGATGTCCATGACCCGTACAAATCTCTGTAAATCACACTTCCATAGCTACAGAAACCAAACAAAAGAGTTACCAGCTCAAGATGCTGATTAAATCTTCTTAAAAGCAACATACCTAATAATAAATATAGTTGCATGGTAGCAAGGTCTGGCGACCCAGCTATGTCTTACTGATGGATGGACCCAAAGCACCACCACGGAGATTTTCCCTACTCTCAATTAAAAAAAAAAAAATAAAAAAAATCTGGGCTCAAACCCTCTTTTGCTCGCCTCGCTTTCCTCATGCCCGCAGAAGAGCCTGCAAGTTCAGGGCAGAAATTGCGGGGAAAAGGAGAGGTGCGGTGTCAAGCCCCGACGGGTTTGGGGATGACGAGCAGCCTCGCAAGGTCGCCGAGATCCGGAGAAAGGAAGGAGAGGGACGAGGTGAGGCGAGTGGGAGGAGGAAAGCCAGAATGGAAGAAAAACAAAGTGGAGAGAGGGGAAGAGAAAGGAGAGGGGAAGGGGAGACGAGAAGAAGCGGGAGGGCGGGGAAGCGAGGAGTGGGACGGGGAGGCAGGGAGCGGGGCGCCGCCGGGGTCGAGCGCGGAGCCGGGCGGCCGGAGCGGGCCCGGGCTGGTCGCCCTGGGCGGCTCCCGGCGGAGCGGCCGCGGCACTCCGCGGGCAGCGGATCCCTCCTTTCGCGGAGAGGGGAAAGGAGCGGGAGAGGGGAGGAGAGACTCTTCGGTGAACCAGAGCTAACCCAGCCTGTACTATATGTGCCTGCTTCTGGGAGGGTCACCGTCGTGAGGATGGGTCTAATGATCTCATCTTTCTTTTCTTCCCCGGCACTATTAGTGCTCAGATAGGCAGAATGAAGTGAAACTACGTGCAAATCATGTGTAAATTGTCTCAGTTAGGAGCCCTTTATCCGAACGTGTATCCCAGCCTGGCCCATTTACTTTTCCCCCGTATCTCCTTTAGCTTTAACGAGGCTCGTTAAGATCACAATAATATTCCACCCTCTAATTGCTCATCCCATTCAACAAATATGTGCACACTGCTTTTCGCATTATTTGATCCCTTATTTAGGAGGGGTGTGGAGAGGGAGGGGGAAGAGACAGGGAGAAGGGGAAGTGCTGAGATTAGGAGTTGCAAAGATTAAGGAGGAAAAAAAAAATCCAAACAACAAACCAGGCTTTTCCACCAACCGCCCCGCTTCCCTCCCCCCCCGTGCATTTGGGCGAAGTGGTAAAAACCTTCCTTACGTACTCCGTAATGATTGGCAGGGCTGACAGTGATTGGCAGCGGCTGCCATGGCAACGCCACAACGACACTCAGAAGACCAATAGAAAAGCGAAACAAAATGTTTCAGCGCTGCACTCACTGTGGATTTAGGGGAGATATTATGAGGCTGTTGTCATTAGGGCGATCGCTGTTGAATCACTGAATCCTGACTCGGCGGCGGCGCGGGGCCGGGTGTGTGTGAGTGCGTGTGCGTGTGGGGTGTGTGTGTGCGCGCGTGTGCGTGTGCCCGCGTGTGCGTGTGAGTGTGTGTGCCCCCGTGCCTCTATGTGGCTGTGTGTGCGTGTGCGGGTGTGGATGCGTGCGCGGTGCGTGTGCCCTTTCCTCCCTTTTTCCTCCCTTTCTTTCTTTTCTCCTTGATTTATCTCCCCCTCTCCCCGGTCATCCCATGGTGTTCAGGTCCCCGCTAGAGCTTTATCCCACCCATTTCTTCTTGCCAAACTTCGCCGCCGATCCGCACCACCGCTCCCTCCTTCTCGCCAGCGGCGGCGGCGGCGGCAGCGGCAGCGGCTCGGGCTGCAGCCCCGGTGCCGGCGGCGGTGGAGGCGGCAGCTCCCGGGCACCCCACGAAGAGTTGTCAATGTTTCAGCTGCCCACACTCAACTTCTCCCCGGAGCAAGTGGCCAGTGTCTGCGAGACGCTGGAGGAGACTGGAGACATAGAGAGGCTGGGGAGGTTCCTCTGGTCGCTGCCGGTGGCGCCGGGGGCATGCGAGGCCATCAACAAGCACGAGTCCATCCTCCGTGCCCGGGCGGTGGTGGCCTTCCACACGGGCAACTTCCGAGACCTCTACCACATTCTGGAGAACCACAAATTCACCAAGGAGTCCCACGGCAAGTTGCAGGCCATGTGGCTCGAAGCGCACTACCAGGAGGCCGAGAAGCTAAGGGGTCGCCCGCTGGGGCCGGTTGATAAATACAGGGTGAGGAAGAAGTTTCCGCTGCCCAGGACCATTTGGGATGGTGAACAGAAGACGCACTGCTTCAAGGAGAGGACTCGCAGCCTCCTGAGGGAGTGGTACCTGCAGGACCCTTACCCCAACCCCAGCAAGAAAAGGGAACTGGCTCAGGCCACGGGGCTCACCCCCACGCAAGTAGGCAACTGGTTCAAAAACCGAAGGCAAAGAGACAGAGCAGCGGCGGCTAAAAACAGGTCAGTGGGGCTGCGGTACCACGCTCCGGGGCGGGGGGCGAGGTGGGCAGCGGGACCCCGCGGGCGGACGGCCGCACTTCGCGGTTCGGCAGCCGCCTGGGCGGCAGCGCGCTTCTGCCTCTCCTTTCCTCCTTCTCCTCTTCCCAATCACTACCACCGGGAGAAATCTGTCCCCTCGCCGAGCGGGTAGGTCTCTTCCCGGCAGCCGCAGGGTTGCGACGGGAACAGGCACGGCTCAAAGTTGCCTGACCTGCCTCGAGCACTGCCCCGGTTCCCCACGGGCTCCCGGGGTGCGGACACGGCAGGTGTGGGTAGCTCCGTCCCCGCGCGTGTGTGTGTGTGCGTGGATGTGCGCGGGGCGCATCGGCTGCGGCGGGGGCAGCGCCAGGGTCTCCCGGCCTCCCTCCCCGCAGCCTCGGGGGACGGGAAGCCCCGCGACTCCGGGTCGGTGGGCTTCGGTTTGGCTTTCGGCTTGTCGGGGTCTGCGCCTGGCCCGGCTCTGGCGGGGTTGCCCCGAAGAGGGGCCGAGGCAGGCGGTGAGCTCCAGAGCGGGTTTCGGCAGGGCCAGCGGCTCCGCTCCAATTGTTCATGCTGCTCTGCATGTGCAGCGGGACCAGCACAGGCACACGCATACCCAGAGCTCTTTAGCTCGTGGAGAAAAAGGGAAAAAACATTTAAGAGACCGGGAATCTTTTTTTCCCCATCTGCATTCCTGTGTTTACACCACATGGCGACCTGGCCTCCTGGTCTTGTGTTTCCTGTGCATCTACGCTTGCATTTATTTGCGTGTCTCTCGGTGTTTTTTTTTTTTTTTTTTCCCCCTTTCTGCTTTGCCATGATAAAAGCGAGGCACCCTTCTTTCTTTCTTTCTTTCCTTCGTTCTTTTTCTTGCTTTCTAGTCACTCTCCATAATACTTGCTTTGCAAATGAAAATGGACCCTTAATCCAGTTTGACTCACTGGTTTTATTTTAATTTAAGTTTGGCTACCACTGTAAGCGTGTAAACAAAACTTCTTGTTCTTGTAAATGCTGTCTCTTAAATTCCTCCTAATTATAGCGCTGGTGCTATTGATTCACGATTCTGCAGGAAAAATGCAACCTAAAAGTGCCTCGCTATTTAATTTCTATTAAATGGAAAACAGATCAGCTTAGGACTGTAAATAAACAGAAGTTGCCTATGGATGCTTTTGTTGACTCAACGCTGTTGACAGCAGATGAATGCATCAGGAATTGTAAATGGGAGAAAAAAAAACCAAAGACGCTGAAATTAGACAAAATAATGAGAAATGTAGAATAAACAAGCCATATTTTTTTTTCCTGTTCTTTGCAGGCAGTTAAACAGAAAAATACCCTGTTGGGAAGCATTTGAGCGAAGAGTGTATTTTAATTCACACTGGCAATGCTAGGCACTAGCCGTTTGAGTCTGGTTGCTCAACCTAGGACTTTCAGCTCTTATCCCTGAATCAGGCTTTTTGGGGGTTTCGAACAGAATAAACGGGCCCAGAGGAATATTCACAACATGCTAGGGAACGCAAAAATTAGGTATTGCCTCTTAAAAAAATGTTCAAAGGCAATATTCTCTTCAGCGTTGATGGTGAAAGGATCAGCACTTTAAAGCTGATTTTGGCTTTCAGATGAAAAAAGAACTTAAATTTTGAGCGCAGAGAAGTGCAGCGTGCCACAATCTCCTTTTATTTGATTCATAGTGCTGCATCTCTTGGACAGGACCTCCCTCCAGTCCTGCCTCAGACCCCAGAGTGTTTGTCTGTGCACTGGGGAATATTTAGGCAGATACTGGCCAGAGCACAAAATGAGGATCCAGTGTGATTCTTGCCCGCTACAGAACGCTCCTTTCAGCTTTTCGCGGTGGCCAAGTGTTAAGGAGCTCACCCACACACGGTTTCTCCTAGGCCCGCCGTACTGCGGGGAGGAATGATTGGCAGTCCGGGGAAAGAGAAGGCGCTGCTCGTGTTTTCCAGACCTGGGGACAGGGAACCGCTTCTCCCGCCGCTCCCTCTCGTCTCTCAGGCCGTGGCTCCTCTCGCTGTGCCTGCGCGGGGTGCCGTACCCCCGAGGCGGCCTGAGCTGGCAGCGGGGGCAGCGCGGCCCGGGCGAAAGGCTTGGCCATACATCCCGCTGCCGCTGCGGGCTCCGCGGGGTGCTGCGGGAAAGAGGCAGGGCCGGGGTCAGCACCGCTCCAGCCGAGGGGTGCCCTCCGTTCCGCCGCGGGCCGGGCCGGGGCCGCGGGCGCGGGATCGGGCGGACGCCGTCCCCTCGGCGGCGGCCGGAGTCTGAGCGGGGCTGTGCTGTTGTTTTGTCTCCCGGCGCGATGCAGGCTCCAGCACCAGGCGATAGGACAGAGCGGCATGCGGTCGCTGGCAGAGCCCGGCTGCCCGACACACAACTCGGCCGAGTCTCCGTCCACGGCGGCCAGCCCGACCACGAGCGTCTCCAGTTTGACAGAAAGAGCCGAGACGGGCACCTCCATCCTCTCGGTAACCTCCAGCGACTCGGAATGTGATGTATGATATCGGAAAACAAACAAACAAACAAACAAAAATCCAAATCCAAACAGCCAAGCACCCTCTCCCCGTCCCGAGCGAAACAAACCGAGGCAACCTAGAATCAGGACACACACACGCATGCACACACACACACAGCCGGGAGGAAAGAAAAGGCCAAACCCGACCCAAACATAATAGCAAACAAACAGACAGGGATCAGAGAATCCACCACCACCGTCAGCCAACACCACCACCAAGAGATGGAGCTAAAACTTCAACAGTCACAAACGCTGGTGCTGCAGCGGGAGGGGTGGGGGGGGCGGGAAATAATAATTATTATATATATAAAAAGAAAGAAAAAAAAACAAAGCAAAAGTGACAATTGTATTCTTTTTAGGACAAGCACGATTTCTCCTTTGCGCTTTTCCATGGACGCATTTCACCCACTTGCATGATGATGATGATTAAATTTGTATCTGGGAAAAAATATTCTCTATAGTAAAGGAAAACAAACAGAAACCAGACAAACAAATGCAAACTCCGATCGAATTTGTACAAAAAGAAAAAATAAAAAAAAAAATTAAAAGGAACTCCTTGAAGAGGGAAATAACAAATGTTTATCGCCTTTTTGTTGGTCCTGTTTCTCTTTCTCTCTTCCTCTCCCTTTCTCTCTTTTTTCTTTTTTTTTTTTTTTTTTTTTTTTTAGTCCAAGTGATGGTCCAGCCAAGATGCAATTTTCTGTTTTTTTGTTCAGCAGACAATCATTTTATTCGTAAGCACCTTTTTTTCTACACTTCTGTCACTGCCTGTGTGGGTACTGGTTATAAATGTGGAAAAAGAATAGTTATGACTGTAACAGATTTTTATTTTTATTTCAAAATTTTATATGAATTATGTATATCTTAATGATGCGGTCATTTTCCCAGTTTGTAATATATGTGTAGAAATGCTTGTATATGATATTTGCTCTCCTCTTTCTTCTTCCCCTCTCTCTGTCTCTCTCCCTCCCACTCTTTATCTCTCCTTTTTATTTTCCTTGACTCGGTGTTCCTTGCACAAACTTAGCTGTCAAAATCTGACGGGCTAGGTTTTCAAAAGGGACCTCAGTGATAGAAAAAAATAAGAAAAAGAAAAAAAAAGCTTAGGGTGCAACTGTAGTTATCTTATGCAAAAGCTATTTTGAGTATTTCATAGCAGCTTTGGGGGGGTCTCTTCTTAAACTCCACGTAGGACGCTTAAACTATTGTTTCCTTAACTGCGTGTTTATCTATATGTACAAACTTTCTAAATCAAATACAGTATTCCATTTTCTTATCTATCCAGCGATGTTGGTGTTTCTGTCCGCCACGGAAATTACACCTTCCCCGTGGGCTCCTCTCCCCGCGCTCTGCCCCTCCGCCGTCCCACGGGGAGAGCAGCGCTGAGCGGCCCTTACGCCCCGCCGACCACCGCCTCCCCCGCCTCGACGGGACACCCCGGAGGGATTTTGCAGGGACGAAACGACCCTGCGAGGAGGCTGCGGGCGGCAACGGGGACAAAGTGCTGCGATAGCGGCGGCTTCGCGGGGCACGGCCGTGTCCCTCCGTGTCCCCTCCGCCACCGCGGATTCCATCGTTTCCCCCCACCCCGGTCATTTTTGTGTGCACTGCGAGCTAAAAGGCTTCCCGCGATCGGCTGTCTATTGGGCCGGCTGTCTTCAGAGAGTAATTAATATATTTCGGGATTTGTTTTGTATCTTTAAATGAAAACAAAAACAAAAACTCCTCGCCCTAAGCAGGCTGCAGCTCCTCCCCTCGAATCCGGAGTATATTGTAATGTGCTGAAAGAAGCCTTTATTTGCATGACTAACAGTATTTCAGCATCTTTCTTTAATTTTTTTTTTTGCCTTTTTTTTTCCTTTTGCCCTTGGCAGATTATTCAGCCGTGCATTAACAAGAAGTAAATTCTAAACTTGTTTTTACTTGAAAACACAATTTTGAATATTACCAGGGATTTAGAAAGAAACGTGCCTGGAATTTCTTGACCATTTCCAAACTATTATGAACTTCCGATCTACCTTTGTGTTGCCTGAGTCCTCTCTCCCTTTTCCCTCCTCCCCTTTTTTTTAGTGAAGTCCGAACTAGGTCTACGGAAACTCATAGAAAGCGTCTGGGTTCCCACCCCCTATTCCTCCGGCCCAAGAGGCTACCTGTGGATTTGGGAGAACCCCCATGGGGTGTCAGATCTTAGACCAAGCCTCTAATGGGTAATTTTAAGAAATAAGCTGATGTGCGGATACGTTCATACACCTCTGGTTCCCCTGAGGACAAGCGCGCGTGTGCGAGCACGTACGGAACACGGCCCTGCGTGTGGCTGGAGCCACCGCAGGGAAGGACACGTATGGCCTGAGGCAGCGCCCGCCCCGTCGGGGGTCGCCTCCCCCACCCCGCGGGCTTCGCTTAACGTGCGGCTCCGAGGCGGGGTCTTCCCCAGGGTCACCTCCGACCGTGTCACTGCCCCCGTCGCCAACACGAGTGGAGAGTTAATAGAAAATAACGTCCGGTTGTACGAAACTGAAATGGACGGGAATTGCTTAAGGGCAGACACACAATAGGGCTCCCGTATTCCGCGTGGATGGTGTGATGGACCTAGTTCGTCCCCTCCCCCACGCGGCTCTTAGAGGGGAGAAATATTACTCAGGAGGGGATAAAGGGTTCCCCAGTGACCGGCACCCTCTCCGAGTCTCACGTTAGTGCTCGGTCTGCTTTTTCTCTCCGCCCCCTCCTCGACATCAAGGCAGCGGAGCGGCCTTCCAGTCACCCCCAGGTTTGGGTAGGAAGATCTTCGATGCTGGTACATTGTTTTTAAGTGCAGTATTTATGTTCCTCTCTGAGAGCAATGTCGTTCTTATCCAGCAGTGGTTTTAGACGAATTTAATACGTGAAAGGTTTCAGAGGCGTGAAAGTTTGGGATGATTTTTTTTCTTTCTCTTCATTTTCGCGTCTCAAAGCTGCAGCTAGAAGGCGTCAAGCCGGCAGCAATGATCTACCTCAGCCCAGCCTCACACTGATAGGTTTGGATTTTTCTTCCCACTGATTAAGCCTCCAGAAGATCGCCCCGTCGTGCCGTAGCAATTAAGGGATGCCAGATATCGCCCTTAGCCTCGCCCTACCGGTACCTGGACTTCAGGTTCAGGACAGCTTAAGCTTAAGAGCAGGGCCTTTCCTCCCATGCCATTTGTCACCCCCATCCCCAGAAAGTTGTTCCTTTGGCCGGATTCCCAGCCCAAACCCTAGGGAGGACGCTGTCCCCTCCGCACTGGGGCTGTCTCCCTCTCCTGGGAGCCCGTGGATCTTTCTGCGGAGCGGTCGCGGGGGAGGACACACAGTCATCCGAGGGGCGCCGGTTCCTGCGCAGTTTCGGGGTGCCAAGGGTGCAGCTAATGATATGCCGTTTCAAAGCCAGGCTTCGTAATGGATAAATGATGTTTTTTTTAGGATTTGCATTAGAAACCTGAATGGCTGATTGAGGTGTAAATCTATGAAAAGCTGCATTTAAGCCTTCTCACCCGCTAAGTCCATCTGCCCCGGGAAGATAGGGCCTATCGAGCCCCGCCAAACTGGAGGGTTGCCTCCTCCCTGCCCCCGGCCCGGCATTATCCACAGACCCTCTCCAGCATTAGTTTATTATCCGTGCCGAGCCCGGCCGTTGTTTATGATGAAATTACTCGGAAGCTGAAGTGCGTTTGATCAATATTTAAGAGAAAGCCGGAGGACGGGAGGCAGATGGCCGGAGCCCGGAAGGCCCCTGCTCTGCCTCCGCGGGAGCCGGTCCTGGCGGCCCCGCACCCCCGGCCCGCGTCGTCCCGCACCGCCGCCTCTCGCCCACCGCCGCTGAGGCACGACCCTGTCCCCCCGTAGGAAGTTGGGTCGAGACCAGCCGGTTCCGGAGTAGTTTGGAGGCGATGGTTCCCCCCCCTCACCGCCCATTCCCGCGCCGTGGGGCTGTGGCACTGCCTGCATCCCTAACAGGTCCGGTTTGCGGGTCCATCGGCGTGGAGGTCTGGGGACCACCGAAGCCACCTGTCTGACTCCCTCCCTTCCTCCCCATGGTCGCTACCCGAGGGCCAGCCTTAGCCCTTTAGCATGACTGGGGGTCCTTTGTGTGCCTGCTGGGCCGTGGCTGGAGCCGGCCCTCCACGATCAGGCGTGGGTTTCGGTCACCCCCAGCTCTCTCTGTCCGATCAATTACAGCAGCCTCTTCGAGGGACCTGAATCTGCTTGCCCGTTGCCCTTAATTTTTAGCATACCCAGATGAGGTTACTGCCCCGGCCCGAAGTGAAAAGAAATGTGGACGTTGGTGCCCTGGTATTGCTCTGATTTCCTCGGTTAGCTGAGCACAACTTTCTATTCGTGTTTATTCATGCAGTTTCTTATTGAGCTCCACATCGCACTGGCCTGGATTCCGCATGTAGGGAGAGGATAGACAAACATTGCCTTTTTCTAGAGCACACACACGCACACTGGTGTGCAGACTGACACACGCACACACACATGGGTCCAAAATGCAGGGGGCTCTCATGGCCTGTAGCCACATGGCCACCTTGAGAGAGCCCAGATACACAGAAGTTTGTAAACGGTGTATAAAAAAGGGAGAAATGAACCAAACAATTCAGTTGCAAACTGACCAAGGGATGGAGAGGGGAGGCGCGGGTCTGTGTGTCTCCCTGTGTGGAAGAAAGAGTTGGGAAGAGAAAGCACCAAGGATATTACCGACAATCATGCTAAATATTCTCTTCTAGCAGGGTAATGACAAAAGGCAAGGGCTGTCGGGTTATAGCTGTGATTAAATGATACGAAAGGGATCTGTGTTGCTGTCTGGGGGAAGGACGGCGACGAGGTTTTGTTTTCTATGCTGTTCTTTTTTATTTAGAAAGCAAGGTGTTTTCAGACCAGGAGGCTTCAAAGCGGCTTGGCACCTCGTGATCTGCAAGAGAAGAAAGATGCTGAAGAGTACTGAATAAAGAAAGAGTAGATGTAAATACCTGGAAGCGTGTGGTTAGAATCACCTCGCTGTAAGCGAGTTGAAGTGGCAGAATCGTCTCTGTGTGGACAGGTCCTTTGCCGAACAGGTAGAAAAAGCAAGACAAGAACTACAGTAGAAGTCAAGATTTGCAACATCTAAATCCATACTGCGACTGACTTTAATTCCAGCCCTAAATATTAGAAAGACATTTAGCGATACTGCAAATATTTGGTGTTGTTTTTTAATTTTTTTTTTTGAGGGGAGGAGGTGTTTTTTTGTCCCCATAGAAACGTCTTATGGGAATTTTCATTTATTAATAAGGTCAATTAAAGAGTAGTTTTCAATGAGTGAAGGAAAAATTGCTTTGCTACTGGATTAACCTCTCTAGCAATATCCGGCAACAATAAAGTAGTGCTGCAGTTTACCAGGACACACCAGTTTGGACACGGACCTCGAGGAGTGCGTGTGTTTGCGTGGGTGTGTGTAGAGGGGTGAACCCACACATCCATATAATGTAGCTGTATGCAGTCGCTGATGGGATGGAGTTGATGTATATAATGTCCACACACAGAGAGGCATATATATATGTACACACATACACATGGTTTCAGATTAAAGCAGTTCTTGTAATATCTTGTAGAACACTAAATATTCCCTTTTAATATCTAAATAGGTCAGTAATACAGTTCAATAACATTGAAGGTGTCTATATATTCTCTCTCTTCAGTCTGTGATAAAACATTCTTTAAGACTATTGGGATTTTACACCGTAATTCTATTAAATAGTAATTGAAGGGTCGCGAGAGGCTATGATACAGGATCAGCAGTGTGTAAGCCATCCGTTTGAACTTTAATTTGGAATCATAGGCAGATGGGATCACGGCCTCTTTGTGGTGCTTGCAGATTTAAAACTAGCCGGCACATGGAGTAGAAAAAAAACCCTGCAATGCAGATTCATTCATTAAACATGAAAGGTTAGTGCTAGAGAGGATAAACGCTTAGGCGACTAGGTAAATACAGAAATATACTTCACTCCCGTCCCTTCACTCCTACCATAACCCCCAACTATCTCAGTTGCTGATTTTCTACTGTTATTACAAATAACTTTCCTTTATATCCCCAGTGGGGATAAGTATACCTGAATGACTTATTTATACCTGCATCAGAGTCTGTCTGTGAAACTTTTATTCCGGTTGCAGCCGGGGAGAAGCCAGTTTTATTTATTTATTTACTCTTTTGCTGCTTCTTCCGCGTGCCTCCTTGAACGCTTTTAAAGCTCTCTTGGAAAGATTGCCGGAGCCAAGCCCCGCTGTACAGGACACATGGAAGTGAAGGAGCGAGCTGTTTTTTAAAATGGAAAAATAATAATAAAAAAACCCCAAGCCCCAAACAAAAAGAGTGTGGTATGAAATGATCTGCCTGAGCCGGGAGGTGAATGATATAAAAGACACATTCCGCAGGAGGAGCCGAGAGTGCTGCTGCTGCGTGTCGCGGGGAGCAGCTAGCGTGGCCGAGGTCTGTGCGCGAGTGGGAGCTGGGTTCGCGCCTGTGAGTGTGTATCCGTGGGTGTGTGTTGGTCAACCCTTAGGCCCGACGTTGCAGTTCCACCTTATCTGAAAACAAAAGGCTTTCCAACTGCAAGTCAAATCCGCCCCTCCTCCACTCTTCTCTGGCTGTATCGTATTAAAAAGGAGCTTTCATTGTTTATTTCTAAATATTTGTGAAGCAGACAGTCTATGGGTTAACCTAATTAACACATCCATACTGTATATTAGTGGACCAAGCGGTACAGCGAATTTCTAATGCGATGGTTGAATGTGATAGTCATTTCTGTGTTACAGGAGATTACAGCAACACTGGAGCATTTCCAGATTGTAGATGGTTTTAGATGTTGAATTTCCAGATGAGTATTTACCATCATAACTAATTTAAGACCATTATTAAATAGAAATTCTCAGCAGGGCTCTTTAATGATGGAACACGTTACTAATTACAGAGTTTACGCTCTGTTTTGGCTAAGCAGTCTAGAGGGATGGGATTGTGCTCTGCATGCAAAGCCAATATTACTAACGAGGAGGCATCATACCTCTAACATTTCAATCATATTATTAAAGAAAGCCACTTCTTGCCTTATCTGCTCGAGACCGTTTTGTTTACTGGCCTTCCTAGCTCTGAAAATAGCTGGGATGGAGAGCGGGTCCCTCCCCTGCCTCCCCTACTCCCAGAGGTTTGGCCGCCGGGGAGGCTGTGCAAAGGAGGGCCGCCCCCGCCCGCCGCGCCCCGGGGCTCGTTCCCTCCGCTCCCGCCTGGCCCCGTGTCCCCCAGGGCAGCAGCGGGCAGTCTCTGCCTGGCACTCCGCGCAGGGGGGAAGCGCAACAGCGAGGGCTTCAGCGGAGAGCGCAGAGGGGGACTCTTCCCCGCTTTCCCCAAAAGTCATGGGCGCAGATGCACGCAGGGGGGGCAGCTATACAGAATTGACGTGTGCTGGTAGATGAGTACAAACAGCAGTGTCAGTAAAGGACAAGGAGGAACAATTTTGGTGTCCCCACTCTCCCTCATCCCTTCGCTCCTTCGGGGTCCACGTCCCGGGAAGCTGTTGGTACGTTTCACCTGGAGGCCCGGAAGACGGCAACGCTCCCGCCGAAGGTCGAAGAAGAAGATTTGAGTCACGAGGTTTGTATTGAACTGTGAAGATGTGTTCAGGGCTGCGAGAGAATGACCCCGGTGGGAGCGGAGAAAGTGGGACACGGGGGTCCCCGTCAGAATGACCCCCTGTTCCCGTAGGTCTGTCCTCTGCGTCCTAGTGCGGGACTGGAGTCCGCCTACCCTAGCATTTCTTTGAGACTACAGTAGCCCTGAAGACAGAAGGAGGCGAAGTAGATCTTATTTACTGACCATTTTCAGGTGTGGGCCACGTAAAATTGCATTTAGTTTTCCTGACAATGGCAATTTTCCTCTTACCCATCTACTTCCTGGCCCACCTCCTTTCCCTCTCCAGGTTACAGAGCACGCTGTTGCGTTCAGACAAGGTGTCAGTACCGAGTTTTCGTTGCCCTTGAAAGGACGACGGACGCTTCTCAGCCTATTTTCATTCTCGCTATCCATTAATGTATTTGATCTGGACTGTTAATAAGTACCGAGGACAGGTTTGCAATAACCTGCTATTACGTCCAGTGTCGTTTTTGCCCGAGCAAAGACTTTTGGATGGGCGTGCTCTGCCTGTCTTAAAAAGGTGCGGTATCCATTACCTCTGCAGATGAGATTCACATATACGTTTATACAGAGAGAGAAAGAAACGCATTTATACATATACTTATTTGCAAGCACAGTTGCATATTTTCCACACACCTCCACCCCAGTCTGACCTTACAGAACACGAAAATCAAGGAAGCACAGGAATACAAGCAAATGGCCAGAGAATCGGTAGGTTTCCCCCTCTCTTCTATTTTAAAGAGCCCTTTAATACCATCTAAACATAAAAACCTTCAGATGGATTTGAGGGAAATTAAATTGTCTCCCCCCACTGTGTGCTTGTGAGCGAGTCAGACTGTGTTAACTTCTAAATGGATTCTCTCAGTTTGTCTACTTATGTGTTTTACTGCAGTGTGTCTTGTTCAATAACGCAGGATGTGGCACTCGGTGAAAGTCCGGCCGCTCTCTTGGGGCCTCGCTGCTTCCCGGTGTCGAGGAACTTCCATCTCCTAAGCCGGGCCCGAGGACGAAGACCCCTCTACCTGCTCCTCCGTGGGGTTTCTCCACGCAGAGCGGTTTCTCCCGGGACTGGAACTCCCCTATCCTCCAGGCAGAGCTAAGCAGAAGGCAAGCCCCGGAGGTGGACGTACATTCCCTCGGGGGGCACTGGCTGGGACCCTCTGGAGCCCCCGCCCCACTCCCGCCGCGCCAGCCATCGCGGGGAGAGGGAGGGAGGAAGGAAGGACGCCCGCCTCTGGCTGCCGCCTCCCCTCAGCCGGACATCCCCCGGGCTGCGCTGGGCCGGGGCTCCGGGGCTCGGGGCCGTGCTGGGCGCGGGGAGCGCCCCGCTCTGACCGCCTCCCGCGAGGCGGACCCTGGCGGAAGCCGTGCCGAGCCGAGCCGAGCCGAGCCGTGCGGGAGCGCTGCCCGCAGGTGTCCCTTTCCCGGCGGGTTCTTCCCGCCCCGGCGTCCCGGGCGCCGTGTCCCCGCCGCGCCGCGGTCCCGCCGCCACCGACGGCGCCTCAGCCCGTTTGGAAACTGACTCATTCTGTAAATAATCTTTGACGTCCCCACAAAGCCGCCCTTCGAGAGGAGTTTATTAGCACGGAGCCATTAAAACAGATGTCATGTTAGCTTCCCCGTGACATTTGGGTGACACATCTCTCCCGATGAATTGCTAATTGTCTTCCCGCCCGCAGTAAACATCCCGCTCCATTGTTTGCGCTGAAGAGAGTTTCTGCCGCAAAATACAGTCCTGCACGGCGGAGAGACCTCGCCGTGTGCCTCCCCGACCCCTGCCCCGGCCCCGCGTCCCGGCCTCCTCTGTCGTACAGCTACCCTTCTCCCGTCCCTCAGACCCTGTCTGCCGCTGCTGCCTCCCGGCTGGAGCCCCGGTCCCTTCCCTGCACCTGGAGGTGCGGCAGGCCCTGCCCGACAGCCTTCTGCTCTGCCCTGCCCTCCGTCGCTGCTCTCAGGGCTGGGCGCGCCAAGGACCCCCGCCCGCCCTGGAGCATCCCCGGCCCCTTCCCGCTGGGCTCCAGCAGACAGCCACGCTCGCGGGGCCGGAGGGCAGTGAGCCCTCTCCCCGTCCTTCGCCTTCCGGCATAGCACCCTTTCCCAGCTCCTTCGAACTGTTTATTTTGCCTGGAACAAAAGGTGTGTGTGGCGGGGTGGGCGGAGGCGTTTCATTTCCAGCAAAGTCCAGGCACGGCGGTGACATATGTCTGTCATTTTCTGATGTGAAAAGCGGGGATGTGCAGGGCCAAGCCTTCTCCTTATTCCCTGGTGGAGGTACTCGGAGGAAACTGTCTGAGGGCTTTGAGAGGATAAGACACAACAGCCTTAAAGACGAGCTTTGCTGCTGAGTGGCTGACTGAATCCGTCTTACCTATGTACGTAAGGTTTCATATTCATAGCCGTTGTCTGTGCGTTAATACATAATCTCTCGCCCTTGTTAATTCTCAATAGATGCAGAGATAACTAATCCTCCCAGCTAGATAGACACGGGCAGATTACGTGAGTGCAGTCTATCTACCTATGCCTCTGTATAGTCGTACCCATATATATACAAGCACGTAAAGCAATTTCACTGGGTTTTGTTTCACAAAACTACACAGAAGCGGGAAGATGCAGAGCCCGACTCCTTGCCAAGCAGATGTAGAAATACTCGGCTAGAATAAACATATACGTATCACTCCCATATTCGGGGCTACTTGCTAGAGTTTTAGTGTACTGCACCCACTTTCTCTCCTTCTCTTTCTTCACAGCCTGCTCGAGTATTATAGAAACACGTACAAGCTTTCTTAGTGAGGAAAATTATGGAAAGAAGGAGAGGGAGGGGAAAGATTGTGTAGATCCGGAGTCTTTAAAAAACTCAAACCAAACCAAACACAATCCCCCCTAAACCAGCAAAGCAACACTTGAAACTATTCATCTGCTGGACAGAGAGACCTCTTTGGCATCAAAGGAGATATTATTTTGATTACCCAAGAGCGTACCCGTACTTAAGGCCAACCAGAGAGAGTTACCTGGGCTCTGCTTTGTTCTGATTTTTAGCATAGATGTTTTATGGATGCCAATCGCAAAACAAAGCAATCTTGGGACTTGCTAGATCTCGCCCGGAGTGTGCCTAGACGCTGCCCGCCACTAGTCCCGGGGTGTTCTGCTCCCCCTTCCCAGGAAAGCCGGAGACGACGGCGCTGATGGGGCAGCGCCCGTCCCCGTCGGCTGCGCTAACACTGTGGTCTGAACTCGGCGGAGTTTGTAAATGCCGCTTAGTACCTGTCCGCCTCCGCGGATGGGATGGCTTTGCAGCCGCTCGGGAAGGTACCCGGCTCGGGCCCGGCGGCATCGGCCGCCCCGGTCCGGCCGGGCTCGGCGACCGGCAGGGAAGGGTCCCTGCGAGCACATCGCAGGCTGCCAGCCGCACCTCTGCGAACGGGAACCCTGCCCCGGCGCGGGGCGGGAGGCGGGAGAGGGGTGTTCAAATGCCACCTCACTGCTCTTCGGTGAATATTAAACATCATTGTCTTACAAATGAGGAGAAACTGCTACCTTCAGAATAAGCTACCTCTTGAAATCCCAAGTCTCTTATAGAGAGTCATTAGAGACGACAAAGCTCTTAGCTCTAAAATCGGATTCCTCCCACCTGCGACTTCCCCGTGTCCTGATGTCCTGAAACTGTCCCTCTTGTTTGTTATCTTTGTTCGGCTGTTAGCGATACAATACACACTGGTCCCCACAAGAAGGATGAAATTATTTCATCCAGGACGAACTCCTGCAAGGACCCTTCTCCGAAAAGGGGTACTTTCACTCTGGTCCTGCCTTTCCAGTGGTCAAGTTGTCTCCTTGACTGGAAACACGGGGGGGACATGGGACTTTGTCACTGAATCTGGGTCAGAAGAGGAAGGCAGATTATGCTCCCTTGCCAAGATTTTTCCCTTCAGCTAATGACTTTGTCCTATGTCAGTGAAGTCGCTAAGACTTGTTTTTATCCGCAGGTCCAGAGCAAACGTTGAAGAATCCTTGAATTTTACACCTCTCTGCTGTGGTAGTGAATGAGTCAGTCGCTCACTCGAGAATTACCGTGTGTCAGAGGGGAAACAACTCCCTGCAAATAGGGATTATATATTAGGAAATAGCTTCCCGAGCTGTATTGTTCAGCCTGATGTTTGTTTTTCTCATTACAAAACCAAGATACTTCTTAGTCTCATGCAGCATCTTGAGAAGGGAGAGGAAAGTTTGAAGAAGTGAAGGTGACAGTTTGGAAAATGCAGGCAGGAAATTAGCCCCACCACACTTCCAAAACAAAAACCTCCTCGCCAAAATAAAGCACCAAATGAACCACAAATCTATATGTAATCAATACTGATCTGGAACCAATCTGTTCCTCCCCAGCTTCGTGCGGATCCCAGGGCTGCAAGTGCTTGTGATTATACAGAGTAGGAGGGTCATTTCCTAACAAGGGTGCTCACTGTATCTGAGCTCCAAATTATCCAGAGAGGACAGATGGCCCTTCTGATCTTATAATGAGAGCAGGGAGTGATTATCAGCCTGAACCAAAAAATGATGCTCTGCTGACATATTTTCACAGTTCTGAAATCTGTGCTTGCACTTATGCCTCGATTCATAGCCCTCTTCGTTTAATTTAGGCATCATTTGGGATTTCGAAGGGCTGTGTGAAATCCTCTCATTTATCTCTGTCTATGCGTCTCTGTCTCTCTCCCGATGTATCTATCTAGGACATGTGTACAGACACAAAACAAAGGAAAGCAAAAGGTCACTTCACAGGAACTTTTAAGCCAAATCACGCTTGGCAAAATATTTATATATAAATATATTTGCCAGTAATTAAGAAGCCCAGCTGCCTCCTGGATGCTTAGATTTTCTGTCCACTTCTTGGCAGTTTTTTGGAGCTGTTGCATTCCATCTTTGCAATTACTATGATACGTGTTGAGTCAGCCCAGACCCCAGCCCCCTTTGAAAAAAACAACAAAAAAATTCATACTTGTGTATGTACATATTTGGGTTTTGTGTTCATACTTTAACTATTTTTTTGATTTTTTTTTCAGAAGGGTCTGTAGCAGAGACTAGAATCCCCTATGAAGGTCGAGTGTATATAAAGAGAGATATTTCTTTCATTTGCAGATTGCTGTGACTTTTCAGCCTAAAAGCGTGTTAATTAACTCTACCCTGCACAGAAAGTGTAACAGAGAAGGAAGCCCCGGGGAAGCTTCTAGTGACTGGCAAGAGTCAGATCTCCATCCCTCATTTCAAGTCCCTCAAAGGTGAACTTGCAATTGAAGAGAAGTTACGTCAGTACAAACAAATTAAATCAGGGAACTATTCAATGGTTACACAGTCATTTCACTCTCCTATTTGCACTGTAATATTGCATTACCCTCTAATTGTCACATATACTTTTCGCTCTCCAAATATGGAAGACAAATACTGAATCCATTTAGAGTTGCACCGCTTACCAGGCTGCCCGGCTGGTGGAGGAAAGAGTTATCAGCGTGTTCTTGCTGCCATCTACTGGTCCCACAGCTCTGAACGAGCCCTTCATCACCGAAACCTCCCTCTGTTTTCACATACGAGAAGAAAAGGGTCTATGGCAAACCATGGGAAATATACTTAATGGGAAAAGCCGTGATAATATTGCCAGTGGCACTTGGGAGGTTGCCATGCCGATAATTTTAAGCACAGGGAATCACTACTCTTTTAGTTACTGGAGCTATATTCACTACTTGGAACTAAGCAAGTGCATGTATCCTTGCAGACTCCAGCTCTAGGTGTCAGGTGATTTTATACAAACCAGGCAGTCATTTCATTTTTTTCCTGCAAAGAGATTCTAATAATATATTCTTTGAAGAACAAACATTTGTTTGGAGAAAAAAGTTTAGGTATACTATATAATCACCAATGTCATATTTAAGGGTAGCCAGTGCCAAGGTTTTCCCTGCTCCCTTTTCCCTCTTCACTATCCGTATGAACTCCACTCCCAAACCATGGCAGGAGGTGTGCCTTACTATATAAGTAACATCAGTTTGGCTTTGTCTGCATTTTGTCAACACTTTCTCTGGAAAGTACGTTGTTTTCATAGCAGCAGCATTTTTCCTGAGGTATCATCTCATGTTGTTGTCTGTTTATTTCCAAATGACTGCTGATTTGAAATAATGACACCATCTAGTTATTTTATCCCATGAAAATCATACCATATACATAAACAACTTTTCCAAGGAATGTGTTGTTAGGAGGAATTGATAGAGTAATAGTAACCATTTCCAGCTGTAGGTTGTCCAGGTCAGATCCACTGAGGAATTTCATTATCACTTAACTACTGAGACTTGAGATAAGTCTCCCAGGTCCCTATGATTCCTTCAGTAAAACCTCCATAACATCCACACTGCAGATACACAGTGTATAGCAATTGCCTGAGGGCATCAAGAAGCTTTGGGCCTTGGACCCATCAGATACCTCAAGTCAGGAATCCCTTTTCAGAGTCCACCTTCAGGGCCTTACTCAGGGGACAGTGATTTATCATCTTAAAAATACTGCCACATCCATGCTCTCTTGCAATGTGAGAAATCTTAGTATTGATTCTTACTCCAAACCAGGCAGGGTATAACCACAGTTAACAATATGAAACCTTTCTCCTTCCACATGACAGAAGTCCAACTTAGGAAAAGGAATTCTGACCAGGGCCACATCCCTCTAAGTAAGTCCAAATTTCTTTAATGCCTTAGGTTTTTTCTTTTGGAGATAGGTTTCTGAGGTAGTCTTTCTGAGTTGCCTTACTTTCTTGATTCACAATTCTGCCTGACTAGTTTAGTCATCCCCTGGCTCCATGTCACAGCTTCTGGGACACCTGAACTTTGGTACTGGGGATCTTCAACTAACTGAGGTTAAACCCCCAAAGTTTAAAACTCTGCTTAGCAGGAGAACACCAACAGAGCAAGTGATGCTGAGACCTTAAGTTGTCTGTGCCTAACACCTAGCCAGCTAAATAGCATGGTCTCAACACAAGGAAACTGAGACTTTGGAAACACCATGCCTTCCTTCATATAGCTAGTCAATGCATAAAGTCACAACATACGGATTCCTGTCTGGCCTTGATTTCAATATCAGACAGAGCAAACTGGTCTTTCTAAGGCTATACAAAGAACAATAATATGTATTTTGAAACTGCAGATTTTTAAAGTAAGAACAAGGATATTTACAATATGTCATGCAACATGCATGCCCTGGTGATCCCCTTCCACCCTCCCCTGCATACTCTGCCCATTTCGACAAACAGCTTCAATGAGATCTGAGCAGAAGAGTAGTCTGGTATGAGGTATCTGAGGTAATGATCAGCAGAATAAGGCCTTCACACAATGGCAGTGTCATATCCATCTCTATGAGATCTCTGAGGGTCACTGCATCTTTGTGTTGCGTGTTTCTGATTAAGCAATACAGTGACAGTCATACCTGTAGGAAGCAGATGTGGCAGCTTTTGACTAGCTATCCATCCATCCATCCTGGAAAGTTACCAGATACCTGCTTTTCTTTTACTACTCTTAGTCTGAGTTTGACTGTCCACAGCGATTCTGTCTCAGCACATATAAGCATCATCATTGTATTAAACAGAGCATTATCTGTAAAAGTATTTAGCATGACTGCTGCAAAACAGTGGGACATATTCATTGTAGGTTCTGCTTTGCCTGTGTGGCATCCACATAACAGCTGTGGTCCATGATCACTTGGTTTTCAGTCTGATAGCCACTTACACTTGCAAAAAGCACTACTGCACTGCAATGTAGTGCTGTATTAGGGCATATACTAGCTGCACACATTTAACCTGTATGCTGCTCTAAAATACCTGTGCTTCCAAGGTTGAACAGATGGCCACAGAAGATGTTACACAGTATCTCTGGTTAAATGCCTCTCTGCACAGGATAAAATTATTTTTTTGGGCAGTATAGCATATGATCATATGGGTCCTCTGTGACTGAGATGCAAGTATAGCGAGAACACAGCTGAGGCATGTTCTCAGCTTGAGTTGTGGTGTGCTAGAAGGATTTCTGTCATTTTGCACATTCAGAATGATTCAGAGATCACGGCAATAGGCTTTGTGCTGAGTCTGTTGGCTAGTTTTCATTAAGTAAGAGACTATTTTTATTCAAGGGAATGGTCCAGAATCTTGTATGAATGAAGACATCAAGAAGGATTTTGCAAAGCCCAGTGGAAAAAAATTATGTTATTGTTGTTTTAAATAGTGTTCAACACATGACACTGAAACATGAGTAGCCTGAACATCTTGCTACATCACTAATTCATAGTAATACAATTCTTTTTTCCAAGGCTGTTTGCAGTACCTTTTGTACCACTTGTAAGTGGTACTTTGAAGTCAATCTATGACTATTGTTCAATAATATTGGCAGATTTCAAAACTGAGGGAATTTATTCTATGGAAATACTAACATTTCAAACTTCTTTTAAGACAACAAAGAGGCAAAATTTAGACATTTTAGATACTCAGGAACATTACACGAACCACTAAAATCTTCTGTTTTGGTAAGGCTGCAACACTTCATGCTGGTACGGGTTTCTTTTGATTTAGTAATTCCAAATTTTCTACTCTCTTAATCTAAATTATAAAACCAAAGGAAAACACCTCAACAACTTAGAAATTAAATATTCCAGTGTTGTTTGCAAAGAACAATCACAGAATTTTCAGCAACGAGTATTGAAATTGACAAATCAGAATATTTTTAACTAGCTCTCCTTATCAGATAATGAAGTGTCTAGAAAGACAGAAGAAAGCCTACTCTGCAAAATGATAATTTACACTGAAACTGATCACTCTTATCACTCTATGATTTATGTGCTAAAATATCTGTATGTATTAGAAAACAAGGGAACTTACATGCAATTTAAATAGTATTCAGAGGACAACTATTGAGATATAAAGACCTTAAGAATGCATTAAGTAATACTCCATCTAAGCTCATATTCCTACAGTCAGACAAAGCACAATGGGATAAATAGGATTTATTTTTCTAATTTTGTTTTGAGAAGAGGAAAACAATATTCTGTTTACAGTCTAGCAATGAGTGCTCTTCGGTCTTTAAAACTACCATGAGATTAGATGAAGAGCAGAAGCTTTACCATGCACCTTTACACATAAATTGCATACACAAGAACTGGTACTGAACATACATTTGGGTATTACTTAGGCTTCCTATATGGATCTGGACTACTAAGTTACTCACATGAGGTGATATGGTTTAAAGGATATCCTAAGAATTACCTGTTGGAGAGTCAAGTTCCTAAATCCCCTGCAGAACTGTATACCCCAATGAACAGTTGCTCAAGTGCTTGAAAACTTTTATTTTTCCTGCAAATTACATTCAGAGAATGTTAAAACCTTTTCACTCTGTTCACCTGAATGATATCTGGTGAACTGCCTTCCTCTTTGCCTTTTTCATGCTTGTGCCAATGGGAAGCATAAAATGAAGCCTTGTTTTCATAGGGGACCAAAGCATCCAACCTGATGCTGTAGACTGGATGGATGAATTCTGAATGAATGACAATCTTACCCCTGTGATATACACTTTCAGAAAATGCTTTGTGACTCATCTTCCCTTCAAATGTATTGAAGTGACATCTTTTCTGGCCTCTGCTGACTTCTGCTTGGACTAATTTGGTCTTAGCAATTTTAAGTGATGTAGGAAATACTGTGCATTTCAGAACTGAAGCTTTGACATGATATAAGTCAGACCTTGTTGAGCAATCTGGAAAATCATGTGTTTTATGGCTTTCAGCTGTTCTTTCTGCAGTGTAAAGGTCCATTAATATTTAGAACAGTGAGTCCATGGTCCATTTATGCCTGTTTTATGTAGCATTGTTTTTCTCTATTGAAGTTTGTTATTTCATGTATGACAGCTGCATTGTAGTTTTCAAATAGGAAGTACTTACATTTTTTTCTATAAGTTTCTTGTAACAAGAAGCATTGAGGTGATCAGAAGGTGCATTGTACTTTAACACCCTCAAACAGGAAGATTTCAACAAAGATTAGCTGGACAAAAATAAAGAAATAATCTATGACAGTGCTGAGAATGATTCTCAGAATTTTAAATACTTGTTAAAGGCTTTGCTGTATTTCACTTCAATAAACATCATGCTCCAGTTACTACTTGAAACCATAGGGGCATTATCCTGTGCAGCACTTATCAATATTTTAACACGTGAAAGTCAAATGATGTTGAAACATTGAACTATATTTCCATCTGTGCAAGCTAAAATGGTACAAATGCATCCCATGTAATGGAATACTACATCCCCAGTTACTTTCTTACAAGTGATACCTGATTCCTCTGTATTTTCTGTAGTTGTTTCCATTGCTCTGATGGTGCCCAAAGGAAGATTGTCTTTTAAAATTAATGTCTAGAGCATTTAGGGAGTTTTAACCCAACCCGTCTTAATTCCAGTGAAAACAAATGCTTGGAAATTGCTATAAAAATTGGTAACTAATATTCTGTTGCCCTTGCCTGGATGTTAAATCTTTCTGTGCATGTGTATTTTGTGTGCAAATGGGCATTGGTACCAAAATAAAGACATTGAGACTAGCTAGAGCACAAATATATTGCTCTCATGGGAGATTCTGGGAGCTTCTGCCCAGTGGAGAAATGTACTACTTAGTGCACAATAAGAAGAACAGAAGGAGGTTTCTGCCAAAGGTCAAATATTTCAGTGGGGTTTCTCTGAAACTTCTGGGAAGGCAATTCCAGTCAGAGATCTGCAATGTGACCTCCACACGCCATGGTCCCGGAGCTCCCTGCATCAGGAACAACTGGATGGCCTGTCAAAGACCAGGTAGACCAACTACCTGGTTTCACCCTGTAAGTCCATGAACCAGAGTCACTGAGCTGCAGCTGACTGCAACCCAGGTGTGACAGCATGAGAGTGTGAGACCTAGGTCAAATGTTCACTGTATTGCTTAGTGTGCCTCCTGAGAGTCTGTACCCCTGCAAGATGTTCTTTTATCAGCAACATATCACAGATTAAATGATTGATACCCTGTCTGTGAACCCCCTTCCATGAACTTGCCTCCTGTTGCTTATGTTATTGCTGACATTGTGAACCTTCCATCTGGTCACTGAATTCCTTTTCTTGGCTTACATCATGTTGGTTTGATTTGTTTCACAATTTCCTTGTTTCTCCTGACTTTTCTACCTGAGGCCTTGGCTTATATACTCACGTCAGCCAGCCATTTACTTCCTGTTTCCTGGAGCTATCCAAAGCTTTCTCTCTCTGTGGTCATGTGTATGTGTTTCTTGTATGATCTCTTTCCTAGTGACGCTTGTAATGTTGCCTTTTGTTATTGTTTTATAAAAGGATTTGAAGACTACCAAATCTGCTTAGTTGTGAGACTGCTTCAAGCACTTCTCTCCAGTCATTCAAGGGCTGCTCCCTTAGCTACCGTGTTTCTCTGTCTAGTCCTAGCACTGCTAGGCTAAGTCATCAAATAAAGCAGACTTTTGGCTCTCCTGCCCACATTTTCTGTTCTTATGGGAGGATGAATTTTAATATTACAGCATTGCAGGTCTGGACTATCTTCTCACCTGATTTAATCTCTTTGTCTAGGTCTTTAGGTTGACTAATGAGTCAGAGAGCTGAGGTAAACAGGAAACTGGCAAATATATTTAGTTGGTCATGTCCCTTCATTTGGCTTTTGCTCCTTTCAGTTTCACCTATGAGAGAAGCAGTAACATAGGCTACATGAGGCACAATGGTTCTCTCTTTTTGCACATTCATGAAGTGTCATATGGCAATCAGACCTGTGCTTTGCAGTGCCCTGCTCACCAGCAATGGAGAGGATTCCAAAGTGCCTGTTATGCGTGTGTGCAGCTTTTCTGTTTTCATGGGTTTCCCAGCTTCTTACACTGATTTTAAACTTGTTTCACTTAATATAACTGACCACTGGACACATTTTTCCCAGGGCTTTGCTGACTCTGCTTTATATTTTTTATTCTCCTTGTGAGGATGGCTACAAACAGTTTATTACTGTTGTTTAGCAGTGTACCTGGAAGTGACTTGATCCATTAGCCTGTAAGTGGCTGTAAATGTATCCAGTAGAAGGGTTGCAATCATTTAGTCAATGTATTTCTTCTACAATGCTTGCATCTAGAGCACCTTCAGAGCTGGTAAAGTTATAGAGCAGATACCACTGCTTTGTCAGAAGCACAGCTTCCCATTACCATGGGATAATCATGGTGCTGGAATGTAACATGAGTCTTTTTGTAATGCTCCACTGTTCCCATGATTGATTATAGGCTGAACATTTTCCCTTCTTGTTTTCCATTGGACCCTGCCATCTGCATTTTCCATTTGTCTGTCTGCTTGGCTTCCTATTTGCCTTTAACTAGAGTGCTTGGGCAGTGCTGTTGTCTGCCATTAGTTCAAGCCTTTCCCCAATAGTTCAGCTGCTCTCACTGTTTGGATTGGTTGCTTCAGGTTTTAATCTCTGTATTCTTTTCTATAAGCTTCAATGGAGAGTCCCAGGGAACACAGTCACAGTGGTAGGAAATGACAGCAGCGACTGTCAACATCTCTGAGAACCCTGTAAAGGCTCATGTGGTTGCCATGATAAACCAGGGAAAATTGTTCTATATTCAGCAGTTCAACAGGCAACTCTGGATTGGAGACACTGGAGCTTTGTGAAAAATTTTGATTTTTCAAACTCTTGTACCGGTCTCCAGCACATAGATCTTAAAACATTGGAGTTCCAAGAGGATCAAAGTTAAGCATGGAGATCATAGGTCCTTCTTAAAAGGAAACTTGGCCTAGGATTTGTGATGTAGATGTTTAGGCAAATCTAGCTCAATAGTAAAATCAGTCTTTGATCAGCTTTTGATTGAAAATGGTAAATATGGTAAATAAATGATTTTAACTGAGGTTGGAGCAGAGCTGTGGTGTCTAGATATCCACTTCTGAGTGTCTGCAATGAAGCAGGACACAAAAATAAAGCCAACTGAGATATCTAACACCAATGCCAAGTGTTCCATGTTTGAGGCTTGGGTGACCCTGACTTCTGTTTTTTGGGTACTCCACAACTGGTGTTGCCTAAATATTGATATGTGGATGCCAGTTATCTCTCTGTTGGGTAAGTATCTGCTAAAAGTACTTGTTAGACATTATAATACATCCCAATGTTCATGTAGTATTTTAGATAGGCTTTTGCAACTTTTCCTCCTAAAGAGAAGAATAAAAAAATATTCACATTCTCATATAATTGTATTTTATGCCTAGCTTGCTGTACAAAGTGCATTCCTACTTTTGTGCTTTTACAAAATTTTTTATCTGAAAATCCAGCATTGTTAGAAGTGTGAGTCCTCCCATACAAGTGTTTTTTTCAAGAGTACTTTGTATGTTGGCTATGCAATGTTTTCTTGCTCAAGGCATTTTTTCTTTGATGTGAACCTCCAGAAACTGACTAATGTCATGCTCTTTAGGGTACTACAGGTAAAGTAATTCTGCCCTGACACAGCAGATGAGATTCTATGTAAATAAATGCAAATCCATATGAAGAAAAAGTAGCCCGTGTAAGGCGATGGCTCAAACCTGCAGCATCCCCTTGCCATGTGTGCCATTTTGTATGTTGTTCTGAGCCTCTCATGTCTAAAAGAGTATAGCAAAGCTGGAAAAGGTTCAGAGAAGCACGAAAAGATGGCCAAGTGTATGGAATAACGCTGTATGGGAAAAAAGGTGGAAGATTCAAAACAAACAGAAAAAAGTATTCCTTTACACAACATGTCTGGAAACTGTAGGAACACTCTGATGCAGGATGTTGTGAAGGGTGAAAGCTGACCTTGATTCAGGGAGAGACAGGGAAAATTAACAGAAGAGAAGGCCATCAATCAAGATGCACTAAATACAAATTATCTTGGATCTGGAAGTCTCTGAGCAGAAAGCTGTTAGAATGTGGTTATGTGAATTTACTCTCCCTTAGAGACAGATTGCTATACTGGATGGATCTTTGCTTTGATTCACTATGGCCAGTCTTAGCATTTATTTTAGAAGACTCCATATTTCTAAACAAAATGACAGCTGCTCAGTGGCTAGTTTTCCATTCTAATTCCTGGCCAAAAGTGGAAAACCATATTTGAGTCCCTTCCCTTTGAACCTGGCAGCTGGACCGGGGTCTTCCATTTGTGCCTGGAGTCATGAGCAGAAAAACACATATTTAATCTACAGCACAGACTCTGGTCTCAAAGATTTGGTTTTGTGCCAACAAGGAACAAAAACACATTTTAAAATTTTTAGTCTTGTTGCAAAAGGAATGATGCCTTGAAGTGCAGGGTGCATGTTGCTTCCTGATGCCTTCTGTAAAAATCTCTCCTGCAAACATGTTTTCCCCACATTAAAATGGAGGAAAGAGCCAAAGCTTCACCTTCTTCATTGCCCTCTGTGCTTAATGGAACTGCTTTTTAAGGAGTGGATGTCTGCTTGGTCAACCATTTTTGAGATATTAGGATGGGCTTTGGGACCCAGACTAAACCAGACATTTATGGAGTTTCTGTACAACTGGATGTCACTTAGTTTGGCAAGATTGTCCTGTACCTGGAAAGGTAGGCAATAAAACGGCAACCTGTTTTCTACCTAACATATGGTATCTAACCCCACTGGAGGCTTGTGCTTGGCAAGCAAAGCAAAAACACTGCAAATTTGATTTAGGCACATATTCAATAGTAGTCATATGGTTTCCACACGCTCTGATTTGGAAACAGGCCAGTGTGCATAAACCAGGGGATATATAATACCAGTAGTATGGAATTCTCTTCCTCTTTTCAGCTTTCACTAAAAATTAGGTGTCTTTTTTTCAGGAACACAGACCATTCCTTCTGGCAAAATAACCACCAAACCCCTGGCCTTCCATTCATCTTCCCTGCATGTATAAAACAAGTTATGAGGTATAAAGAATCACAAAAAGGACAGGAAAATACATTCATATGCTGTCATCTTTATTCATGTTTTGTTCACTTCATTATTCATTTCAATGAATATTATCTGAAGTTCAAAACTGTGTAGGAATCCTAAAGCAATGGCAGCTCTAAGGAGCTGCTGTTTTTGAAAATAAGCTATATTGGACATCCATGTTGAGTTTTCTCTGCCTCAGTTTACCTACCTAAAAAATGAAAGCTGTATCTGTTAGCTGACCTGGCTAGTGCATTGTGGGATTAAATTGTGGGTGATTGGAAAAATGTTTTGAAGTTCCTGTCTGAAAGGCAGTGTGCATTTGTGAAGAGTTATGGTGTTTAAACAAGTGATAACATACAAGTTCAACTGATTCACTGCACTACATAAAAGCAACGCATTAGCCTTTTGGATTGAATCAGCTTTCAGCTTGGAATGGATTAGAGATCTCTTTAAAAGCATTAATACATACGAGCATAGCCAGACTGATGAGTCTATTTACTCAGGAGACAAGCTGCTCTGGTGTCACTGTCAGCAGGAGCCAGAAAGCAAAGGAGACTGCATTAGGGTATGGGTCAAGACAGTGGTTACAGCTACTGTTAAACGCTTCAAGAGCATGGCAGTCCTTCTTCCTCCTCCTCTGCTGTCTGAAGGCAAATGGTCACCTGAAACATGAACTGGAGAATTCAGACAATGCCACATTTCATGGTATTTCATGCTTGCCTTACTGTCAAAAGCTCCAAAGACTATGCACTTTTCTTCTATCCGTGAGTTTGGAAGTTTCATTCATTTAATTACTGCACTTGAATTCAAGGGTCTCCACTGGCTTGAAGAATAATTGTGAGTTATTTGAAAATAAGATGGTTCCTGTGAATTCATATGCTGAAAATCTTGACTTTGTTTGGGATCTGTGCTTCTGGTCACACTAAGAAGTAATTCAGCAGCAGTGAAGAAGCTTCAGAGGAGCCCAGCTGCATGGAGTCATGTGGCTACTGAGTGTTCAGGTGGAACAACTGTCCCAAGGCTTGCAGAAACAGTGCAATGTATTGGTATAAACACTTACTAGCACTGAACCCAATCCATTTCCTAGCACTGGACCTCATCTCAGTCAGATCATGTTACTGAGGTTTGATAGGGATGTCAATATTCAGGAAAATTTGTTGAAATAACAGGTTGACATGGAGGCTGACATGAGGCCTCAAGGTACTGAAGGTACTGAGGATTTGTTTGAATTCTTGTGAGTTCAGACGCAGCCCTGTCAATGTCTAAGCTGAGTATTTGTTACTGTACCTCCTTAAGGCAATATCTGTGATGTCACATTGTTGAAGTGGAAGGAAAAACAAAAACATAAAGCAAAATATAAAATTTGGGATTATGAAGTAAGGTTGTTAAATTGCATTTAAGCCTAATTTACAGGGCAGTCTGGTCACCTATTGGTCCTGGCATTAGCTGATGCCATATGCCCACACTTTTTATGACATGTTGGCCCCTATGATAAGGCAAGAGATTAAAAGAAATCTTAAAGAGACTCTGAAATTTATATTCTTTCATGTTTTAAGTAGAGAGGAGGGAAGAGATGAAGACAGACAACTCCCTACCTTCAGGAGCCTTCTTGTCTGAGAGCACTCAACCTTGAGGCCATTCCCAGTGTAGCTGCAAGGCTACCACCAACAAACAGGGTAGTTCTGAACATGTCACTGCAGGCTGTCAGTGTACATGGGAGCTTCCTAGGCAGCCACTGTGTCCTGTTATGTTAACAGACCTGTAAAAGATACCAGGTATGCAGGTGGTGTGTAATTCTTGGGGGTCAGGAGGAGACCATGGAAGAATGATTTGGCTTTCTGATGGAAAGTAGCTCCAGAGACTGATGGTGCTTCCTTGGCTCACATGATACAGTGATTCTCTTCAAAAGCCGTATCCATGCTTCTTTTAATACTCATTATATTGACTCTGGCCACTTCAGCTAGCCTGCAGGTTCTGGGAGATGGAGGTGAAACTTTGCACAGCACTGAAGACTTTCACTGCTTGACACATTCCTTTCTCAGGTTGCTTGCTATTTGGAAAGTGACAATACAGGTTCTGTTGATGAATGAGCATTTTTAAGTACACTGCCCAAAAATGTGTATCTGGAATAAGGCATTTCAGGATCTCTCTCCTCTAGGGAGTCAAGGAAAAGTCAGAGCTGTACATGTGTGCGTAAAAAACAAAGGCACATTGCAGCACTATGAGACAAAGAAAGGATCTTCCACAATTACAGTTGCCAACAAGGATGACATTGACTTTGGCACTTCTCTGAAGCCTTTCATCTGGGTATACTAGAGAAATGTGCAAGGACAGAATCTTTCAGAAAGGGTTATAGGGAGAAATCAAGAAAATAGAGGGGCAGATGAAAGTATTGTGGGCAATCTTTCTTAGTCATTTGTAAGGCAGGATGATTGTGCATCTTTATCAAACTCTTGGGGTCTTTTTCACAGTGCATCCAAATAGGAACTTTCTGGAGTATTCACCACTATTTTTTGTTCACTGCACAGAGGAAATCAGTCCAAAACATGCACATGCGCACTCACAGTAGTAAAATTGTGAAAGGTATGAGTGCTGTTGAAATATAAATTTCCATTTTTTTTGCTTTTGAGAAGATCCTTCCATGTATCAAGTTCTCTCTACTTCAGATATAAATATGGGCACCAATTGTCTACTGGGAAAGAGCAGGTATCAGGAGAGAATTGGATTAAGGACACTCCATCCCTCCTTTGCTGAGGATGGATATCCTCAAATATCCCATTGCAATACACTAAACCTCTCTTGGCCATGCAACACAGAAGAAGCCAGGTGTAGAGGCACCTGGCTGTACAACTTCAATGATACAAAGAGATTTAGCAGCAATTTTTAATCTCTGTGAATACAGGCTGCAAATGACAGTTTCAGAGATCTGAAGACAGTTCTCCTCATCCTTCCCCCTGCAAAGATTAGCAATGTGAAGAGGACTGCAGTTGGGCGTGGTGTAGCATGAAGAAGCTGCCCAGGTACACAGGGCAGGCAGAGCATCTTTATGGTACAGCTTGCTCAGGTAGCTCCTTCACCGGCTGGCTCAGTCATTTCACATCACGCCTGTGCAGAATCCTTTGCATTTCAGGTTTTGCTTGTCCCTGATTGGGACTGGGGGAGTGATTTTGAGGCTTTACATAGCACTAACACCAAAGTGGATTGCCCAGACCTATTTAGGGAGCCAAAAAATAGACTGTAGATATAAACAATCAGTCCTAGTTTAGTCACCAGAACCACCTCTTTTGCTCACAATAGCTGCCACCAATTCCTTCTTCAATACTATCTACATGGTGTTTAAAATAGATATAAATATCCTTTCACAGAACTTTCATTGCCTTTCCAGACAACTCACCTTGTTTCCTACCTTTGTTTCTGGGTGTTGAGAAACTACAGTTCACCTAGTCTTTCTGCTCATTCGCTGTCATTCTTCCTCATAGCAAAAATGTTGTTTATACCACTTTCTAGAACAGTTTTCTTCATGAAAGAATATGTTTGCTTCTTCCTCTAGAATGCTCACTTGCGGGCAATGCTGATCTTATGCTTCTGTTCTTAATTTCCTGCTCCATGTGCTGCTACACTTAGACTGCCCTGGTGGCAATGTCACTTGACACTTCTAAAACTCAGCTTCAGGTGTTAACTGCTTTCTGATAAATCAAGTTCCAAGCATATTCATAAGCACATCCTAACTGTACATCTGAACTGTGGGATTAATTTCCCTATTGACCAACAATTCACATTTTAAGTACTATGCTGAATACTTTAGTTCTCACTTCACTTTTTGGCACCAGCACTGTGTGTTAGTGGCTGTGAGGTGAAATCTACACTGATAAAGAGGGGGTTCACAAAGGTAGTATCAGAAGCCTGAGTCCTCTGAGCTTTCACAGGACCACAATTTAATACAGGTGAGTTAAAGGTGCTAGTGCAATGAAGCTCTCAGCCCTGGCATGAAATTTATCCATGGTGATTAGGGAAACCCTATCATTTGGACTATGCTGGCACATTAGGCACTTTCTAAAGCTAAATGAATCCCTTATCCCCATATAGCTCCACTCCGTCTGTGAATCTGTTCTGGCCAGCTGCTTGTACTTACTGTCATGCGGTCTGTCCTATTTACGCTTCAGTGTGCTCTGTTCTGTGTAGGAGATTATTTCTCTTCAATGTTAAAGAGTTTTTTGCTCTTGAATTCTCAGTAATGTATTGGTTCCTCCCACACACACACACAGACACGCACACAGACACACACAATCCCAACAAAAATGCAAACCCGATTCCTTCTATGACAAAGACCAAAATTAATAAGAAAGCAGCTTTATTTTCTGTTGGAAAATGCAGAGGGATGTAATATAACAAATTAGGTGGTGACATGTGAGACAAATGACCTAATTAATAGCTCATCATTCCAGGGATTTTGTCAGCATAGTTATTTTCTGTGGAATTTATTAAGGAATTAGCTGGTGTCATCCACAGAAACATCTTGAACAACGAACATTCTACTTTGTAACTGAATTCTCATACAGATACTAAATGGAGATACCTAGACTTAGCAGAAATGACTTTCAGAGGAGTATAATTGCAACCCTGAAAATCAGGCCATTTTCTTATGGACTGCAAGACGATATAAGGCCCTTAAGGTGCATGAGATCTGGAGGAGAGAGTTGCCCACTCTTCCTTTTCCCCCTAAACCAGCTGTGGCCATGCTCAAGTGTTCTTCAGCATGTGAGGATTTTAAGGCATGTTCTCTCTATTCTTCTTCTATTAACAAGAACCTCCTGCCTCTGAGCACTGTCCAGCCTGGGTGAAAGAACAGCATTTGGGAATGGACAGGGTTCTTAATGAAGAGGAGTTTAATATAGAGTTAACAGGCTATTTCTGGGATATCCAGTAAGGGTCATACTCAGCCCCCATTGTATTTTAAGGATAAATGTTCCTGAATCCTTTTAGCCTCATTTAATAATCCAGATGAAACCAATGAGGTCTGAGTATGTCCCACCAGAAATAATTCCTATTCTTACTCCTTATAAGGACAGAGGATGCAAAGGAATAAGAGTGATAGAGTTTCTTCAGTTTGCTGGAGCTTAAACATGTAGATTCAAATTCTCTTGTGAAATTAAAGGCAACTAGGTGCACCAGCACTTTTTGAAATCTCTGTGGCCCTGAAGGTCAAGACCACACAGGTATCTAATTCCATCTGAAGTCAATGGGATTTGAGCATCAGTCTGAAGACCTAAACTTTGGGGAGAATTTTCAAAGGTGCCCAAGGTAACAATTTCCTGTTAATACTGCATATAACCTGACTGATTTCCACAGAAGAGAACATAGGGTTTGCCATCTACTCTTATGAAACACAGGGATTGATTCATTTGTTACAAGCTGAAGACATCTATTAAACCTCTGTTCTCGGTCTGTTTCTCCACCTGCTTATCCGTGTGCCTAAGTCAGTGTTCAAAATTCTTCCCCTGCAGTTGCCAAACATGATTGTATCTGTGTGTGAAAGTACTCATGGAAACAGGAGGCACCTATCAAAAGTTATTCCAGGCATTGCCATTCCAACTGCAAAAAGCTGGTAGCAGTATCAGTCATGAGGTTATTCAGCATCTGGGGTTTTTTTAAAGCACTGGGACTCTAAAAGTCTTTAATCAACATTGAACTCAGAAAACCTATTTCTGACATGAATTCTAACACAGAGAGATGAAAACTCATTCAGCAGCAGCCTTAAATAAAGGAACATGACTAAACAGGAGTACATTCTTATTAGCAACTAGTTGTCTGTCCTACAGAAAGCAGAACATGTTAATATATGTAACCATCAAGACAGACTCCAAAATATTTAAGTTCATGAGCAGAGGTGTTGACAGTTAAATTGAACTTCTGGCAAGCATTTGCAGCTTGTGAGGGAGCAAACAGCAACTCTTCAGCTTTCAAAACATTTACCAAAGATAATAATTACAAAGCCACATAGTTTCAGAATGACTTTCATTTGTCAGGACAGTTAACAGCAGTGAGAAGCAAAGCCAAGAGAAAAGCCAAATGCTAGCAGGAAAATACTGACAAATCACTTGATGTAGAATTGAGCCTTCTAGTAGGACAGGAGAGCACAGGACCTGCCATCTAGTCCCAGCAGGCCCACACTGGATCTGTTACAGTTGTCTGACCTGGGAAGGAACCAGGCTGCATTGGGATACCCAAGAGTGTGGTGCAGCCCGGGGGCAGGAGGACATCCAGTCTGACAGTACCTCTTTCCCTCTTCACCCGTTTCCAAGTCTGAGTGGGTATGGGTGGGACTGCATCAGGTCCAAGCCAACAGACTGAGAACTTGTGCTTCATGATGACAAGGAAAAGAGGGTAGAGGAAGGAGGTTTCTAGGAGTAGATAACAGGGATCAGCACTCCTGTGGGAAGGAAAGGTACTGGGTTATTACCCTCTTCTACTTGGCAGGAGCAGGAAGTTTATCACTCAGTAGATTTGTTCTACCTCTTACCTTGGCATCCCTCTCTAACTTCCTTCTCCAGTTCCCTTCCCTCTGCCCTCTCTGGCCATCCCTCTAGCCTTATTTCTTCTATTCTGTGGCAAAAGTGGCTGTTGGCAGCCAGCTATCCAGAGCAAGAGCACCTCTTAACTAGCCTTTTGTCTGGTTCTCCTTATAGCCACTGAGCCTGCTGAATTTAACACAGGCTCAACAAGCCACCCGGCTCTGCAGGCATGTTTGCAGCAGCTGAACTTACAATACCAGCTCTGGGTGATGCAAATTTGGGATGTTGGTTCATTTGTAAGTGTTTTGCAAAGAGTGATCGCTTACCATCTCTATTAATTTCTGTTCAAAATAAACATTAGAACTAAATGGGGGAGGAGGCAAGTGAACTGATTTAGGTTAAATAACCTATAGCAACCTAAACTGGTTTCAGATACAGTTTAGACTGCCTGAGTTTTATTTTTCAGGTTTTTTCTTTTAAACTCAACTAACCCTGAGCAGTGTTGATGCTCTTCTGCTTTCTGTCTTGGAACAGATCCAGAAACAGCAAAATGCATTGCAGAAGAGGCTATTCGCAGAGGAGGTCTAGGAGTACAGAAATAGGAGAGAGAGAAATTTTACAAGTGAATCTGTTCATATTCATTTTCTGTCCTGATTATGCAGATTAAGAATGTTTCAATAAGCCTGTATTATTTGCAGTCCAGAAGAAGTCAGCCAGGATGCAGACGCTCTTGAGCTCTGTTTATCCACACATAAACAACACAGGCTGCCCATTGGATATTACTCTTGGGAGCAACTCACAGCTATAGCAGCTGCCACCAACTACAGTAGCTGCTCAGCTGGGAAGATTATGACACCATTGACCACTCCAACAGCAAAGGATATCGTGTGTTTGTTGCCTAATATGCAACTCAGAAAAGAGAATGCAAAAATCTAGTCTTGCAGTGAAGCGACTTCAGTGTATCTCAGCAGACATAGGGTGAGGACAAAACTGCCACCAGATACGCTAGTCCAGTGCTTTCCATGTGGATGAGCTTCAAATGGAGATTTCTGAGCATCGACAAATTGTAGCAGCTTACATAAAATCACAGTGTTGCCATGATTTGGCAATATCAGCAGAAAGATGCTGAGGTGTTATCATAGTACTTTCCTTTTCACACTTCAGTAAGTAGTTGAAAGAAACATTTAACCATCCAATCTCCATACTGTTATTCCTTCCTAACGTTTCTGGAAGTGATTCTGCAGATAGATGATACCAGTATTGTGCTGGAGCGAGGTAGAAATTCATCTGGTAATTGTCTGTCCTTAAAAAAACAAACAAACAAAAAAACCCAACAGAAAAACCCCACAAAAAAACTCTAAAAACCAAAGACCCAAAATCCAAAAATGTTTCAGCTTGCAGAGAATACCTGGCTTCAGAGGAACCATGAACATAGTCAGACACTTGGTTCATTGAACAGATGTTAAGAATCATAAGGCAACTACAACTCTTTTAACTCAGCCTTTTTGTGTTGAAAGCATTGTGGCATCTACAGAATTATTTATTATGGACTTCTGTAGGTACAATGCAATATGTGTTGCTTCTGCTGTGTCTCCTGCGAAGTGCCATCCTGAGCACCTGTAGGCACATGGAACAACACATCAGATACAGTCAGATCAACTCTCCTAGGGTAGTTCCTAAACTTGAGATATTTTCTAAGACAACACTCAGCAGTCCTGCAGATCTCATTTTATCCACAGAAGTCCACAGTTATGAACAGTCAAATCTGTCTTTAAAAAAGAAGGAGAAAAAAAAGAAAGTCCATTTGTTCCCCAGTCATGGATTCCTGAATGTGTACTGAGGCCTTGATTGTTTGGGACTGGTCAAAGGTGATGGTGACAATAATGACAATATTCTGGAGAAGCAATCATTAATTTGTAATGGGGGCTGTTCTTTCAGACACATATTTTTTGTAGCAGAAGAGTGGGTAAAAGTTATCAACATCCTTGGCCCATATCAGCAAAATGAGTACTTTTTTGAAGCCTATCATTGACCAGATGAGTTTGGACCAAAGTCCGAAAAACTCAACTGAAAACCTGGATCATTTTTTTTGATTTTACTACATTTAACAATTACTTCAGTTTTACTTTGTGTAAACCTTTTGCAAATGGAGGGGAGCATATCTGCACAAAAATACAGGGAAGCAAGCTCTACACACCAAAAACTCTGTACTTGGCGTAGCATGGAAAGATGCATTTTAAATACTGGACTCCATCACATCTTCCACATATTCATATCATTTTCTATATCATTCTGTCTGTTCCCACAGCAACTGCTTCCCCTCCTTAACCAATCTCACCAAACTCTTGCCTCTGGAGCTAATCCTGCTGTCTTCACTCACCCAGATAGTAATAACCCAGCACTGCATGATCAGCTATCTTCTGCCTCACTCACAAGACCCTGTGGCTTTCTCACCCACACAAGGAAACTGCAGGGTTTAGGGCAGCCAAGTGACCATCCAGGCAACTCCCATGCAGACAGCAGCTAGGATGCCAAGCCCCCTTCTGTTAATGTGCTGGGAGAACCAATGTCAGACGAGTTCCACAGGGCACATTCGAGCTACATCTGAGCTTCCTTTCACGGGTTTGTTGTCTGTGTGACTGATGAGCCTGGTATCAAGGCAACTTTGGAGCTGCCCCTAGCACGCAGTGGGGATCCACCCTCAGGGCTTGGTGATCCTTCTCTTCTAATTATTTCTAGAGAATTACACAGATGAATTGTACAGGCGTGATAAGACTTACCATGGATTTAAGGAGTACTTGCAAGTGTCATGGGAAAGCTGTGGGAAACTACATTTTGCTGAAAATATATGCTGCAGGAATGGATTCTTTCCTTGAAGGGATCTAAAAATGCTCCTTGTCACTATAATCTAGTTGTGCAAACCTTCTGCATATGTGATTAGAGGACTGTATACATGGAAGGCTCAGGACTAGTGTTGCCAAAGTCACATGGTGATTATAATATATGACCTATGTATTCTATTTTTGTCCCACATCACTGTAACAATGAATTAAAAGTGTTTTTCCCCTTTCTCTCTTTCTTTTTCTCCCCTAATTCTCACGCCATCCTGATGTCTTCATGCATGAAGACTGGAATAGTTTTTTCTTTTCAACTTCATGTCATGATGACATCAGGATTGGGACTCCAGGCTCACACTGAAATAACTAATGCTATTTGCATTTCACATTCTAACAGCTTCATAACAAGATCTCTGTAGACTTGCACTGAAATTGTTTTCCCACTGAAGTCTTACAACATGGCAGCAATATAATGACATTTTAATGGGATCCCTATAGACTTGCTGTGAAATTGTCAAGAGAAAACAGTGGTGATGTTAATTCAATTGGGAACTAACACTGTTAAAATCAAATATGAAAAGTAATTGCTCTGTTAGAAGAGTCACACAAATTTAGGCACTGATCCTGTGAAGATCTATGCATGTGCATAATTTTGCTCTCTGAACCAATACCCTTGAAATCTACTTCTCCGGGGAATGAAGTTAAGACCTTGAAGAAACCAATTCATTGTATCTTATGTCTTTGTAAACAAAATGGTTAACGCAAAGGCAACAATCAAAGTGCCTTAACTGTGATGTTTCCTGTGAATGTCTGTGCAGATGCTAAGCAGAAGTTACCTGAAAAGCTTGGTGCTTGATATCATATGTCCTCTAAGTGTACATAAATAGAGTAACAGTTGCTTAGCTGGTAAAGCCCTTGGGTAAAACCATATTTATAATGAAGCTACTAGGAATTGCATTGTTGACTGTAGCAGTGCTATCTTGCCATTCCAGTATCACGTTGCTGCAGATCCCAAAAGCTCAAATGCACACCTGCTTTGGAGGCTAAACTTACAGAGAGGAAGGCTGTTCTTTTTAATCCTTGTGTTTTGCTGAGATATAAGAATGTATTTGAGTGGAGATTTTCTCTTTTATTTCTGGTGCAATGAGAAAGAGAAAATTGCTTAAAAAAATTCTCATGCCATCATCTGAGTGTCAAGCTTTGGAGTATTTCAAACTTCAAGAGACTGCTGGAGTAGGCAATGCCACCTGACTGTGGAAGACAGAGTGAATGTTCTGAGCTTAGTCCCTTGCCTATAAAAATGTACGTAAGAATTACATTAACATCTACTGTCAGTTTTTCAGTTTGTCATAAAATAGTCAGGGCATAGCCAAAAATAAGCCCAGCTGATCAAAAGTACCTAAAAATGCTATGTCCAACATACTGAGCATTATCCAGAAATAAAGTGGTCTTTATAGGGGATAGTTCTGAGAGCAGTTCCTCATAAGCAGAGCCATGTGTCAGGAGGAGGTAAGAAGATCGATACGGAAAACAAACCATTAGCAATGATAAATTATTCCCTTTCTCTCAAGAGAAGCCTAGAATCATTGATCTGTCATGGAATCCATGCAGATCTACTTCTCAGATGAACAAAAGGCTGAACAATAGAGTCCTGATAGGTGGCCTTATAACTCAGGAAATTAGTGCAGGGCTGCTGGGTGAGCTTGGGCTAGAGTTTCAGCCTGCCATCATGGCATGAAATCAAATCAGAACTTTCATTATCAACTTCAGCAGAAGCAGAAGAAGTTCTTATGTCTGATAAAACCAAAACCAGGGACTGAGTTATTAAGGAGAGAAAACAGAGTCAACAAAACAGAAAATATAATTATGTCTGTGTTTGGATTCATCTCAAATATTGCATACATTTCTGGTGTTTCATACAAAACCAAAAGGATGTAATTTATAAAAAAAAAAGATGGAAAGTGAAAAAGTTTGATAAGAAGTAGGAAATTATTTCTGTTTAAGGAGAAATTGAAAAGACCCTTAGTTTGCATCAAGGACTGTAAAAAGATGGAGGGCATAAAGAAGGCATAGTCAATATTTCTAACATTACAAGGACATGGAGACATACAATGAACATAAATCTAAGACCAAGTGAAGCAAATCCCTTTTTTCACACAACACGAAACTAAATTGAGGAACTCATTGATGCAGGATATGGTAGATATCAAAAACCTAAAGACAATCTGAAAAGGATTATATGCCCTAGGTAGAATAGGTCTACTGGTTGGTTTTAAAAATTATGATCTGGATGCAACACTGAGCTCACAAATTCCCTCATCCAGAGTTGGGTAGATAAACAAGGCAGAGGGGCAATATGGACCTGCTGTCATTTCTACCCTCTGAAGTATTCATTGGAGTTCCTACCATGGGACTTAACTAGATGCTCTTGGCTGTGATGGGAATGAGGGCAGCTGAAGTACTACAGCATTGTGATACAAGTCAGCAGTCTCTCAGCACTGAACAAGTTGACTCCTTGTCAAATCACTGCTCCATCCAGCACCTCTGTCAAGTCTACCTGAATAATGAGGACTTCAGAAAGCAGAAAATGTGACTGACATCAGGCTGACACCCATGTACTCTTCCCATGGTCTGGGACCATCCTGATGTGGCAGAGAGATGCACCCTACAGTGTTTGCTTTGTGAAAGAGACATTCAAGTAGAAGGTTTGGCAGTCCACTACTCTTTCCCAGTCACTATGTTCTTTGCAGACTAGATATTTAAGTGCACCATGCCAGAGCTTACCTAATGGATTCTGAATTGTCATTTTAATTTTCAGAAATCATGTAATATTATTTAGAAGAGCTATTTGCTTTTTGGCTTTGTTTTAGTGCTAGGAACAAAACCAGACAGTAAAGCCAGCCATGTCTCCCCTCAGACCACTCCTGAAATGCCTAAAGATGATCACATCCGACTAGCTCAGCTGTGCTGGAACTCCTGGCCAAAGAGATCTATTTATTATAGGGTGTGATTGTCAAGTTACTTATTCCAGTGGCTCCACTGTTGCAGTGTGGAAAAACTGGGTGGTCCTTGAGTCCATGGTGAGTGCTCTGCACCTGGGGCTGCAGAAAGTATTAGGAAGTAAAGCATACACAGGGCTGGCTTGATGGACTGTGACCAGTTGGTCCAGCGTTGTGGGAACCACCGAATGAGCTGTAATCCTTAAGGGGCCAGAGTCCGTTCTCATGTATTCAAAAAGAGACCCATAATTATAACAGCTGAAACCAGATCAGGCACCAGAGCTGGACAAGGGACAAAACATTAAGTTGTTTCATTTCATTCTGACCTCTTTTTATGGCAATAACTGCTAAAAGGAAAACAAATGTTCGTAGAGTTCTTCTTTGTTCTGCCTTTACATGTGGAGCACACAAGGGGCCTTTTCATGCAGAAAAATGCATAAATCACTCCCCTAGTTTTACTTATGGGAATGCAGCATTTTCATATTAGAGAAATACAGCCAGTAACGAGATGCACAGACATCCGACAAAAAAGAATAAGGATTTCAGAAAAAATAAAGGAGATACGATTTAGATGTTATCCAAAATGAAGTAGGAAGCTCACAAGGAAATGTGATTACAGGAATTATGTGGAGAAAGCATTTCATGTATGTATACAGGGCCAGACTCCCAGCAGCTCTAAGCAGATATAACTTATTCACTTTCAAAGAAAAGACTGCAAGAAGTCAGTTCTGTGATTGTCTTGGGATCATTTAATTACTGGCTGCTTCTATGCCTCTGTTCTTCCTTTTCTTAAGTGCATCTTTACTCATCAAAAAAATTTTTTATTGCTTTTTACACAGTCAGTTTCAGTTGGATCAGTTAATGATCAGACACCTTGGGTGATGCAAAACCACTAATGATGATGCAAAAACACTAATGCTGATGTAGAAAGGAAGGTGGAACACCTGGAAACAGGGAGAGAGAAGGTGGAAGCAGACCACAGCTAAACCAATATTACAAGGGCCTTCCAATATTCAGCAGAGATACAGTGCTTTAGAGCAAGAAACCAACCACAGGAAAAGATCAAAGCAAATGATCTTAAGGTACAATCAAAATAGTATGATAATGTAACATCATATCTGTATCATCCCAATGAAGAGAACTAGACGTTTGCTTCCAATCAGACATCAGCTATGTCAGACATTGTAGGTCTGCAATGAATGACTGCAGAGCAAATCTTCATGTACATGATTTTTGTTCCAAATACTTTGAAAGCAGTTTTGTTATAGCTGATCAAAACATAAAACTTACATTAATAGAAGTAAGCTGTGCTTGTTTCAAAGGGGGATTAAAGTTTTTTTTTCAGAATCAGTAAAATACCAGTATGTTAGAAAGAACAATATTTGTAATAAGCTTTCAGTTTGTTAAAACAAATACTATAAAACGTGATTATATAGTAAGAAAGTATATATAATGTGATGTTGTAGAAAAAAAGGCTTTAAAAGCAGCTCATATTTCACTAAACAATTGCTAGAAATGCTAGGCTTGCTGGAAATCGTTCCAGCTTCACTAATCAATGAGGAAGCTAAAAAATGATAATTTCTGGTAGATTACACCCACTAAGACTCTCTCACAGCACTATGTTGTCAACAGACTGTAACCTTTAAGTATTTATTGTAAATCTTTTAGGAAGGAATTATGGTTTTGTGTAGTATAGATCTATGATAAAGTTGTTTAAAAACTACTGTACAACAAAACTGCCACCATGGCATCTTAGCAGAGGATTTATAAATAAGCATGTTACAAAATAAACATATGTCTTTTGTTTTCCCTCACTAAGGCTCATGCAGCACATTGGGTATACAAATAAAAGAGAAGCATTTTCTAAAAAGGATAGTAGATTCTTCATACGTAGTGAACTACTTATGAGTGCCAAATTTTCATATGGACATTTTCATCACAGAATCTATTTGGGAAAATTCTTCAGGAGCATTTGTGAATGCCCTTTCTCCAAAGGGTTAAGCCTCTAGGTCCTGCCTATTCTACACCTTTTTACTAGTTGATAGCATGTCTGAGTTGCAATGTGTTATGTTCTCATATCTACACAGTTAAGACTCATGAAATAACTACATCAGACAGTTACGGTTTGCCTCTGCCAAAGACCTGAAGTGGTACTTTGATTATTTCCTTTAGGCAGGCTGTAACCCTTATTTCCTCAAGAAGAACAATCTATCCACTGTGTCTATCTGGTAAACATTTTGACTGGTCCTTCAGTGCTCTAGTTCTCCCAGATGCAGTAAAATATACCAGAAGAAAAATTTTCTGTAAATAGTGTGTGTAGACACCCTTTGGAGAAGAGTACCAAGGGACTTACCCAGATTTCTCTGGAAGGCTCTGATACTAACATGGCAAGGAGAAGAGCAGTGTAGACTCATCTCCTGGTAATTTATTTTGTTATGCTGTAAAACAGACCAGTGTATGAAAACATAGATGACATCATTGTCCATGCCACTGAACCTCTAAGTGAGATGCATCTCTGCAGGGGCTACGTGTGTGTCCTCTATGTGTCAGCTGTACAGTCCTGCAAATATCTTGAAGATCATATTGCTCCCAAGACCTAACTTCCTGTCTGTATATTTGCTCTATGGACATAGATGCTTTTAAATTCTTTCTGCCCCCTAGAGAGGTACCAGAGGGGTCTCTTTGGGGAATGTTAACTATCTTTGCCCAGTGTCTATCACTTAACATTCTCAAAAAACCTTGGAGGTGACCAGACCAATCTGCATTGAGTCTGCAGGACAAACTGTGCTGCAAATTAAACCATGTTTCACTATTCCATAGGGAAGAACAAGCTATTACTTCCAAGAGATGGGGTTTAAGTTTTATATGAGTTGCTCATCAACCTTACCTGCTCCTGAGAATAAACTGTGTAAATGGCTTACTTATCTGATTGGATGTCCTGTACGGACACCACTTGGAAGGTTGAAGATACTCAGGGTGGCTGTTGTGTAAAAAGAGGAACATGAGAAAGAAAGCCGTGGTCTGGCCTTAATATTTTTGGAAGATAGTCATATCTGACTGCAAAGAATTGAATAGAAAATCTTATAGTCTGAGTAAGCCCTAAAATAAAACAAACATATTCCAGAGGCACAGAGGAGAAGCGAAAAGCACTACTGTATAAAGGATGATTTGCATTCAGATTCAATTACTATTCCAACCAGTATGTGGCATCCCACCTCATAATGGCAGTCCTAAAGATTTAAAATAAGTTTACCATCAAATAATACACCAAAGCTTTCATGCAAACCTGTATTTGATTCAAATTACTCATGCTGTGGTAGCTTGAACATGCATCCTTCTGTATATGGGCTTGATCAAAACTGGCAGGCAAAACACAAAGAGCAGTGTCAATTAAACTCTATGGGAGAAGAGGAATGTATCAAACATAAACGAGAAGTAGCAGTATGTCAGGGATTCTTGCCATCTATTGTTTGATGTGATGGTTGATGTGCAGTTCAGATGGACACTTCACCCATGAAGTGATCCTGTAATCAGATGCAGGAAATGCATCATTTGCAGGCCTCATGTCTGCTCTCCCTCAGGATAAAGCACTCTGGGAAAGCATGGTTTAAATAATGATGGATGACACTTGCTGAAGCCAAATCTTGTTGTTTGTAAGCCTTCTCCATTCCTAGGAAAGGAAAATCTCTGCAGATGTCACAGGCAGATACCTCAGTGAGGCAAACACTGTGATTTTAATGCAATCTAAAGGAATGTTTACTCACCATATCCATAGATCAGTTTGGCTAAGAACTGTAACTCACTTTTTTTCTTACAGTTACCTGGTGGGATGGAAGAAAGTTGACATCTGGACACTTGCACATGTGTCTTCAAATCACCTTTTAACATGTAAGCAGGGAGCTACTGATCCACTGGGTTTGCAACCAAGTGCATGGTACTACACTTATAGTAGAGGTAAATCACTGTTCTCCAGCAGATATCAGGGAGTCATGACTCCCTAGGGGCACTCACTTGTGCATTTCATACAACAAAAAATAACAGCCATGCATTTTTCTGAATAGGGGAGTAAGTGCTGCAGACTTTAATACATGGAAAATATCTGTGCACAAATACATATTTGTATGTTTATATATATGTGCACATACACGTTTTCCTACTATGAAAACAACTGACTGCTTTAATAAACTGCTTTCATTCTGAGATCATAATCACTCTTGCATGCATATGTGCACACACACAAAGGGATGGAGACAACTGCATCTCTAAATAGAAACGTACACGTTCTGGCTGTTTTTGGCTTTGCTTTTCTCTCCAGGCCTTCCAGGCAAATGGCAGCAAGGCTCTGACTCTTTCCAAGCAATCCTCCTGAGGCTTGTTTGCCTGAGTTCAGGCCTTTCACAGGGAGCACACTGAGCTAAGCTACCTAAAAATCTGCCCTGCATCCTTTCTGGCATCCCTGCTGGGTTTGTGAGCAAGATTATGTTACCTTCTTGAGGTAGACTTAAGAGTTATGTCATGTATTTAAGGGATATCAATAGTGCATGTGAGGTGTGCACACTCCTGCAAGCAAAAGGATTGCATAGTGACATGGAAAGTGATAGGAAGCACCAGGCTCAGGTTTCCTCAGCCCCAGTGAGCAGTTTAACAAGGCTTCATGATGCATGTCTCCTCTCCTGCCATGCCCGTAGGACATGCTGTGTGTCTTTATTCCTTGTGCGTACTATATCGCCTCATCTGTAATTATAAATATATGTTTAGTGTCACTTCAAAGCCTCCCCTTGACAGGGGTGTTCCCTTTTCAGGGATTTTGAATCTCTAACATTCTTTCTTCAGAAACTCTGAAGAGGGGTGTGATAGCCTCCTGCTGACAGTTACCTGTGTTCAAAGGGACTGTCAAAGAAAGCCCATCGCAATGCAGGGAGAAAATTGACTTTGTGTCACCCATTGAATACGCATTGGCTTCTATAACAAGAGACCATTTTCTATGCTTGGCTGTTTTTAATCGGGAAGGTATTTATTGATGGGTATGGAGAGTGGTCTGTAAGACATGAAAAGGTTAGTAGTAGTTTAGACCTTCCATCAGGCATATTTGAGGAACAAAAACCCCCTTCTCCTAGCTGCGCTTGTTCATTACATATGTCTTATACAGTCCAGAAACGTAAGCTGGAACTTGTCTAACCCATTTATTTCTTTTGTGGCATTTTCCTGCAAACTGGCCACTTTTTTTTAGAAGTATCCATCTGTCAGTTTATTATATTATTATATTACAGTACCATCTAGAGGTCCCAAATGGGATCAGGGCTTTGCATGGTAGGTGTAGCATGCAGTTGTTATCTGGGTGAAAAAGTATATAACCTGATTAGAATTAAAAAATAATTACAGTTCCTATCTCATAAATAACACAACTGACCCTATTGTACAAATTTTGCATATGGTAAGATTCATACAGTCAGTCTATGAATACAGACCTGCCAGGTCATTTTCAATAAGACTGTACTGTTTTTAAAAACAACCCATTGCCCTATATAGATTCCACCAGGAATCTACTGGATTTTTGGCTGTCTGGCAGCCATGAAGAACTCCCAGACAAAAAGGCAGTTGTGCAGATCAGCACCTCTCAGGCACATCCAGTTACTTCCTTTGGACTGGCCAAGAGGTATGGAAATAAGAGACAGAGCTGAGATGTGACGAAGGTCTGCTGAGAGTTAATCACAAGGCTCTCCTGGTGCCTTACTGTTCACTGGTCATGAAAATGAGAAAAACATTGACTGGCAAACTTTCATCCTCTTTTTAAGGGATTCATATTTCTGAAAGACTTTTCATCACTTAGGATTTATGAAGATATTTCTGAGAGGGTAAGTTTCCAGACCTTTAGCCCCTGACTTAAAGAAAGTCTTTTTATAAACTTGCTATGAAAATCTCACAGTGTAATGTCACTGAGGGCAGCAGTACTATAAACCTGAATTCATGGCAAATTTGGACTATGATTTAGAATTACCATATGGAGATAGAATCCATAAGCAATTTGAAATATCTTTACTCGGACAGGTTGAGCATTATCCTCCCAGAAGGCAACAAGGCAGTAGTTGATCCTGATGAACGTAAAAGAATACAATAAATTTGCACAAATTAACAGATCCAAATCATCTAATTTAGGCACAACGCTTAACTACAAGCCCCTTTAGCTACAGGAAGAAGACCTGGTGTGCCTAAATGAGTCAGATAGACCAAATGTGCAGTTAGTAAATGGAGGCAGGAGTCTCTGAATGGCAATCCAGAAAGCTGGTGTGTTGTGTGGTGTAGTGGGAATTATGAAGAACCAAATTACAAAACATGCTGGATACATGACAGCAAAATATCTGAAAACTCTTCCTGCTTCAGGACAGCAAATGCTTTCTTTCACCTGGGAATTAGAATGCTTTGCTGAGATTATTGGTGAAGAGGTATGTCAGTACTTTAAAAAAAAAAAAAAGTACAGAAATCATTAAATCTTAGTGTTAGGGCATGTGCATAGAAAGCAAAACATCCCTAGGATATTACCAAAATGAAGAATCATGACTCTACATTCTGGAATCTACCTCCCGTCTGTCAGGCATTCATACCAGTGCCACATTCCTCCCTTTTCCTTCTGAGAAGTTAGCATGCTTCATGGCTGGGAATGCGAAGTCACAAGGCCAGAAAGAATGGCAAGGAAGGACAGTCCTGCACAAAAGGAAGAATGCTCAGCTGGGAGGACAAAGCCTTATCCTGCCCCTTGCTCCTTCCTGTCCCTTTCTTTCTTGCCCGTTTTTCTACTCTGTTAGCATATACAGAGTCTGACAGGGTGCTTTGATGCACAGCATGCAGGTGTCCTGACACTTGGTATTGCCTGGTATTACCTGAATCTAGCAAGAACTGTGAACGTTCAGCTCTTCTGCTATAAGACACTTGCATATTAAACCTTCCTGTCTTGACCAAGCAAAAGTATTTTCTGTAGTTCTTTTGTAAATGAGAGTGCTTTGTAACCTGGGATCTACTAAATTGGTTACATTTAATTTAATTTCTGTGTATCTACTAATAAGGTGTCCAAGAACTCTTACATGACTCTGATCAGCCATCATTCATCTGTTAAGTATGTCAGGAAATCTGTTACCCTGCTATTGCACATCAGGGCCATCTACTGAGAGTCACTATATTGGCATATATTTAAGGAATGTTGCATAGCTACATGACCACTCTTTCCTCTGGACTGGGATGAGCTCTGAGAGCGTGGAACGAAGAGGGCAGGGAATGCCAGCACGAGAGACGAGAAATGACAACAGATCCTCCATGCTGCACCCAGCTCTGATCTCATAAGATCTGTGCAAAACTTGTGTGAGCTTTGTTGTTAAAAGGTGTGGGTTTTTTTCTAAAGAGAGCTGGGAAGGAAGATGCCAAGGTGAAATCTCATAGGAAGTCTGACAATTAAGGCTTCAGAAATGAAACAATGAACTAAAAAATATTAGATGCTGTGATTAAACTTTTATAGTAAATGAGGTTGATCTGGAGGAAAGTAATCCCTTACAGTTCCTATGGCTCAACAACACAGATACAGTATTTTGATACATCTATCTTTAATGAGAGAAGAGTGGTGCTGGACAATCATGATATTTGTGACTCTGGACTTAAGGGTAGCTGGGCTACAGTGCAGTTGGCTCTATTCAAATTGCCTATAAGAGCAAATTCCAGTAGCTGGCTTTGTGCCATTCTACCTGTCCCAGTGGAAGCTAAATATTGTGTTGTATGACTGACCTACATATCATTACAGAAGAGAAATGTTCCCTGCTGCAGTTTCTGCCAAGTGCTATAGAGCTGTGATTGGACAGATGAATGATGGCAAATGCGCTCCTAATAAAGCCAATGCCATTAAGATAGAAAATGAGGCTGCTGTCATGTATGAGTGGTGGCAGAAGCATTTCTAGCTTAACAAGGTCTGACAAGACCTCCTCAACATGCTCAAATGAAATCAATGTCAACACCTAATCAGTTAAGCAGGTAATGGATTATTTAAAAAAAAATTTAAACTGTAGCTGCATTAGCTCATTTAGAAAGAAGGAACACATGACGCCGACAGATAATGTAATATATTTTAACGGTTGTCACATTCACCAGGTTCAAGGAGAAGCAGCTTTAACCTGAAGAGCTGAGATGTGTACAGCAGCACAGTGGAAGAATGTAGGGCACGTCATGAACCTATGGACAAAGGAATTTGCAAGCTTTATCAGTCACTGCCTGGGTTTGCATAACAGGTCAGCTCAATGAAATATGTATGAACAGCATCTGTTTCTGCTTTTAAGATCACAGCATGCAATGTGAACCATCACCCACTGGATAGAAACTGGGTGATAGGAAGAGAATCCAGCATTTTAATGAGCAACAGAGAAAGTATTTGCTGTCATTGCTGTGAAGCTAGGGAAAGAAGCTGAAAGGAGTGTGGACAAATGGCCTGAACTTGAGTGGCCTTAGACTCTCATGAGTTAACTAGAGAAGTTAGAATCTTAGCTAACAATCTTAGATAGGGACTTGATAGCACTCCTACACATGCATGGTTACTACAATGGAATAGAATAAATCCCTTGCCTTGGGGTCTCGTCATTACTTAGCCCAGAGAAGTGAGACAGGTATTTACAAGGTACAAGAACATATGAGGGTTCTTACTTCTCTCTCTGCAGTACCTGCAAAGTGCCAGTGTCCAGGCCAGGCCAGCAGATGGCTTATGTTGATACAGTTGATATAGTGTGCTTATTTCTCTCTTCCTAAGAAAAAAATGCTTGAGGAAACAGCCCTGACAGTCACCACCTAGCTAGACGAGCTGGTGATGCTTCTCACCTGAGAAATCTGGCAATGTTCTGCACTGAACTGCATTCAGTTCCTGATCCTTTCTTCACGCCCTGTCCCAAGGCTGCCACTGTCTTTCCTCTCCAATTCCCATCACTGCAGTGCCAGCAACAAGTCTTTTCCCCCAGTGCTCCCCACCGCCTCTGTTATAGCTATCTCGTGTCTCATCACAGGACCAGAAAACTTATGGCTGTGCCCTCCCTTTGGTTTAAAGGTGGAGTAGCTCCAAGGTGATTCAATAGATAAACACAGAACTGGAGGAGTTGAAATGAGAACAACTGGAGCCCTTTTAACTTTTTTTTTTTTTTCTTGCTGCTGCTACTGAGACCCACTGGAGACACACTGGGAGGGTGAAATGTGCAAGCCTGAGGCCTTCACGGGTGAGTTCCCCCACAGTTGTTAATCTGATATGTGTAAGTCATACAGGGACCAAATGTTTGGAACTTCGAGTGTCATAAAATATCACTATATATATATAAAAGGTGGGTTTTATTAAGCGGGAGAATGGGAATCCAAAATACCGCTGATAACCAGTTCCCAGCCGTCTGTCTTATTAGCGCCTGTACCAGCTCTTTGCAAACCGATGAGATACGCCCCTCTTTCCCCCGACAGTGTCCAAAGCAGGGCCAGTCGCCCGCCGGTGGCCCCGTCTCGGGATGCGGCTGCTCCTCCGACCGTGGCCAGCAGGTGTCGCCGCGGGCTCAGCCTGCGCCAGCCCCGCCGCGGGGACCGGCCCCGCGGGTGTCACCGTGGGAAAGGACCCCGCGGGTGTCGCCGTGGGAAAGGACCCTGTGGGTGTCACCGTGGGAACCGGCCCCCGCGGGTCCCACCGTGCAGCGGGCGCGGACCCCGACCCTGCTGGGGAGCTGCTCCGCAGGTGGCCAGGCTAAGATGGATTTGGAGACTGATGGCCCTCGCTGGCGTGCGTGGAGAAGTGGGAAGGGGGCTGAAATCTGGCGTTAGGTGGCACAGCCCCCTACCTCTGACAGCGTGGTGTGGGTGTCACACCAGCAAAGAAGCAAAGGAAAGAGACACATAAGATATTGAGCAGTCTGACCTGTAACCGTGGTGAGTGGACTGTTATATTTATGGAAGCTGAAGAAATTAAATGGTTTTTGGGCAGATGATAGAGAGTGAAGGAAGTGCCAACAAGTAGGTGCTAGAGGAGAAGAAATTAGCTCTTGGTGTAAGTGATGAACATTCTGTTGTAACATGAAGTTCAGAAGCTTGAACCAAATTAAAGGTTTGGTTTTCTTTGCTTTTGATGCCTAGATTTCAGAGGTGTTGAGATCCATCCAAACCCTCTGCAGGTGTCCTGCTTCTCATGAACACTTCTCCCTTCCTTCTAACCAGTGATTCCTGATTACCTCAGATGGATTAGGTCTTCAAAGTGAGAGAAAAGGTACTCATCATATATCAGAGCTCACCACTTTGTGAGCTGTCCAAACTACCATGCTCACCACCTCATAATTCTACGATGGTGCTGCCTGTATTTTTAAAGCTCGTGCTTGCAGCTAAAAGAGGTGAGCCCTACTCTGTTTACTGTCTTTGCCTTCTTTATGTCACGTGGCTAAATGGGGAACACTCCACTCATTACCAATCCAGAAGCTGTGCTATTCTGGTTTTTTGAGTTCCCCACTTCCTCAAGAAAGTTATCTCCTTCCCTTTTGTGGAATGGTGTCTGGAGGGCTTCTTGCAGCCTACTCTAAATGGGATATTAAGAACCATTCCATTTTGAAATCAGTACATTAAGAGATAAACCACCAATGTTGGGAGCAATGGGATGGGATATCAAACAAAATAAAAGTATTTAATACAGATCTCATCAAGAATTAGTTTCCCTTCTTTCCCCAGGAAGCTGGCATTTCTTGATTAGGTGATTCTCTATTTTCATATTGAAAAAAAATATTTTTGTTGTGAATTCCTCTTAGTTTTTACCAGAACAGGAGTTTTCCACCTCTAGGTTGCCTTTCTGACTATATACAACCTGCCATGGATATGTATCCAACCCAAACCTTGTCCTAGAAGCTCCAAGGGTCTTGTCCCTGAAATGACATTAGTCATATGAGGTGAAAATGCTGAAATCCTCTAAGAAAAACAATGACCAGAGTGGTCCATGGCAAGACAATTCATTTTCCTATGTAATCACAAAATTGGATGTTAAAACAGGTACGTTAACTGTATATGAATTTTATTAGATTGTTCCATAGTAAAATCTTACCTGGAAATTAATTTTAAATTCCTGAGAGCATTCATGAAGTTGGAAAGGTGCCTGAATGGTTCTGAAAAAAAGCATCAAGGTTATTGGTAGTGTAGCCAATCAAGAAAGAAATATTTAGTGAGAGCAGTAATTTACATCATCTTTGACATCTTCATTAACAATCAAAGGAAATACAATACATATCACAGACATTTTCAAGTGACCCTGGATTAGGAAATATTGCTGAATTGAGAACGAAGCAAAGGAATCCAGAGACAATAAAATATGGGTAGAAATTATGTTTGAGAATATGAATATTTGTTTGAATATGACTTTGGTGAGAAAAGTACAACATGTCTATGGAAAGTAATTAATGGATAGTAAAAGTCAGGCAAGTTAGTGAATGTCAGAGTGGATATCCACCTTCACTACAATGCTGTGTCATCTAAGGTATGGTAACTCATCTACATGTTTGTTTATGTCATATAGTTGCAACAACTCTCATGTGGTCCCACTCCACTGCCATGTTATGCTAAACTGAGGACAGTATTATTTGAACAGTAGGAACAAATGGGCAAAACTTTGGGGAAGATCAACAGAATCAATCTGAGATTTAACAAAAAATTGATAGATATGTATATGTAAAACACTGCATAAAACATAGGATGTATTTTAGGGGATTTATCCTTTGGCAGGGACAAATCAGGATGTGTGTCTTTTCCCTAGTAAAGGCATAGAACTGTAAAATATCATCCTGTATGCATAGAGCAGACACCTAGACATTTCTAAAGACATTGCCAACAATACTCACAATCCAAGCATTGGACACTATTTTTTCTATAGCTCATTATGGGTGCCTCCTGTCTAATTCTGGACGTGGACTGTTCTGTCACTGATGACACTGAAAGGTAAAGTAAAAGCTTAAAACAGGGGACTTTAATCTGTGAATTCCATGCAACAAAATGAGAGTGGCAAAACAGTATTGCTCCTGAAGCCCATATTTATCTCCAAGAGAAATAAGGCTATCGGTAGGTGAAAGGAAATGAGCACCTTTTAGAGACCATGTACATCCCCTGCAAGATTTTGTCATCACAGAAACAGTAATTGACTGACAGTATTTTGCCAGTGAAACTCTGCCACAGTCACCATTTCCTTGGTGATGTTACTGGGAATTCTGGGAGAATGGCTCTGATGAAATGCTCACTGTACACTGCGTTATGTCCTATGAGATCACTAAACCTACACTGTTACTGTACTTTGATAGAAAATGCTGATGCTAGTGAAAGGTAAAATACAGGTTTATGGCTTTGCAGTGTGAGAAAACAAAGCAGTGTAATCAATAGTAGCATTCTTCAGAGGTCACAGTAACACCAGTCTCAGTGGAAGAAGCTACACTTCTCAGGTAAAGGAGGCTAGACTTTGTGCAGGACATGATAAAATGTGTCAGTGACAGTTCCACCTGTGTTTCTCAGGAAATTTATAAGGTCCTTTTGGCTGGGAGTTTTGATCTACAAATGAGTCTTAAAAGGTGTTTGAGTTAACATTGGGCTGTCAGTAGTTTGGATTTTCAGGCTTGTTAGCCAGTTTCCTGTCCCAGATTGCTCACCTGTAAGATGCTCATGCTGCTTTTACTTACAGTTGCTTGTAGCTGTACCAGTATCCTCAAGCATACAGGTCATGCTGGGTGTTCCTTCTGCTGATGTTCACGCTGTAATGGACAGTCAAATTAGCAAACTTGTCTGTTTTGAGGCGTTGGGTGTGGGTTCCGAGTAATACATTGTCCTTTTTTTTTTTTTTTTTTTAAAAAAAAAAAAAAGGCATTGTCATTTAGATCCCTGGATCTGGTTAATAAAATCACCAAACCTCTGCATTGACAAATCCACCATTTCAGCACAACCACAGATGAAAAGCAACATTGCCCTCTGCCCCCTATTTAAATTGGTTAAAACTTATTTTTTTGTAAATGACAGAGGAAAATTGATGAAATACCGATGTCACTGATCTGCTTACATGCAAAGCAGTGATTTTGTTTCTGATTTAGAGACTAGACACAGTTGCCACAAAGTTAAAAGGCAAGATTAATTGCTATTATGCCATAAATAGATGCCAGGCTCTATCAGCTCTATCTGACTTCTGTCCTCACTGCCTGCCCTCCAGCCTTTCCCAGCCAGTACTGCTGTACCAGCTGGAGATGGCAGTGCTGGTAGTTTGCACCTGAGTGGGAAGCACCAGGACCAGCAAACATAGGTTTCCAAGTCCATATTTAGGAGACATACAGAAATGTACAAACTTTTCTAACCTACCCAGCTTTATTCACTCCTTGGATAGTAGGGATTTGCAAGAAATGAGGAAACATAATTATGCTAATGTCTCTTCTAGACACACATGAACACGAGCAGATTTTGTGGATGGAATGTCAGTGAGTGCTGGTGGCAGTGGGTCCATGGTCTGGCACTGGTGGATAAAACCCAGCCTCTCATTTGCACCTCTGTGTTGCCTTGTTTCAGCTCTTCACTGGGCTCTGCTTGCACACTCAGTCTGCTCCGCCGATTGCTGGGTCACTAACTGTGCTGCAGCGCTGACTCACTGACACCATTTCATTTCTGCATGACATAACAGAACAGGCCTTGGAGATTCCTTTATAATGCCACAGATAGACATAAACAGATGCTCAAAACAGATGTAATCAAACACAGATGTGATCTGAAGATTCCCAGGCGGGCTCTGGGGTCCAGCCAAACTACACGTAGTGCAGACTGACAGCAAGCTGGAAATGTGTCAAGGGGCTCACCTTTCCCTCCTGCTGATGCTGGCTAAGAAGAGAGAGATAGGTATGGCAGATACAAACACGCACCAGCTGCTGGGGGGCACCCAGGGGTGGCCAAGCTGCAGCAGAGGCCCTATCATCCTCCATGTAGTGCCTGTCCCTGCCTGGTGCTGGGTACAAGGCTGCAGGCATTGTTGTCCTTGGAGGATCTTGTAGTGGATCATTCAGGCAGAGTCAGCTGTTTTTGTTACAATAATCTACTCAAATAACTTGCTCTTCCAAAGAGACTGTGCCCAAAAAGACCCCGACCATTTCCTTTTAGTGGGTGGTGAATGGCAAGGAGCAGATGAGTTTTCTGTAACTAGTGGAGGGCATTAAAGCTTATCCTGGGGTCCATTCAATGAAGGGAGGTTGAGGGGATAGCAGAGTGGGGAAAGTAGGAGAGTTAGTGCCAGAAATGAAAAATGGGGAGAGTGGGTCTTTCTTTTTGTGTTATTCCTGCCTCTGGTTCTGCTGTTGCGGTTCCACTGATTCCCTGTGTTTCCTTCTCACAAAAAGGCATACATTTACTGGAGAATTATGGGGAAGACAGGTCAGAAGGTTTGCATAAGGTGGTGCCACCTACAGCAAGTCACAAACGGGAGGTGAGTACTTGGTCTGGGCAGGGACAGTTGGACCCATTTCAAGGAAATTTTTACTAAAGAATTTCTTCATCTAGGATCCTAGAATATAGGGATGGAAAAAATTCTTGAGACCCAGTTATCTAAGCAAATGCAATGTGCATTTCTACGAGAGGGAATTAATCACTTCTTAAATTGACTCATGCTATGGGCTTGATCCAAAGTCCATGGAAAAACTCTGACTGACTTCACAGCTCCTTGGGGTGTAGGTGGGAATTTTGCCACTGTCTTCAAAAAGAACAGGGCCAGGCTTTAACTCTTGGCAGAAAAACAAATCAAGGAAAAGACACAAATCCTTTTCAAAAGCTTTAGAAATAATTTATTATTTGACTTTCTGTAGCTATACTGTTATTAATAACATTAAGTACTCATGAATGTATGTTTTAAAGCATATTGTACCTAAATGGAAATTGTACATGTATCTGCTTACATGTTTATTGTACATAAATCAATTAATAGGAAAAGTAATCACAAAGATTATATAGACTGAAAGTAACATGTCAAATAGCACCTTGGATTCCTTCAGAGTTAAGGTCAACTGCTTTCTGGTTAGTGCAGATGTCCACCTTTCAGAATAGCTGTTTTATTTAGTTTTTCTTACAGAAATGAGCTGGGTGTCAGTAGATATGATTTCAACAGACTAGGCAGGTGGAGATTTTTTCAAAAGCTTATATGAATAAATTTTAAGATAATATGAAAAGTATTAATAAGAAACATAAAATATTCATTTGGCAAAGTCCATATTGCCTGCAGAAAAAAGAAATTAGAATTTTGACAGCTTTTCTTTGTAAAAACCTCTTAAGATATTGAAATGTTTGAAAAGTTTTGGAATGGAATAGTCATTTAAATTTAGATTTAGATTAATATGCACTGTATGCATACAGTAATATTTTCAGAAGGAGGCTGAGATTGTGTTCACAATTATGTGAACAAAGAAAAAATTAGATTGAGATTTGCAACACTTCCTGAGATTTTTTTCTACGTCCCGTTTCTTTAACTTCTTTTAGATATTCAATCTCTATAAATAGGTGACACCAAACTAAACTCGCTTTGACCCCAGCTGCCCTTGTCACCAAAACCGTCCTCGGGAAAAACCGACTTTCACCGGCGCCACATTCATCTAGAGTTCATTTGAGTATGTGGTTTGCGTCCAAGAATGCCCTGTAAATATAAACAACTATTACGACTCGAGTACATTTAATGACAAAAATGTGCTAATGCCGTGCTGATAATATTCGCCCTTGAATTACATTCCTTATAAGGGCGATGCTGCTCGACCCGGCCGGGCGGCCCAGCCGAGAGGCGTCCCCTCCCACATTACCCTCGCCACCTTCTCGTCTTTGTCCCGAGTAAAATAACCTAAAGCAAAAGTGTGTGCCTCTACCCTCCGAGGTGCACCCGTCACAGCCCCTGCAGGGATGCTCACCGGCGCTGCTTCACGGTCGGTAGCACGGAACACAGGGAAACGTGAAGGCAAGCCCAACTGTCTGCCTAAAACTTGCTCCTCCGAGCGCCGAAGAGGATGATTTTAAAAAAATAAATAAAAATAAATAAATAAATAAACTTCCCCCCCCAAAAAAAACCCGAGCCAAACAACAACAACAACAAAACCCCAATCCCCCCCCAAAAACCCTCCAGCCCCTCGCCGTCGCGGGACCGAGAAGGGCAGCTCCGCCGGCCCCCCAGCACTCGCCAGGCGGCGATGGGAGACGGGAAGACTCGTGAGCAGCGCACACGTGTGTGCTGACGACTCGGCCCTTTCCTTCCCTCGCCCAGCTCTCAGGGCAGAGGGAGGTGCGGGGCTGCGCTCTCCGGAGCTTTTGGTGTCAGCGGCCGTGGCTCCCCTTGGCAGCCCGCCCCCGAGGCCCGAGCGGGGACACGGAGGGGCTGGAGGGAGCCCTCCCGCCCAGCTCCCGGGGCCGCTGCGAGGGAAGCACCTGCCCCGCTGAGAAACTGCTTTTAATTAGGCGCTGTAATGACCTTCTCCTCGGCCGCGGGAGGCGAGTCAAGTGCTTTTGCACTCCCAGCCGTGATCCTGCCTTCTTTGACGGCTTTGCCCGGCACACTGACTCCCTATTATAGCTGCGGCAACAGGAGACTTAAAAAAAAGTCCCCGGAGCCCCGACCGACGAAGGGGCCCCCGCCGCGACAGCGGCCCCCGCGGGTCCCACCGGCAGCGGGCTGCGGCAGCGCGGCCCCCAGCGCCCCACGTCTTCCCCCATCATCCCGCTACTGCTTCTGCCTCTCACACATCCCAAAATGACAGAGAGGGTTTGTTCTCCTGCTTTCACGTTTCGAGGGAAAATGCCACTTTTGCCGGCGGTAACAGTTCCTTTCCCCCCGCACCTTTGCGTCTTCTCTGCTGGAAAAAGAAAAATCCCAGCGAGGCCCCTGGCAGACGGGTGGGTTACAAGGCCGCCGCCGTGGCTCTGAGCTGACAATGCCCCCCTCGGGGGGAAACCCCCCGATACTCCCGCCGATGCCCCCCGGCCCAGACCCGCCTCTGGCCCAGGCACGTCGGCGTTCGCCCGGACACGAAGCACGGAGATAGAGCTTGTCTCTGCAGGTTGCACAGCAGACAAGGCGCTTCAGGAGGTACCCAGGGCTTGAGGAGTGAGGGAAGAACCTGCAACAAGGCAGGTTAAGCAGGGGCACAGCAGCTGCCGGGACCTGCCCCCGCCAACATCAAAATGGCACGCGGAGCTTTGTTGGCTCGATTGGCCCCTCTGAGGCGGCATCTTTCGAGAACTGCAAAGAAAATACTGTCTTGCAGTCACTGTAATCCACGGTTTTCATTTACTATTATTCAATCAGGATTTATCTCTGTTTTTTTAGGAGGCTACTTTTCCAGGACTGTTACTCGATACTGATCCATTAAATCATTCCAGCTGAGAGATTAAATGTATGATTTGCAACCAGCTGGATTTCTTAAATGGTGTCTTCGCCTCCCTTCGGAGTATGGAGCAGACCCGGCGAGAAAACACTTTGCTTTGGCATGGAAACTCGCACATTTGCCCGAAAATTACTGCACGGAGTTCATTCAATGCCAACAGTATTCTCTTCCTTTCTCTTCACCGGATTAGATTTCCCTCAGCCATAAAATGCCTCCAAAAGGGAGATACCATCGAAATGGCAGCGCACGCCAAGGGAGCGGGTAGGCGGCAGGCTTAAGCCTTCCCTCGTACTAACATCGCAGCCGCTTTCTGAGTCTCTCAGGGCCGCCCCGGCTCCAGCGAGTCCATACAAGCAGCACCGGCTCCGGGGAGGAGGAGCCGGGGCACTGGAGGGCACTTACGGGGAGCTGAAAGTCCCCCGGAACGCCACCGTCGGGACCGACCGCGGGGGCATTCCTTGGCCTCCAATGGTGACTAAGGTGAAAGGCAGGCTGGGACCTTGCATCCCCCGACACAGCTCCCCGTTGTACCCCAGCGGGGCAATGCAGAGGAAGGGACTGGTCTCCGCGGCCCCTTCCGAGCCGGCACTGGTAGAGATAATAAACACACCCGATTTGGAGTAATTATGGGAGAGCAACTGGCCGCCCTCCACCTCCGGAGATCCTCGGCGGAGACGGCATCTCGAAGGCTAGCAGTAATAACTATCATATCTCAAAGTAATACTGTGTAGGTGGGAAGCAACGTCGCTTTGGCTGTGGCGGCCTCGCCCGAAAAAAAATACACTTCTCTGAGCTAAAAGGGATCTGGGTTTTTTCTCAGCACTGCAGGGGGATTTGCAGCACCAGTATGTACGGGAGAATGCATTTTCTGGGCACACTCAGGGAGACAGAGTCCAGAGCCACACACACCCGCAGCAGCAGAGTCCAGTGTCAGTCAGCGTCGCCTCTTCCCCCTGACCGTCTTGGTTTCGCCTAAAAGCGTCAGTGAGGTGAGATCGTCCACCTCCGACTCTCCTAATTTGGGAAAGCAGCGAGGGGAGCTGCTCAGGGACGAAGGCAAATCCCCCGCCACTCTCTCCACAGCCACCCGTGGGGCGCCTAGCTCCGTGTCCCGCACACCTCCCTGCCTCACGTCTGGTTTCGTTTGGTTCCGGGAGGTTTCCAAACAGTCCTGATTTCCCAGTTGCTGATGTTTTTGTTGGGTGTGCGCTCGGTATGCGCTTAAGAACTATGTCCCAAGCTGTTTCTTAATTTTTCAATGTCCATTCCCTTCCCCAGCACCAGCCGCGGCCTCGCTCGCTGAGCGGTGCATTGAGCTGTGGATCCTCTCCCCGAGCAGCTACTTGGCTCATGGGTACGGAGAGAAACCCACCCGTCCCTGGCTCCGCAGCAGCCCGGGAGCCCCGTGCGTCCGCTCCAGCAGCCCCTGTGCCCAGGAGAGGCCGTGCCCGTCCTCCCCTCCTCTGACTTTGGTGATGGGCGGCAGATCGGAGCGGCCCGCTAGGGGAGCGCTGCAGGGCACGGGTCCCGCGCCTGCCGCGTGTGCCCCGACAGTGGGAAACAGCCAGTTCCGAACTTTTTCGGGGCGGCTCCGGCTGCCGGGGTACAGACGACTCCCGACTGCCACTTGGTTCCACGGGGCCGGGGTAAATGGACGAGGGGTCTTGAATCAGCCCTGCTCGGTTGTCGGGACAGGCCTCCCCCGGGGATGTCACTATCTCGGTCTTCGGTAATGCTTTCTCTCCAGTGGCAATAGGGGGATGATATTTAGCGTCTTTCGATCAAACGCATCCCATTGAACCAGCGGTGTTCAGCTACCTGCCAGCCTTGCGGCAGCACCACCAGGTGTGCAGGGGGAGATGTCTCACCGACTGGCCGTTCACCCTCGCCGCCTCCTTGCGAAGGGCTGCGTGTCCCCGCGCGGCGTGGGTCCGCCCGCTGCCGAGGTGGCCACTTCCCCAGGGGCACCTGCAGCAGCGGTTTCCAAAGCACCGGGCAAGAGCCGGGCCCCGCAGCGGTGGCAGCAGAGGTCCACCTTCCCAATAAAGTGGGAAGGAAATCGAAGGAAAGTGGGGAGCGGGCCCAGGTGTTCTCTCGGAACCTGACTGTGCTGTGTTTGGCTCCGTGACTAGGGTGATTGGGGTGTGTGTGGGACGACCGATGAAACCTTCACTGCTGAAGGGCTCTCTGATCCAGTTCTCTGCTCTCTCTCCAGACCTCCAGCACAACTGCATCTAAACCCAAGCTTTGGAACGGTGCAGTTGGGAGTACTTCTGCCCAGACCCAAACTCCAGAATGTCTAGAAATAGCTTTTTCAGTATGATTGACTGGACTTTGTCCAACATTTTGTAGCAATCTATAAGTTTTATAAAGTCGCGCTTCCTAACTCTCCACATACACCGTTTTTTTCTTCCTCCCTGTTGCCAGCCAGTCTTGCCTGGGTTCACACCCAGACGAGCTCCAGTTTTTAGACTCAGATGTCCGTCTCAAATGCGTTAGTTCTGACTGCTGCCTTGGTTTTCACACTGAAACCTATTTTTGGAGAGCAGGGCAGCGCAAATGAATATTCCTGATGAAGGTAGCTTTCATCAGATTCTTTACAAAATCTATTCCCCCTTCCTGCCATCCACCCCCTGGGTACACCCGCACCATACCGAGGTTTGCATTTTTCATGGCAGGACAGGCAAGTCTATAAAAGGCATGTTTGTTTTTTCTGGCTGTTTCAAATATGTATTTCCTGGAGGACTTCGCATCTGATGGGGTCATCAGAAGCACATGTGCGATTTTCATCTTTCCAAGTGATTTCTTCTCTCCGACCCTCTTTTCCTTACCAGCAGTGTTTGCTGATACAACATTTTGCCAGGCCGTCTACCTTAACTCACACTAAACAAGCCTCTCCATCCCAAACTCTTGGTGAAGTCCCAATTTATTTCAGTGTGTCTGATTTCTGATTGGGGTTTTTTTGGTTTTGTTTGGGGGCTTGAGGCAGTTGCTTTTTTAATAAGCCTTTTTTATTTTTCTTCCTTTTAAAAAAAATAATATTTTTTTTGTTTCTTATAATACACGCCTTGGGAGCTTGGGCTGGAGGTACTCTGCCGGCCAGCAAGCCCGACTGCCCGCTCAGCAGCCGCTGCCTCTTGGTGCCCAGGGGTGTGGAGTGGGACCGGCTCTGCGGCAGACCGGGACTCTGGACAAAGGCGGGTTTGGTATTTAGAACTGGAGATTGAGTATTCTTACTCAAACCCGGGGAAAACAATCTCTTATAAGCAACCCCAATCTCCCGTTTATTTTACTGGTAAGGAGATGGACCTTCTTCCCGAGCAAGAAGCCACCTCCACGATGCATGGAGTGGAAGATTTGAGCACTGCTCCTCTCAGCAAAATGGGAAGAAAATGATCCCGCATCCCAGCTCCGAAGTTTATGTATTTTTTCCAAATCCCAGCGCTACTCTCCTTCAGACAAAACCCTCACCTTTTCCTTGTGTACTGAAGCACTGAAAGTTCCCTTCAGTATATTTTCCTTGGCTGCCTGAGCCGCAGCGTTTTGATCCACTAAGCAGAGGAAGTTAAAGAACTCTGCAGTAAGGACCAGTGCCCAGTGTTTTCATCACCACTCCCCTACCTTATTTGTCATGCTCAAGTGAGGGTTTGTTCAAGGCAAAAGCCTGCGCATACCGGGCTGCATTTGTTTCTCCTAAAGAAGGCAAGAGATTTTGTTTCCGGGTCCGGTAACAGGAGCCCCAGTGCCTTACACAAACATCGCTGGGCAGGCAGGGGCGCTCCTAAGGCTTTTTGTTCCGGGGCTGCCGCATCCCCCCTCAAGCACACATTGAGGCTCTGGTGAGGCCCAAACTGCTGCGCTGGGTCCGGGGAGAAGAGGCAAAGGAGCTTTCTCCAGGGTAGCCCACAAAAAAAGTATGCCAAGCGGGCGACTTCTCTCGTGTAGATCATGTCGAGTGCCTGCAAAGTGGCTTATATTATCCAAAGGGAAAAACAGCCACACAGCCCTGTAAATGAGATAGGACTCTGTTTCTCAGAGGGAGTCCTGGTAGCCCCCGAGAGCCTGAAAGGACTCACGGATGGAAGGCATTCAACCAGCAAGCTCTAGCATACGCTCCCTTACTCGTAGGAAAGGCTCTTACTCCAATAAACTTGCTTCCTGTATCCAGAAGAGCGTCGGAAACTGTGCCACATCTCCAGTAGCCTGTCGGGATGCTCTCCCAGTGCATCCATCAGTATTTCCCCGTCAGGGTGACGAGCTGTGCTTTGTCAGGACAGACAGAAAGGTTTTCTGTCTCAAATGAGCTATTTCTCTCATAACTCTCTTCAGTGCAGCACCAGGTCCGTGAACACTCAGGTAGTAAACACAGCAGAAAGAAATCTGTACAAGTGAATATCCATCTCTCTGCTCCCTAAAGGAATTACTGCAGTTACAAGTCTGGGGGCCTTAAATAGTGAATACATTATGTAATTTGGTAAGATTTTAGTTAGATCAAATACTGCTCATATATATATATATATATATATATATATACATATATATACACACACATATATGTGCATATGTATGTATATCTAGGGGTGCGTGTGTATGTGTAGGTGAGAGAGACAGCAAACACGGTTATTCCCTAACTTGTCCAAACTATCGGGGCTCCTCCAGGTGGTTCGCCCACCGCATCCTTGCCTCAGTCCGAGGATAGTCAGGGGGAGTTTCCTGGTTAAAGCCCTCCGGAACCGAACTGCCTTTTTATTCATGACCCAAAACCCATGCACCTACCCCAGAAACAACCAGCGCTGAGATGAGATATGCCCCATGTAACCTAATGCTAGTGAATCATAACTAATCTGTCTAAAACCAAGGATTAGTCACGTCAGTTTCGGCATATTCCTCTATCGGGAACTTTTTTTGTGTGTGGAAAATCGGAGGGATTTGGGCTAATTTACCAAACATCAGTACTAAGGCAAGTACGGTCTGATACAATGAGTCTGAACATGTACGGGTTTTCAGGTTGCATTACACAGGTCCCATCATTGGGATTTTGAGCTGTATGAGCCCTTTATGCCAGACTGACCTGCAGATTTTTTTCTTACTGCATGATTTCTGTTTCTAGACGTTTTTAATTGGCTTCAGCGACTCGCTCCCTCTTAATTTCTCTGTATTTAAGCGATCATCACTAAAATTTACGTGAGTTTTCACAAATCCCGCTCTTTCAAAGGGCCTTTCTCACTATGTCAGCCCTTCATTTACTTTCCCCGATCGAATTCTGCCTTCTCTGTGTGATATGACCTTTTATTAGCCACGTAAACCCCATCCTGTTTTCATACTGCCTCTTTAAATATTCCCCATCTTGATTTTACTCCTTCTCATTTTTTCATTCTCCAGCGGGCAAAGCCTTAAGGCTTTATTTCGGGTTTGGGGCCGTGTTTTATTAACCCAGGCGTTCTGATATCCTTCCCAAACTCATTTCTATCTATAAAAATACAAAATAATTAACTAGCCAATTAATTCATTCTTTGCAATATTGCACAGCTGTGTGTGTTATTTTACAGGGAGCAGAGATCTTCTGTAGCTCTAGGAAGCAGTGGTTCCTCTACTAGCAAAATGTTTATTTTCAAAGAATTAAAATTCATAGCTAAAATTATTAGATGCCTCTCAACGGAAATAACAGGATCTGCTGTTTAGACCCTAATGCACGCAGGGCCACACTGGTATGCTCCCACAGCACAGGCAACAGCCACATCATATCCACGGCTGAAAAAGTCAGCCCAAAGAGCAGAAACAGAGGAAACATAAACCTGAATATACCACATTGTCTTCGATGTAACACTGTACCCCGCTGCACCCCAGCATAACGCGAACACTGGATTTATAGCCGCGAGTAAGGGCGAGTTTTTTTCCGGAGGACGAACCTCCCTGTTACTGACATCCATACATTCCCTTCTATAGACTTTTAACGGGACCTCAGAGAAACCTGCTTTTAGCGGACACCCACAAACGCACAGAGGCGCTAATCCAGCCCCAGATTATATCAAATTAGGACATTGCCCGCACAATACTCCCACTGATTGAAATTTCAGCCAGCGTCTGAAACCTGGACACAATCTTTGCTGAACTACACATATTTCTATCCCGCTTGAAGCTGTATCGTTTTCGCGGTTTATTTTTCACAATAAAAAAATTTTAAAGAAAAAAAAAAGAACAAGGGAAGTATAATACCCTTTGCAAGCTCTGAAGAACATTTTAAGTAGATGATATAACAGATTCCGCTTCTAGCAAAGAGATGGTAGCGACGGTGCAAGCTGCATTGAAATCACTCTTGAGTTCTTATCTTTTAATGGGGCAAGCTGGCAAGCAATTTGCCTGTCTCTTTTGCCACACGGTGCTTACAGAAAAGGAAATTAAAAAACAAACAAACAAACAAACAAAAACAGAAAGAAAGGAAAAGGAGAGGAATAGAGAAATTCCTTTCCCAGCATCACTCCTGCAGGCCCTGGAAAGGCGTTTGCGGCGTAGCCGTCCTGGACCACGGAGCAGGGTTTGGTTTGCCCACCCGCCCTTGAAGCGAGGTGGGGAGAGGGTGGAGAGGGGAGCGGCTTTCTGCCGGGGCCAGCGGACACTGGGAGGAAAACCTCGCAGCCTGCAAGGCCGTGCCCTCGGTGGAGCAGGTGGGCGACCTCTACTTTTCCCTCAGGATCCGCACTTCCCGTCCTTCCCCTCAGTTCCCCTCTCCCGCAGGGCGGCTTCAGCTGCCCCAGCCGCACGCCGCTTCCCCGGACCAACGCGTTCGGGAGGTGTTCCGCGGGTCACCCCAGACAGGACAGGTTTCAGGGTTGTGACTGCCGGACACGGCCTCCCCCAGCATCTCCACTAGGATGCCCGCTCTGCTCCGCTCATGACTGAGCCCGAAAACACCCCACGGGCGAGTGAAGCAACCGTATGCCGAGTTATATTTCTAATTTTTATTATAAAATAAAAGCAGAAATATTTTCCAAAGAATGTATTCACATAATATAAACAAGAAACAAAACTAAGGTGAGTGACTTGCGGTTGATACTGTCGTTTAGGTCTAAACTTGAGCAGCAATTCCTCTTTTTAAAGCCAGCTCCTGCCCGCGTTGCACACCGAGGAGAGAATTCTGTCTCTGCCTTCCTCCGGGCCGAAGCCGGACCATCACTTCCTTTTCCACCCAGCAAATGGCTAAAGCACCACATGGACAAGGCCAAAGAAGCTGTGTCTCTGCATAGCATCAGCTACAAGAAGGTTACAGAGTCTGCCTAGAGAGCGTGTTGCTGCAATAATTTGACTACAATTTTTGTATTCTTAGTTGAAATTGTACATCGTACACCTGCCACGGATACATAACTACAATAGAATAACGGGAGAAATGTGTAACTTCCAAACAGGCATGGCAACAGTAGCCTTGGGTTCCACTTTCCTCCCCACCCCCCGAAAAAAAAATTACAATGTGCTTCTTCCCACACAGGCCGGCCCGATCGAGTGACACTACTGAGAGATTCGTGAAATTAAGGCTGGAAAGAGCTGCTAAACCGATGCCCCTTGCAGCCTGCCGTGAAAATCACGGCTCCTGTCCAACACGCCTAAGACCACCTGTAAAGACCCCTTAAGGCTTTTCACAACATCACTGCCCACAGTCGGGTCCGCTACCTTGCAAACATGCAGCCAGCCTGCTGTCAAAGGGCACAACACGTTCCCTAAGGTGTTTGTCATCGCTTTCAAAGTCTCTGGTAAGATTAAGGGGGAGGAGGGGGGAAAGAAAGAAAGAAAGGAAAAAAAAAAAAAGGAAAAAAATAAAGAAGGGCTGGTGCGAAGGAGGGAGCGTGTACACTGTTTTAAGAGCCCAGATCGACCAGGTTAGATGACATGGGGTTGAGGATGGAGTCCTGCAAGCTGTGGTGGTGCATGGGTTCGGCGCTGGGCACGGGGATGGCGCTGGGGCCCTGGGGGTGACCCAGGCCGTGCAGGGGCTGCAGCCCGGGATTGGAGCTGAGCAGCAGCGCGGGGCTGGAGGAGGTGTGATCCGGGGTACCTGACGGCGTCTTCTCGTCCTCTGAGCTCCCCAAAACTGTCTTATTCCCGTTCATTGACGCCGAGAGCGGGTTGTGGCTGTTGGAGTTGGAATTCTCGTTGTTTTCCCTATAGGAAACACAAAAGAGGGAGGGAAATCACCGTGTGGCCGTCGCTCCGGGGCGCACACCGCGGGAGTGGGGGCGGCGGGGAGCTGGCTGCAGGGACCAGCGAGCGGAGGGGAGTGCAAAAACAGTAGGTTTAAAAAACTCTCCAAGGTCTCTTCATCTGGCACTAAGGTCTAAGGTCCGCTGAGCTTGTAAACAGAGTCTCCCACTAGCCCAGTGGAAAGTGTCACTTTGCCAAACCGTAATTTTCTGTGTCCAAAGGGTTTGCACAGCATGCGGGGTGGCGGAAAGGAAGGGAGGAAGACATTGAGGGAAAAAAAAGAAAAAGACTTTTTAACTTTAAAACTGCTCTAGACCGTAAAAAGAAATTCGACTGCGATTTCTCCTAGGAAGGCCAAAGCCCGGCGAGCTGCAGGCAGGATTGCTCCGTGCAGCAGAACAGCCTCCCGGGCTCACATCAGGAGGGAAGGTCTTTTGCCTAAGTAACTGGACGTGTTTTTTTTTCCCGCCTAGCCCTGAGCTTCAAGCTCAAAACATAGCCCAATATGGAAGATAAGACAAGGGAACCGAGTTAACTCGCTGAGTTCCCCGGCTCTCTCGGGAAATGCTCCGCACGCCCGCCCCTATCCCTCCGTCCCTACTCGGACGGCGGTGGGCACAGCCAGGGTGGCCCCTCGCCCGCCTCCGCGGCGGGGACAGTCGGCACTGCCGGTGCGTCTACCGACAAAGGCTCGGAAAGGCAGGACGTAGTTTCGAAATTCATCACCGGGTAAATACCGAGAAATCGCTGAAGGCTGGCCAAGCCCTTGCAGATATATATATATGTATTTATATATCTATTTTTTTTTTTCGAAATGAGAGGAGCAAGATGGGGTCGGAACGGTCGTCCCATTAAGGCTTATGCGACCTTTAGACATAGCCCTCGCAGAAATACTTTAGACACAGTCCTGCCTGAAATGCTGAAGTCAATGCAAGTCTATTTAAAAGCTTCTGCGGAAGTTTTGAAACACACTATCTGGCAGAGGGGCCCTATCCTGCAGGATTTGGTCGAGAGAAGTTAAGCCATTGCACTGACGGTTTTTCCTCACTGAGGGCTGCAGGATGTGGCTGGAGACACTTAGTGCCAAAAAAAATTAAAAATAGACAAGAAAGCTCTGTTTGAACAAGTTTCCTTGAGTGAATGGCAATCCCATGAACGGCCTGTTTTCCAACGCCTGGAGTGTAATATTAGGTTGAGTGTATGTTTCAATGTCAAAAATGTTATTTGTCTCTGGAGACCTTTAAAATTTGATTCCCCGGGAAAAAAAAAAAAAGAAAAGAAAGAAAGAAAAAAAGGAATGGAATAAGTGTAACCTTCATTTCCTTTGGATATTTGAAGGTGAGTCCCTGCTATCAGCAATAAAAGGGATCTCTAACATCTCGTAAAACCAACACTACTGAGGATTTGAAGTAAAATTAAAGTGCTAGCACCACTTCGGGAAATGAATAGAGCAAATCTGTGCCCGACACTGCCGGGCTGAACAGCTGCGCGGCCGCGGCCCTGTCCATTTCCAAAACACGGCAGGCAGAGACTCTCGAAATATAGAAATTTCTTCAGAGGCACGGATCTACAGAAGATTTCTGATCTGTCAGTTAACCGCGCTGGTCATACTATCAGGTCCGTACCAATCGGGTAATTCAGCGAACTAGTGAATGCAGTTAAAGGAGCCTTTTTGCTTCTTCGAACCGTCTTCCTATGGCACAGGGACTGCTGATGACTTTTCAGTCATCCCGAATACTCGACGATGTAGGCATTAACTTTTACTCTGCGATTAATAGTCCATTCACTCCATTTAACTTGAAAAGCACAGTTACAGAATCATGTTCGTCCTAAGAACATACACCTATTGACATATATTCATGAGCACCTTACTGAGTAGGGAATAAGAACTGCAATGTCATGAGCGAGGCAAGAAGTTGCTCTGCTCAGTCCTTGTCCAGGTCTCCCGCTGCATGCCAGGAGCCGACGACACAGGACGTATTTGCTAACACCGTTCAGACCTACGCGTTCCCGGCTGTCCCCCGGTTTTCCCTTTCTGCACTGGGGTTACCCTCAAGGACACGCTCCGGGCTGTGCGGGCGCGCAGCCCTTGCCCTTGGGCCCCGCCGCCGCCGGCCTCTCCCGACGGGCTGCGGACCCACACTCGCACCTCCGGCCACGGCGCCCGGCTTGGGCTCCACGCCGGGTTGCGGCGGGGAGGTGGCGGTCGCGCTGCTTAACCGGGAATCGCCACTGGCCGTGGGAAGCGTCCCCGACAGCAAGCGCTGTCCCGCGGTCACCGCGCCGGCTGTGCGGGGAATGAGTGGGCTGTCAGCTGGGAAGGGGTCTCGGCCGCCTCTCCCAGGACTACTTTAGGCGGACAGACTCCCTCGCCGAGAGCCCAGCTCGCTCTCCTCTGGTTCTCTGGGCGCCCCCGCCGCGGAGAACCCGTCCCCTCCCGGTGGGCCTCCCGCAGACGGGGCCGGGGCAGAGCGGGAGGCGCGGGGCGAGTGGCGGGGTCGGGGAGCCACTGGCACTGGGGAAGCCATGGAGAGCCGTACCTTTCCTTGGCCTCGGCGGCGCGGTCCCGCTGTCGGCGGTTCTTGAACCAGTTGCTGACCTGGGTGGTGGTGAGGCCGGTGGCCTCGGCCAGCTCCCGCTTCTCGCGGGGGGACGGGTAGGGGTTGTGGGCGTACCACTCGCGGAGGACGCTGCGGCTCTTCTCCTTGAAGCAGTAGCTGGTCTCCTCGCCGTCCCAGATGGAGCGGGGCAGCGGGAACTTGCGGCGCACCCGGTACTTGCCCACCGCCCCTAGGGGTCGCCCCCGCAGCTTCTCCGCCTCGATGTAGTGCGCCTTCAGCCAGAGCTGCTGCAGCTTGGGGTGGTTGTGCGCCGAGAATTGGTGGCTCTCTAGGATCTTGTAGAGCTCGCGGAAGTTGCCCCGGTGGAAAGCCACCACCGCTTTGGCCTTCAGGACGCTCTCGTTCTTGTGGAGGTGCTCGCAGGCAGGGAGGGACCAGAGGAACCGCCCCAGCCGCTCGATGTTGCCGCCTTGCTGGAGCACCTCGCAGACGCAGGCCACTTGCTCTTGGGTGAAGCCAAAAGTCGGGAGCATCGACATGGTGAGCCCTGCCCCACCGCGCGCCCTACGGCCACATAGAGGGGAGCGGCGCGGGGCGGCGGGCAGCGCCCGGCATGCGGGGCCGGCCCCGGGGCGGCGGCGCCCGGCGGGGCCC
>JAWWEE010000105.1:26491038-26508943 GCA_035221455.1 Xenops minutus
GGCCATCGGCGGCGTCCGGCCCCGGGGCGGTCGCGGGAGCCGTGGAAAAAAGGCGAAGAGCGACGAAAAAAAGTCTCGAGAGCCCGAGCGCGGGCGGCTTTTCCCCCCGGCCGCCGCCTTCTTTTTGTAAGTCCAAGTTGCGAGAGTAACTTCGTGCCTCTTTTGTCTCCTATCTGCAGCGCTCGCAGCGGCCGCGACTCTCACACCCCCACCCCCCTCGGCCGCCGGTTTGGGATCTCCCTGCTTCCCCCCCACCCCCCACCGCCAGATCCCACATAATACAGTGGTAAAGCCCTGCTCCCTCGCTCCTCTCCCTCTCGGAGTTTCCCCCCCTTTCTTTCTCTCTTTCTCTCTCTCTCTCTCTCTCCTTTTTTTTTTTTTTTTTAAATAATATTATTATAAGCTGGCATGAAAAGTGATTATCCGCGCTGTGATTGGTCCGGTTATCTGACCCGGGGACTGCCAGGAGAAGACAATAGTTTTAGTCAAATTATTTGCCATGGTGACGCTGTCAATCAGGGGTAACCCGATCTGTTTTGAGGTGGCTCCCCGGCTGGGTTGACAGATTGCTCAGATCCACTCAGAGGCGGCCCTGAGAGCTGAGATATTGGCTAGCGAGAGAGAAATTTCCGCCGTGATTGACGCTGCAGGCGCCCGTCGGGGGAGAGGGGGAGCTCCGGAGCGCGGAGCCCGGGCCCCTGATTTTCACCGCAGGGCGCTGCGGCGCGGCGGGACGGGACGGAGCCGCCGGCCGGGCCGGGCCCCGCCGCCCCGTCTGCATCCCGCAGTCCCGTCCCGACCCTTCCGCTCCTGACCGCGGGCTCTGCCGTCCCCGGCACCCGCGGCTGCGGAGGGGAGAAAAGCCAGACTCCGGCCCTTGCAGAAAAATTTCTTCCTAAATGCGTTCGCTTAGCCACCCCTCCGCAGCGCCCAGTAACCACTGTCGGAGAGTTTTATAGGGAAGGGGCCTCTCATGTACAATGGAGACCCTGTTCGTGACCTGGGATCCCATTACACGCTGCTCGTACCTGCCCGCGAGCGAGGAGAAGGCACGATGATACGGGCCGGAGAAGGATTGCTTCTCCATGAATCGCCAGCCGTTCCCCACCACGTTCCGGCGTGCGGGGAGCTGGCATTTGTGATCACTGGACGCCGGACTTTTATTTATACTCGATTTCCAAGAGCGTGTCGGGGTGTTTCATGCAGGAGAGGAACACGTGTAGAAGTGTAAAACTCAGAGGCACTTCGCTTGATTAAATGGATCCTTATCATCCAAGCGCGCCCATTACACACTGCGTCTTAAGTTCACTGATTCTGCGGGGCAAGGACTCGTATCTTTTGCCGTCCCTTTCGGTTTACACAAACTGAAAACGAGGGAAAGAGGCTATAGAAGCTGGAAGGTCGAGGGAGCGGGTGCGATGACTGGGTGAAGGGAGACGCGGTGCCTCCCCGAGAGCGGCGCCTGGGCTGCGCGGCCGGACGGGACGGCCGTGGCGGAGGCTGGCGCCGGGGCTCGCCCAGGTGTGGGCACTCGGCAGGAGCTTCCCGGCCACAAACTCATGGCAGTGTCCATGGCCCGTAATGTTCTCCTTTAGCGGAGAAATAATAATTAATCCCACAAGCTCTTTCTACACCATTTGCAGCCCTGACAGGAGAGGTCTCTGAATTGTGGGTTTCTGCCACGGTACCTTTTTAGCCGCCCCGGCGCGTCAGGGGTTTAGCGAAATCACAAGAGACCGGACTGCGGCTTCGCGCCTCGCAGCCTGAGCCTCCGCAGCCGATGGACGGAGGCTCCGTGCCGGCCCGGGCGGGCGCAGCGGCCGTCCCGGGGGAAGGCGAGGCCGGGGCGGCGGCGCGCAGCCCGGCGGCTCCCGGCGGCGGCAGCTCCTGGCGAGGAGCCGCGCCAGGGCTGCGGCCAGGGTAAATGCAGCGGGGGAGGGAGGCCGGAGGAGGAGGAGGAGGAGGAGGAAGAGGAGGAGGAAGAGGGCGGGATAGGGGGGCAGCGGATCAGCCCGCGTCCAGCTCCCAGCGTGTCCGGGCGCCTGTGCATATCGACGGCGTGTGTTCGTCCTTTCCCGAGTGCATTCCACTGTGGAAGCTGTGTGTCCTCCTACCTGTCCGTCCGGGCTTTTCCCGAGTGCTGCCATAAGGAAACAGTGGCAAGCGGGCGGTTGCCGCCCTGGAACCCCCAGGGACGCAAAATAAAGGGCGAGAAAGAAACAGCTCAAATTCGTTTAAAGCAAAATCGGGAACCTTGGTGATGGGTCCGTAAAGATCCCTTGCATGATTCTCCCCTCGTCCCTTTACAAAATGAGCTCTCGACTGCTTAGTACCTCTATTCCAGCCTATGTCTGCAAGATTCAAACTGTGCTTGTCTGTAAACGAAAGCACCCCGATTCCAGCCCTTCCTAGACAACCTAAGCGTCTGAATTGTTCGCAGCCGTAGCTGTCCCGTGACGGGACGGGACAACCGAGTCTCTTCAAAGGTTATTCTGAGCAGAAACGGGAGAGAAACACAAATCCCTTCTCCCATCCCCGACCTCTGCGCGCACACACCGTGTGCCTTCTGCACTCTCCCGCCATGGGGACTGTCGAAATAGAGAAAAGACCTAGAGAGGTCTGAGTTGTGCCTCCCGCCTCCCCGCTAGCACGCTCGGTCGCCCCACGCTTATTAGGAATATATCTGACTCCTCTTCCTCTCCTTCCGTCTCACAACCACAGTGGTTGAATCTGAACGGGAGCAGCTGTTCGCCCTAGCCGGAAAGGAGATGTCAAAACCTGTTGCGTGGATTTAGATCTGAGAAAGTCTTCTTAGCACCCTAAAATGTGAGTACAGAATCTACATGCCAACTCATCCGTAAGTGCTTTCACTTTAGGCTGCCTTAGCCAGGCTGCAGCTTGCATGTAACGCAAGTTCACTTCCCAGAGAGCTGGGCAGAGGCAGGGCTACCCCCTTCCCGGGCACCCTATATCAGCTTGCGTCCTAGAGCAATTGCAAATTAGTGACATCTGGATCTAAATTCTGTATAACTGCTTTTAACTTTCTGGAAAGAAAAAAGTTTTCCTGTACATGGAAGTAGACAGAGCAGAGACTGTCTGCAAAGCCGCGGCACGGGGCGAATCACATTGTAGTGCCTGGCGAGGGAAAAAGGCGATCGGACGAGGAGATTTTTTTATATTTGCCAAGAAGCTCGTTCACTGCCGTTATATTGCAGAGCAGGAGGCGCGAATCGCCTGCTCACGTTTGCCTCCGGTCCGACGAGATCGTTTCACCTGGCTTCTGCCGGCTCTCCCCCGTTTAGCTGCTGTGGAAGGTTTTATCTGAGGCGACCTAAACTTGTGCCTGGCCCCGCTGCCACCGGGCAGAGAAGTCCGTGGCTTCGCCCCGTCCCCGGCTGTCACTTTGGCGAGAGCCCACTGGGCAGGCGCCTCACCCCTCCGAGCAGTCACTGCCGCACACAGCAGCGTGCGAGACCTTCAGTGTCAACATCATCGTGAAATATGAGCGAAATAAAAAGGCCAGTTTAATCGCAATTCTCCTTTCATTAACCGGGACACTGTCTGCGAAACGGGGTGAAGGCGGCAGAGGAACCTTTCCTTGCACTTAACTGCTTCATGCCCACGGGTGAGTGCCAAGGTAGCACTGCAATTATCTGGAAATCGCTTTCTCGGCCGTGCCTTCACGGTTTCCTCGTAGACAGCAGCCTGTGCGGGAGGCTGCAGGCCCGCATCGTTCCCGTTAAAGACACCATTAAACACGGGAGCCGATTCACTCAAACTCCTGCCCTGCACCTTTCCGCCAGCCCCCACGACCACTGCCGTTGCAGAGCCCCTTACCCTTTTTACCGAGCCTCTCAGCCTCTCGCTCGGTTCGGGGCAAGCCTGTCACCCGCTCTCCCAGGGCTGTGGACACACGCCCTCCTTTCGACCGGCCTCGGCTCCCCGCCTGGGCAGGGCAGGGAGACGGCGCCCCTCTGACGGCTCGCTTATCGGCAGGGGTAGCGAACAAATTATAAGCCCCGCAACCTTCACATGTCAGAAGGAAATACATCTTCCTCGCAGATGGCAAGGATTGTGGCGAGAGCCACCAAAATGACAGACAATTCCAAGTTTTCGTTTTTGTTTGTTGGTTTGCATTGCTTTTATTTGTTTTTGTTTGCTTTTTTTAAAAAAAAAAATGTTTTTCTTTCCTTTTGGCGGGGCTGCAATGTGCTTTCCCCTTAAAACGGGTGGGATTTACCGAGACCGAAGGCCTGCCGCAATTAAGCTGCTAGTCCCGCTAAGGCTGGGTTTTTAAAAAAATGAATCATAGCGATCTTTGCCAGGATTACCAGGCCTACATGTCCCACATCCCCTGTCCCGGTGGCTCAGCGAGTTTCCTCGGGACCACACATTTCTTCGTGGCGGGACTAGGGCTCCTTCAGGCGACCAAAGCTCGCCCGGGATTCCCGAAGGCAGTTTTGCAACCCCGATGCGCGGGTCGTTCCTCCCGCCCTCCCGTTATCCGCGCTTTTATTTATTTTTGCTTTTTGTTTAAAATCTGAGTGTATTCCATCAGAGATGGCACTAAGATCGTGTCCTGAATGAAAAAAGAAAGCACGGCAGAGGATCACTGCACATAACTAAATTAAGACAAACAACAATTGCTTGTTGTTCCCTGATTTGGGGCAAAAGCAGTAATGCAAAGCTTTTGTTGCGCGCAATGAGCCCTTCCTCAAGGGGACTGGTCAAGGATTTCAGATATGTAGCGGGTAACTCGATTATGCTAACAAACTCGGCTTGAAAGAGAACGTTGTTGGGCTGCGGGGCGGGGAGCGGGGTGCTGTGGACTGGGGAGACCCGGCTGGGCGCCGGCGGGAGCAGAGCCGCAGCCCCAGAGAGCGTCTCCGCTCCCCGCGCCCGCAGCTCAGCCGCTCCTCTCTATCACGAAGCCGTTTCCCTGTCACCTGGACCTGAAACGCCCGAATAACATCTTCGAAAGAAATTTATTAATTAGGAGATGGGGTCCTGATGCGACGTGACTAAGCTGGTCTCGGTGAACCTTCCTGCCCCCGCCTCCCGGCCGCCCCTCTGTGAAATGGGACTCCGGGGGCGGCACTGTCCCCAGCTCAAGGCGCTGTAACCTCCCGCGCTCCCCACGAAACACGATAGCCCCCCAACCGACTAATGCGGCCGGTCCTGATTACTTTTGTATTATCCCTTCTCAATCTCGGGAGAGGGGCTGAGCGTTTTTACTCACTTCTCCTATCAGCACCTCCCCGGCCGTTACTCTCAGCATCGATATTTATTTGGGGTGTCCCCCCTCCACGGCCCACAGCAAAGCTCAGATCCCGCGGAAGGCACAGCCGACTGGGGGGCGGTCCGGGGAGGGGGACGAGGGGGGTCCGGACCGGTGCCCACCCAACCCCCGCACCGCTCCCGGCTGCGGGGACCGCCTCAGATGCTCTGCGGCAGAAGGGGACTCTTTCACCAGACAGTGTACAGCTTACAGACAAGACAACAACAACAAAAGGCACATATGGTTAAAATAAGGAAAGAGAGAGGTTTCTGCCTTAGGGGATTGGCAATAACTAGCCAGAAATGCAGGGTATTGAATCTAAACTTCTGCTGGGCTTCCGCGGGATTGACAACTTAAATCACACTACAAGCATCAATTTGACAATATTTGTAAACTTCTTGTTTCCAGGGATCTTCTTGATCAGAGATAGACCAGGTTGGTATGAGCTCCAGCCACGAAGGTCTTTTTTTTCCCCCTCCTCCTTTCCCCTCTTCCGAGTTGATGAATAGCGATCAGGTTTCTTTTAATGGCTGCCCCCTATTCTCACAGACTCCCACAACTAACCCAAGAGCCTGTTTCCTCGACCTCAGTTAATTCCGCTGATTATTCCAAGATGATGAGGAAAGCACGAAGATTGTTCACTGTTCCTACTGGTTCAAGGCATTTCTGTTACCATCTCTATCCCTGGCTCACGGGGATTTGACCGTGGAGTATTTTTAGGAAGAGGCTGCCCTCCCTTCCTTCTGCCTTCCCACTCCAGGCAGCTGACAGCTTCGGGGGCTAGGCTGCAGTCCTGCCGCTCCGTGGGTGCGCGATCCCCGCCGCGGGGGTGGGAGTCGAGCACAGGCCCCCTTGGCTCAGCGGCAGCGGCCGGGGGGTCTCGGGACAGGGGCACGGCTCAGGTGGCGGCAGAGCAGGTGAGCCAGCTCTCCCCTGGGGCGCTTTTCCTAAAGGGGAGCAAACTGCCGGCCGCACCCTGCAGCTCGAGAGGGATTGTCGCTTCCCTCCTAGGAAGGAAAGTGACTCCTTCGGCCCCACGGGCTGCAGGGGAGGATCCACTCCGAGAAACCTCACTAGAGGGCTCTAATACTCAGCTCCGATCGCTGCTGAGAGAAAACAAGACTCGTCCTTAACGTCCTTCCGTCTTCCAGATAGATTCAGCTTTGTAAAGTCTCCCCCAGTCTGTTAAAGGTGATTCACATAGGTCAGCACCATGACAAAAAATCCTTGGTCTTAGTAACAGCCACCAACTAGGCCTGCCTACCTGCAAGTGAGTGGAACTGATGTCCCCTTCCCGGTGCATAATGGCACAAGAGGATTTTGGGGGTCCCTTCCTCTTCTGCATTCGTGGCAAGAGAAGGAACCACAGACCCTAAAACAACCAAAGGGCCCAGACATGGGTATCCTTGTCAAGATTTAGAGAGCAAGCAGATATGTACATTTCCACCCTGCCTCCTTTACTATTGAAAGAGCTTGTGTAAGTTCTTCCATGGTGTATGCAGCGTAGTATGCCCATAAACACATCCATCATTACTTAAATCCTGCAAGACTGAGGGAAGCTGAAATGTGATGTAGCATTAGCAAGTAACACACAGATATATTAATGTCAAACGTTGATGGATTAAATGGAATTTGTTATGGTTTGGGGATTTTTTTTCCTTTTAAATACTTGGTATGATTTGCCATTGCGAATAAATAAAACCAAACAAAACAGCATCAATTAAAACTAAAGCAATTATTTGTTGTAAAGAAAGCTTCATAACATATCAGAATGCATTCAGGTTGTTTTAACTCTCCATAGCATTTGTAAAACAGATAAATTACCTTATTTGCAAAAATTAGGAAATGCAATTTAGTTGTTTGTCATATCTTGCAATTCTCTGAGAAACTTTGTGGACAGATCAAAACTACAGGTAAATCTTCGTAGAAAGCTAGATAGTTTAGATAATTTAGCATCAGTTTAACGCTGATCAACTTTCCTGTGGAAAATTCACTACTACTGAACTTGTGACAACATTCTGTATTTTCCTCTGTGGATTGTTTCAACCTCCTTTCTCCTGGGTCAGTTCTGTCTCTGTCCTTTGATGTTCTCCTAATTTCATAGGTTCTTGAATCAACTAAAATATGCTGAAGACATTTTACTTCCCAGAGAAAAACCTGATATCCCTTTTCATTCCTTTTTTTTCCTATTAGTTTTTTTTTCTCCTTATAAACAAGGACTTCATTACTAGACTAAGATTGACTTTGACCCTTATTTAAGATATAGAAAAGGCCAATCCAGTGAACACTGAATTGGCTTCAGTCAGTGAAGTCACTTCATACTGGTTAAGAAACAATCTGCTGCTTGGGTACCATACCCACATCACATTTCCTCCAACAGTCTAGTCATATGTGCACGGTAAGGTGCACAAGGGCACATCATCTCCACTGGAAATAGCTGCTAATGATAGCAAACACTGCTACTGTGCAGTGGAAGGAGGGGGCATGAGCTCAAGCACTCCATGTGGCTGCTATCATGCACCCAGGCACAATTTTGGCTGTACTAGATGACACCTGGTTTGACTCCCTCTGCTCTGCACTCTTCTAGTCCTCCAACACTCTTCCAGAATTTTTCCAGTCCCAGGAACCCTTCCATGCTGTCAGTCCACTCCCTCCTTCAGCTTCACATTAAGAAAATATTACTTGAACAATTTATGATACATCCCTTATATTATCTCTGATACTCAGAACAAAACCCCAACAAGAAATAGTTATTTTTTTGAACTACAGAGGAATGAAACGACCCAAAGACCTAGTGACAAATGCCATTTAGCCTCAAGAACAGAGAAGGGTTCCCAGCTCTCTTTTGTTTAGCAATAGGGACTTAGTTCAAACATCCTTGCAAGATGGGACTTAACTTTGCACCTTCTTGAGACTTCCTAATTCTTCCTTATTCTAACAGAGTTTAATCAGTGCTGAAGTAATTTTTAGTTGTTTCATTTTCACCCTAAGCTGATACAGAGGAAGCCGGTACCAGGCACAGGGCTGAAGACTTCATTGACTGACAAGGATCTACAAAACATGGGGTTCTTGTGCAACTACCTCTCAGTTTTTTGTATCTGCTACAGTCAGAAAACAAACAGGAAATTAATTGTTACAGTGTGTGAATACACACAACATGCATGAATTTATGTGTATTTGTACATGTCTAGTTGTTTTTTAATATTTGTTTAATTTTAATTAATGGAAAAACAGATTGCAATTTCTTTAAATCCAGACCTTTTATGCTTTCTTAAACACTAAGATAACCACATGAGAGTGATATAACCTGGTAAACATTACCTTAGTTATGAGGTCTTTTTAATTTCAATCACATAAGAGAGGTGGTGGTAGAAAGGAATAGAACATGAGATAAACTGGACAAAGTCCAGGAAGAATTTTACAGAACAAGAGGATTTTTTTCTCTCTCTCTTTTATTTTTCTTTCTGATCAATACTCTGAAACAAATACAGCTGTGTGTAGGGGTGATGTGTTCACGTTTATTTCAAAGTGAAAGAAGGATGGCAGCAATATTTGGCATGCAGTGAAGAAGACTGGGAACTGGGCATTATAGCCATCATAAACTAAACTTCAGATTCCAAGAAGAAAAGAAAGTAACAAAGTATAATTGGGTGAGTTATGTGAGTTATGATGTGGAAGCTGCAGTGTAAGGAGCATGCTTAGTGCACATAAGGGAAGGAAATGTACTCAGTGCCAAACTAGATGCCAGATTTGAGGGTGGCAGAGGTAAATGAGTGGTATGAATACATCAAGGAGAGGAACGTGCCTGAAGATGGTTCTCTTAATCCATCAAACTGTTCTTTGATACACTTGAATACAGAGGAGGGGCCATTAGTTTAAAAGATCAGGGCAAAAAGAATGAATGGAGATTGCAAAACCAAAGAGCCAAGAATGGTGCCAACAACATCCCCAAGAAGAGCATAGGTATAATGAATGATTCAGGGATTGCTTGAGGCTAGCTCAGAGTGACTGCAGTGATCTCTGGTCTTAAATAAGATGAAGCCTTCATCTACATCAGAGACTACTGGAGGGTTGCGACAGAATTTTGTTGATAAGACATCTCTCTTCCCCATGCTGTAGAATGAATGAGGGTGCTCCGCCATGGGGGAAGGTTTCAGCTAGGGAGAGTTGAAGGAGACAGTGTGCCTGTGGTCACCTCAAAATCCTCTGTGGTCTGGGGCCACACACAGTGGAGTAAGGAGCCCAGAGCTCTTCTTGTTTTCACACACTCCTTTTAAAATGCAATAGCTGTATTCTTTCTCTCCAGCTCCAGAAGGTTCAGAAAATCCCTATTGGATAAATAAGCTGTGGTAAACTCCAAGATGGAAGAGTGCAATATAAATCTAAAGCACATTGACTACATTCAGGTAATTTGATGGCTTGTAGTTTGCCTGACATTAGTGACTGATTAGTGTTTCAACCTCACATGATAAAAATATGTAGATGAGTGATACACCTCTGATAGAATTTTGAGAACATCTATGGAGCCTTTTCCCATTCTATTTAAGATGCTTTGTATTTACCATCATTAATAAAGCAATATTATTAAAACCTTGTGACCTGTGTCCAGAGACTAGGAAAGACTTTTGCTAGTCCCCTACCTTAGCTATGCAGGGGGGGAAAATAACCTGAACACAGAGAAGTTAATGGAGTCTGTTAATGAAGTTAATAGGTGTGTGAGCTCTGGATCAGGGTTCTGAGGCAGTTAAAAGAGTAGTGGGGAAAGAGGATTTGCCGTGAAATAAGAAGTAGAAGGAGGTGAAAGTAGAAGTTTGCAATGGTGGAGATGAACTTCCCTCAGGCACTTTACAATTAGGCATCTGGCACACAGAGTGGCAGACCATGTAGGACGGCACAGATCTTGGCAGTATTATGGGACCAGTATTTTCACAAGGAGGAACAGTTCCTGAACAATGCATAAACCTTTTTTCTTCAGTGTCAGATAGCCATTTTAGGAAAACAAGTTACATCATTATTAATTATGACTCACTTAAATTGATTCTATTCCTGGGGGACAAGAAGATAAACATTTATGTCTTTGGTTACATCTCTTGGAGTATGCTAAGAGCAGCAAAGAAGTGAAAGATCTTGTTCCTGGTGTGTGTTTCCTCTGTGCTAGTCTTTCAAGACTCCAAAGGTATTGTTGATATTATGTAACCTTCAATACTTAAGCAGATGCATGTCTTCTTCTTCTGAGAAGTGTTATTTGATCTCTGGAGACCCATAATGTGATCCTCACTCGATCAGTTTGAACAAAAAGGGAACTTTTCTAGGTATTATAGAAGGAGTAAAGTTTAAATGACCATTATATGTAGGATTTGATGAAGTAGACGTGTTTCCAGCTATATGTTAAATGAGCAACTAGTTACTATGTACTATGTGATGATGCAGGTTGATAATCTGCTGCTGCATAATATGATGTCGTGTGAAGACTTCAACTGCTTCTTTATATAGTCCTCAAGAAATAGTATTTTCTTTGCCCACATCTGAAAATACACAGGCAAATATGCAACCAATCAAACCTTGCACAAATGTTAACACCCAGATGTGTGTGTTTCTGCATGGAATTAATGTATAGCTAGCAGAACTCTTGGACAGAGAAATCCTGTAAAAATACAGATTATGCACACATAAGTTAAATATGTCTAACTAGTTTGCCAAGAATGTATAGTTTTATGAAATCTGTGTTAGGTACAGAACTCTCAATATTTCCTTCCAAAAACTTTTGACTAGTGTACAAAAGGGATAATGTAGATTTCTGTAATAATCATCAGAACCTTACTGTTGTAAGTACAATGAACCAAAAGAAGCACGTGACCTTATTTGCAAGGGTCAGCCCCTACCCTCCAAACTTCCAGCAAAAACTAGAATAATCCTATCTTTTAATGATAAACTCTACAATTAACCCATGCTATTAAGCAATACTAAGGAGTAAGTTTGCATATTGGGTAGAACTTTTTGAGTAAGACTGCCCAGTGTTTGCTATGCTAAAATCCAGCAGTACTTGATTTGATCATTTAGATTTTCAACTTAGATTCATAACAGATATGGGAAAGAGTACATATATAGAGAAAATACTTATATCTGAGAGACCTGCATCTTGTCCAGCTTAATACACTGTATATCCTCAGTAAATTAGGAGGGGCTATTTTAAAATTAGGGAGCCACAGGAGGTCAAAATCAGATAAATCTCAGAAGAGAAACCCAGGGTATGATTACCTGAACTGACATCTTGTTTGAGAAAGGCTGAACAACCTTGCCCATGAAATTCCCCTTTCCTGGCCTCATTCCAACACTGTGTAGGTTCCTTGGGCAGATAGCCATTGACATATCACAGTACTTTCTGGGTATCTTCTGATGTCTGTTCAAGCCCAGAAACAAAAAGGGAACGTTGCCATGTCCATTTGCTATATGTGACTCCCCACTTCAGTCACACAAGGAAAGGCCTTGCCTCTTTAACCTAGTTTTCTCTTCATATGTATCCTCTAAAACTGAACTGTGGACTTGAGACGAAACAAGCTTAATATGCCATGTGCTTCCTATTTGTTGAAGGTATCGGTGCTGAAGCTCTGTTGGCACGCTAAAATGTGAACATTTTTACAGTGTAGCAGGTTATGGAAGTTGCTTTTGATAAATTCCAGTAATGACATTTTGGACTCCATGTGCTTCTTTCTGTGAATGACAGGTTGCACTGCTATGTCTCTAAAGAAGCTCCCAACAAGGGTGATTCAACACACAAAGAAAGTGGAACATGTGTCTAATTCATTGTTCCTACATTCCCTGGCACATTTACATGGGACTGTGATCTTGTTCTCTCTGATACACCACAGCAAGAAAAAATATAGGTCAGTGGAAGTTAGATATCAGAGCCTCTGCTGATGTAAACCTAAAAAGAAATGTATGGACATATTTACCTGTCCTTCACCCTCAACTGATTACAAAGCTGTATGAAGAAGTTCACCAGATTTTTTTCCTCTTAGCTAGACAGTAGGAAAAGGGACTGTGGCAGACAGACTAGAGGTAGCTGATGTGTCTTGTTGGATAGTAGGGATTAGAGATGAATCAGCCTGCCTCAGTAACTACCAGATGTCTTTGTGTTGAAAATAGAGAGTAACCAGGTCAAAATAATTGACACACTTTCTGTATTCTGAAAGTACTTCTTGCAAGAAGATAGTTCAAAACCTTTCCTGATAGTATTCTTCCAGGCATAGAAATCACTACTGGTTTTATCCATTTGGTGAAACCAATGGAAACAAATTTCAAAACTATATAATTGTTAGTGATTGACTAAATTCCTCAAACATGTATCATTATCCACAAAGTGCTCTCTAAAAACAGATCATAGATCCAGTTATAAATACTAGAAACCCTGTGCCCGATTTAGAAACCTTCAGAATAACCCAAACATTTCTCAAATGCAAAGTTTTACTTTGCTCTGATCTGTTTTGTGGTTAGTTCTTCAGCCTTCAAGGTGGATGCATGAGTTTCCACTTCAAGTTTTATTTTAATGACTTCACTTAAGAAACAGGGGAAAAGGAAAGCTATATGAATTAAACATTACATAGGATTTGGCAAAGCACTTTCAGGAATTCCATGAAGAAGAGTAAAAAAAAAAAAACCCAAACCCTACACAGTTGAGCAGAGTTAGTAGCAACAATGAATAGTGCTGTTACCATCTAAAAGTATACACTTTTCAGTCAGTCTTGGCTGGTGAAATGCAGAAGCTTAATGTGGATTGCACTTTTTAAAATCTTTCAACATCAAAAAATAGAAGAGCTGTAGTGTGTTTTTATTTCAGAGTACTTTGCATGCAATCTCAAGATAAATGGGAGATACTGATTGTGTTTGTACCCGTGCCAGACGTTGTCGTTAGATATTGCTGTTTTATTTCATCAGCCAGATGAACTTACCCAGGGACATTGATCAAATACCTACATTTAAAAGAACACACTGTCAAATCAGTGGATAGAAAGAGCACATTATGAGAGAGAAATTAACTGGTGAAAGATTTAAAGACTGACTCACTTGTGTTTTGTTTCATTAAATGTGGGGTAGTCCCTTTTCATTTTCCATTTAACATGAACATTCTTGTACTCCATTACATTATCAGCCTTATAAGAAACTAACTGGCTTGGGATACACATGAGCCTCCTTGGAGCTTCCCATTTTACAGATTCTAGATTACCTTAAAATGTGGAGCCTGGGATAGGTGACCTCACTGGCCTTCCTGGAGATACTCCAGTGTACTCCAGTAGGTCTCATGGCTGCAAAGTTGCCTGGTGCATTGCAGGAGTCTTCTCAGGTGGCCAGACTGGTGGCTGCTTCTCCAAAGGGAAGGGCTTGGGACAGCGAGGGAGTGCATCCCCCCCCACTAAAGGACGCAGAATATATTCTATAGGAGAAAACACAAAAATCCCTAGAAAAACTATTCAGATATGGCTTTGCCTTCTACTCTTTTAGATGCTCTTGGAAAATAATCTTGATTTTTGCACTTAGGGTCAAGGAAGCAGCTCATGGTGGTAATGGAGGGGTGAGGATGGAGCTGAAGAGTGAGCACACATGAATTAGGGGAGATCTGGATGAGCAGAAAAAAAAGAAAATTGATTATAAAAAGCTTCAGAAGTTACAACTGAGGGTATTTTTTCTTTGTTTTGATAATACCGAGTAATGTCATTCAGGCTGGCTAAAAGCCCTTGCTCTTCAGAAGAGCCTGTGAAAGGTTTATTTTATAAAAAACATAAACAAAACACACTCTAAGGACCTTGTGTTTTGTGTCTTTGAAGTCTTTGTCTTTGCAGTAATTCCTTACTGTCTTATTGATTATACGGTAAGCCTTTCTAGATGGAAAATGCTTCTATATTCTGATTGATACCTATATGATAACTGTCTACTTTTCTCTGTGTTTTTATCTGTATATATGTGTAGAACCCAATGGATCCTGGAGCCCACTCCCATCCTGCACAGCAAAACCAGGCTATTGCTGACCCAGGCGAGAACTCAGACACTTCTTCATTTTCATCTCTGTGGCAGATGCTGAAATTCGCTCTCCCTATGTTGCAAGGAAGTCCCAAAAGTGTGTTCCTTGGGAGAAGCATCTGGCTATAACTGAGGTCTTTCCCTGTGTGGTCTTGCCTGCTTGCTGTCCTCTAAATGTCAAAACAGTACTACTTTGGTGCAATATCATGGTCCAAGAAAGCAACAGGTCGTTAAGTGCTTCGCTTGCATGCTGAGGCTGTGCTGACTTTCAAGCATCTCACCTTAGGTATCTTGTAGCTAAGCAGGAAGGCATGGAAAAGCTAGCTTCACAGCAGGCTTTCACATGGTAGAAACTCAATGTTACTAGTCCTATATTTAGCCTTATTAGCCCTCCTGGTCATGTGTGTATTGGAGCACTGGTATGTGCTCCTGGCTGTGAGGGATACTGGCAAATGGGCCACTCATGGTACTGAGAAGCATCCCAAATCTTGGTAGTACCCAGACAGCTACCATTCCAAAGCCAGACTTCATGGCTCAAACACTTCATAGGGAAAGTACCCTGTATAAATTATCAAACTTGGCTTTGAAACCAAATACTTCCACACCTAGTCTGCACTGTAAATCAAGCTTTGGTGCTACTTTCTATCCAGCTCCATTACACAAGTAGTCTGATTTAGTTTTATGGCAGAGATGTATTTTGGCTAAAGTGGTATTTTTCACAAAGTAGGGGATAAAAATGACTATTATATTTTTGAAGTGAAAGGCTATAAGATGGCAACAGACAGGCATAGGGAGTGCAGGTCCAGTTCCAAATCCCTGCCTGGCTGTCTCAGTACCTGGGCTTGCTGCCTGAATTCTCTCATGCTCAGATCTACAGCAGCACCACAACATATCAGAACTCCAATGAATGCATTTACTCTTCCTATTAAAAAAGACATTTCCAATAATACATGTGAAATTTTGCCCTACAGCTTTTGGAAGGGAAAAGAGCCAGCCCCAAAAACTACTGTACCATGCTTGTTACCCAGAAACATTAATTCATCGTTAAAATTATTAAACAGTAAATGGCTGAGATGTGTTATTACAAGTTTGAAGTATTTTCTCTGATTGCTTAAAAATCTCTGTTTTAATTCATCTATTTTTTTCCTATTACATTTTTAGTGCTCTATCTTACCACAAGTGAAACGTTTCTTAAAGGTGTCAAAGTGACTTGTCATGGGTTTGGAATGAGAACTAAATTAAATGTCCATACTGTAGCACACTTATATAAATAATGAGATATTCCAGTATAAACCATTCATTTGGCAGTCATTTCGACATCAGCAAGTACTAAGTGCTATAGAATTCCTGCCTAACTTTGACACAAGCAGAGAAAATCAGGAAGGAAAATGCATGTAGTGTGTTTAGAATTTTATAGAAAAAGACAGCCCCTTGTAGTCTGTTGCCACAAAGGTATTTCTAACTTTTTTGGCAATAGTGAGAGAGGTTTAACAAAATACTCTGGATTCACAGCAGAATGCTGCAATGTTCATCTGTTTCCCACTGAACTCCAAGACTTTTAATTAAAAAATGGATAAAAAAGATATTAATGAGCATGAAGAATGACTTACTGTGGGTGATATAGTGTTACTGTTCTTAAGAAAAAATACATTATATAAAAATTCTTCATAAAATCAAAAATGTTTTGTATTGAATGTTTTTCTGAATTTTCTTATTAGTGTATTATATCATCATGTTGCCAGACCGGGCATTTCTCATCCCACTAATGTTTCAAAGTGCCAGCAAGGCTTGTGGGCTGCGGTGCAAACCACTTTAGGAATAATGTGTGTCCAGAAACGCAACAGTAACAAAGCCTCTTTTGCTGGGATTCTGGAAATAGCACTGGAAGACCCTTTTGTTTTGCATCAACTTCACAAACTTGCATTGAACCGGGCTAATAATAATCAAAAACTGATAATAGATGCTTAGTTCCAAACTGTCTTTTCAACTGCCTAGCTGCTTTAAGCCAGTTTTTAGGCTAGAAGTCTTTCTCATTCAAAGCTCCATGCATACATACTTTGTCTGCCTAACTGGCAAACTTTGTACTCTCAGTGAATTTTACCTTCAGACAAAAGGCATACATTACCTGTTAAAAGGGCATCCTGATTTGTTGGTAGCAGATACTGCACCTATTGAAGAGCATGTTCCAGACTCCCAGGCTGACAGAGACAGGCAGTGTGGCCCAAAGTGACCACAGAGCTTTCTCATCAGTAAAGACAGCCTTCAGGTTTAAGTCTGGGACATAGTGGTTGGGTCAGAGATATATTTTTTTTCTGGCACCAGGCACGGTGTAGCTGTCTATCTGTCTATATTTGTGCCTGATTCATCTCCAAAAACTGTAAGTAATATCTTGAATGGTCTCTGAAATCTCTCTGGATTAAGAACTAAAGAAAGACACAGTCCACTATTTGTCTATGCCTCAGTGACTTAAGATATTGAAATAATTTGTCACTTGGAACCAAAGTTCATAAATGTTGCTATTAACTTGTAGTTTTTCAGAGATCGCTTCATGTAAATGCAGACATGTTTCTAATTAGTTTACAGGTGCATTTCAGTTCACTTCAAAATCATGGTTAGTTACATGAAATCACAAGCTTCCAGCAAATAATTTGATCTAGAATCAATCTTCATTTAATCATGTAAAACAAGATCATTTTATGTCTTTATTACAACAAATAGCCGACCAGTAAGCACAAGCCTTCTATTGCACTCTCCACAACTGTGTCCTCAGCCTGTCGTGAAGAGAAAAAAAAATCTTTCTGTGATGGAATGTAGAGAGCAGCAGACTCCTTGCAAGGGTAGTGGTGTGCCTAAGCCACCCATGGTCCGGATTGCACCTACAGCATATAGTATATGATGGCACCAGGCACCCCAGATGACTCAAGAACAAATAAATAGGAATTTCACTAGTTGTTAAGCTGGACTCATGAGGCGTATTGGGATAGATGCCATTACCTTCTTTAATTCTCTTTGGCATCCTGAACACACCCTTGCATTAACATTGCAGGACGTTTTTTTTCATCCCTCTGGTAGGGTAATTTACTGACAGTTCTTTGTTTACTTGGCCATGGGGTTGTGTAGATTTCATTAATTAAATGCTTAATTCTGTAAAGATTATCCACCGCTATAAGGCAACAAAGTTGCTGTGAACTTTTTGCTTAAAATCCTCTCTGACAGGCATCTCACTAAGTATTCGCTGATCTCAACGCTGTTCTATGACTTAAGAATATGTATCAATAACTCAAGGGTACAAATGTGTCAAAGGGTTGCAATTATCCTCAAAACAAACACTGGAGCAAAAAAAAGACAAAAATTAAACCTTAGAAAAACAGTTAAGCCAGTCCAATTTACCTTGTCCAATAGTGACTCCATTGCATAATGATGTCTTTATGATGAGTGCACAGCAGAGTTTGAAACCTTATTTTTTAAAAAAACACTTAGCTTTTGCTTTCTTTCTTTTTCTTTCTTTTTCTTTCTTTTTCTTTCATTTTTCTTTTTTTCCTTCCTTCCTTCCTTCCTTCCTTCCTTCCTTCCTTCCTTCCTTCCTTCCTTCCTTCCTTCCTTCCTTCCTTC